>CM023491.1:56201360-56536360 GCA_013339685.2 Hyalomma asiaticum
ATCTCCGGTTCACCTACGTTCGTCCCCTGCACTAGCGTGGTTTTACTCGCGCTTAAGACATATCACGTGTAAGCGATATTATTGATTTGGATATTGTACCGAACAGTGGTGACTGCAAAAACCCATTGACACTGTCCTTATATATTGATTTGTCCTTGGAAATTATGACAGGATGCTTAGTGTGACAGAGAGCAAAAAAACATTAAACTGGCATCTTCCTGAAAACCTTCGTCGAAGCCTCAGATTGAAATTCCTTCATAGCATTTATCATTCAAGAACAGGGATCATCAGGCAATTGTATTTTCAACCACCCAACTATGTTTCTCAAAGACGTGATCACCGCTTGAAAATACGCGAGATTCCTTTTAGGAGTGACGCTTTTCGCTACTCTTTCTTTGTCCGCATTATAAGAGAGTGGAACGCTCTGCCACCGGAAATAGTCTGTATTAGTTCAAGTGATGATTTTTTGCATGCTTTATGAATATGCTTCTTTTTGTGTTTGATGATATGTACTGTACCCTCCCTGCTGTAATGCCTTATGGCGAAGCAGGTACTTAATAAATTAATTAATTAATTAATATAGCAGTAACCCCCCGCCTGCTCCCGGTTGACAAATTTGTTTTGTGGTCCAGGCACCACCACCCCCCTTTTGATTGGGTAAATCTCCTGTATTGCGCTTCTTCTCCAAACTTGGCAGGTATGGTGTGGGGGCATCTGCAGTAACCGCTTTCACGAATCACCCAATGGTAGTTCCTCCATCTCCTACATAGTCCATTCCTTGCCAGTGATGGTGATTTTTTTTTTAAAGAAGAGTGAGTGCTTTGCAGCTGTATCTTGAAACCACATTGCAAATTTTCTGGTGTGTGCAGTGCAATGTTTGGCTCACACATTCACGTACTCTCGGCTGCTGATCCGAGGTTCGCGGGTTCGAATCCCGGCCGCGGCGGCTGCATTTCGATGGAGGGGAAATATTGAGGCCCGTGTGCTGGTGCGATGTCAGTGCACGTTAAAGAATCCCAGGTGGTCGAAATTTCCGGAGACCTCCACTACGGCGTCTCTCATAATCGGAACTGGTTTTGGGACGTAAAACCCCACAAAACAACAAAACAAATCACACATCTACAGCAGCACCCACAAAAGATCGCCAGCATATGTTTTTTTTTTTTTTGCCGCATTCGAAAAGTGTCGCAGGGCACCTTAATGCATACATTGTTGTAAAATGCTCCTCCCCAGATGGGCATATGCGGAGGCGATCGTACACATCGAGGGAGAGGGCAAAGGCTGATAAGGAAGGATGTGAGGCGTGTTTATATACCTTTCAACATATGCATGGATAGCGTAGTCTGTAGCGCTCTCGGCACCTTTCTTGCTGGTGCAACCACGTCAGCAAGAATTTTTCTTCTGGTTTTTCTTTCTCATTCATAGATGTATTCTTTACTGCGTAATATCCATGACAGGAAATGACATGCGAGGTGTTGGTGGACCCCGGCATAAAACGCTTTCGTGTTGAGAAACTGCATGTTCGGGTAATGTCATTTTACAGAAGTTGCTTCAACAAACATATTGACACGTGCGGTGGTTTTCGTTTGTTTAAAGCGAACGCCGTTATCACCTTCCTGTGAATTGCGCGCTTGCTTCGATCACGACCACATGAAAATATGAATATTTATGTTCTTTGCATATCTATGTACATATACTACAGAAAAGCACGAACGGCAGCGAGTGTTTCATGAAAATTTGATATTTTACACATTATTTCTCGTGCTAGCACATGGTAATTCATCCATCATATCAGCTTTACTAGGGAAGTTACCGGTAGTTTTACACTGCTTACAGCAGGCTTAGCCGCATATACAGTTAAACCTGCTTATAACGAACCTCCATATAACGAATTCCAGGATATAACGAAGTTTATCTATTCCCCGCCGTTACTCCATAGAAGTACATGTATTTGAAACCTCTACGTAACGAAGTGGCAGCGGGAGAACCCCTCGAAATAACGAATTTTCTCCGCCGACAGCCTGAGATCTTGCCCCAAATTTTGTCACTTTTGCACGAGCAACAACTGGAAGCACCTCCTCCGCCGCAACGGAATGCGAAGCGGCAGTGTTGCGCTTGGCGCGCTCAAAGACACGGCAACTGCGAGGCGAGAGCGAGTGCACGTGTGCGTGCGTGCGAGCGTGCGTGAGGAGGGCCTGCATCCCTCGACGCGGCGATCATGCCGCCGCGGGCGTGTCCTTTCCCCCTCACTTCAAACCTGCTCCCGCTGCTTTCTGCAGCTGGCCTAGCCTGCCAAGCCGCCACCCTCCTTTTCCAGTTGATTTTACCGAGTCGCGCCGGTTTAAGAGAGAAAGAAAAAAAAAAACGAGCTTTTTTTTTTCTTTTTTCAACGTGCTAGCAGCGCGACTCTTTGGTTGCTGCGCGAGTCTGCACTTCGCTAACCTGACAGTAGGTGAGAGCGCTTGTTAGGCCTAGCTCGCGGGGTCACGGGCGGCGCGCCTCAAGGGAAGTTTGTCCTTGACAACACAGGGATCGGGTGCACAGGAAATCGCGGGGTGATTCACGGGCAGCGCGCGTGAAATGGTAAAAAAAAAAAAAAAAGAAACTGGGGACAGACAGCGGTAAACTGGAGGACACAGGCGCGCGTTCCGTGCGTAGTGTTCGCGGCTGACAAACGGCCGTAGTAGCATTCTCCGTTGCCTTGGAAATCCTATCCTCAGAGGGCGCGCACGCGATGCGTTGCTGCCGCGGCCTTTTTTTTTCTTCCCTCCGCTCATTGTTAATTCGTTCCGCGCTCCTTCCTCCTCCACGGTGATTCGCTGCGCTTTTTTCGGGCGGCGCACTTCCTTTGTGAAGCCTGCTCCCTACTTCGATTGTCCGCGATTTCCGGGCAGCCGCATTATAACCGGTCCTTCGTATCGGGAAGGGGGGGGTGAGGGGGGTGCACATTAAGCGGTATGCGGGGGGTCAGAAAAAACCAGGGGGGTGGGGGGGGTTAGAAAAAACCGCATTATTGCCGGTCATATAAGTGTTCTCAGCTGTAAGTGTTTTCTCGCCCAAAATAATTGTTTTGGGTTAGCTCTGCCATCTGTAACCGTTTTGCTTACTTAAGCTTTTATTTTTCTAATTTTCGTGCCGAACCTGCACGAAATCCTCTTTATAACGAAGTTTTCTGGGAATTTCTGAATTTTGTTATATCCAGGTTTAACTGTACGTATGTAATCGCAGCACTGAACAATGCACCACCATGCTGATGTTTCTTGCGTGCAATTTGCTGCTGTTGCTATGGTCATAAAATCTCCAATAGATCGAATTAATAAAGGGAATGGGTCAAGAGCTTGTTTGTTTGTGAGAGACAACCTAATGAAGCCAACACACAATGAAGCCAAGGAAAGCATTAGGGAAATTTGCATAGTTTGTAACCATCAAATAGTAACAATGTAGTAAATGGAAATCAAAGCGTGGGCCTTGTTCTGGCAGTCTTGGTGTCTTTACGTAGCATGCAAGGGTTTATTGGGCAGCAGCCGTCTCATCATAAGTTCACGTTCTAGGTGACACCTTCTGGCAGGAAGAGTGTTCCACACTCGCTGCCTTGCCTACAAGTGACGCTGCCTAACGGCCGGTCCCCACTAGCTGCAAAAACGCACGCGGCATGTTGCATGGAGCGAGCATTGCTGTCGCGAGCAGCGAGATTCGTGAAAAGTGGCAGCAACACGCGGCAGCTGGTCAAATGGGTTGAGATCCATTTTTTACAACAGCTGCAAAACAAGCCCCAATCAGAAGCAAGCCGCGGAGGCGTGTGCTAAAGCCCCTACAAGTAAAGTAGCGCCAAGTGCACCCCTCCGCTTCTCCCTCCTCTCCTAGCAGCTACAGCAGTGCCCCTGGAGTGTCCACAAGTAACTATGGAGGCGAAAGTGAAAGCACGCGGCGGCCGTCGCGGCCAGGCCAGCGAGGCTGCCGCGCGCGTTGGGCAGCTGCGTCGTTGAAAGCACGTTTCTTGCGGGAGCGGTCGTCGGCGGTTGCCGTGCCGGACTTCGCCCTCGTTGCCGCTATGTCGCGTGCGGTAGACTTGCTTTGTATTTGACTGATCGCTGATAAATGCAGTGTGTAATTATTGGTAGCTGTAAAGTGTGATGAGATTTGTATGCATTTGTATGCAAACACGCGGCCGCACCCCTGCACGGGGCGCTCTGACAGCCCTGCGTAAGCTGCGTGTCTGACGGCTAGTAGGGCCGTAGGATTAAAGTCCCTGAAGTCCCTGTAGGATGGGCTATGAGGGCCAGCTTCGCCCTGAGAGCACGTGCCGGTGGAACCGTCTTCGGCTACCATCGTCCCGCATTTGGTCTCCGGCTTCTGCGCCGTTGCCTCGGCGTGTGTGCGAATAGCTGTCCCATGCGCTGGAGCCACACATCTCGACGTTTGGCATTTAGCTTTCCTCGAGGAAGCGAAAACTCCTTCTTTCCGTTGTTGTACGTGCTTTTGCGGCATCCCAAAACATGCAGTGCTGTCGGCAGATTCAAGCATGATCGCGCAAGGTCGAGCAGGCGCCGCGCGCGTTGGACGCCCTGGTCACGTGGGGTGGACAACCAAGATGGCGTTCGCCCGACCTTCAAAAAGCTAGTGGTGCATCGTGCTTTGCGATCTCTTAGCACGGCCGAAGCCGAATTTGCATGGCGCGCGGCGGCGCTGCCATCGACAGCGTCAATCCCAAGCACATCGGCAAGAGAATGCTGGGCTCTCGCGTCGTGTGCTGCTCGCTTGCGGGGATGGGTTTTAGCGGTACAAGCGCTTCGCTTACTTCATTCTTCTACAGACTTCTTTTATGACGCGGTATATTTAACATATTGCACAAAAACTCATAACTGCGCCGTAGCCATGGACCTGTCCCATGCCATGTTGCCGACACCACGCACATAAACACACGTCGAGCACATGCATGTACTCACTGATAATGTACTGCATATTTTTACACTAAAAAGACACTCCACTTGCTCCTAATTACCTTCTATTGTCATATTTACCAGCACTTTCCTAATTATTTCTCTCAAACTTCCCCCAAAGGGTCGCTTACAGCCGCAACGCCCTCTTGCGTTTAGCTGAACGTACAACGGCGGCCAAGTGCCTTCTCAACTAGCTTCATCTACACATCTACGAAGCAAACGAGAGAGGAGGTGCCTCCACACTGACACGAATGGCGCTACTTTAGTTATTTTCAGGGACTTTAGCGTGTGCGGGGGCATGGTGCCACCTGTCTGTCAAGCGCAGAACCATAGTGCACAGCCTCTGAGATTGGAAAGCGACATGGCTGTCGTAAAATCTCCGAGGCCACGCCCAGACCGCATGTACAGTTTTCGTTAAGCCTACCCGTACGAGACGCGCCGAGCACGAAGCATCTTCGGTCTTCGCAGGAGCGGCTTTCTCAAAGCGTGACTTGCCGTAGCGCTAGAGACGAAAGATGAAACGGTTGACAAAAGGCAAAATCGTCTGATCGGAGCTCACGTTTTTGCGAGACCTTTCGAATGGAACAAGACAAGTCGGTGCGTCAGGTCGCTCTTGGCTGCCTCGTAGCCGCTTGTCGCAAAACGCGAGTGAGAACTTGCTGACGCACTTGCGCCACGTATGCGCTTGGCGCACGCGGTGTGTCGCGCACGCTTTTGATGCAAGTGGGGACTGGCCTTAACACTCCTAGGGTTGTACGCAAATAAAACACCCAGTAAAGTGGACGGGAGAACGACCGCCTTCGTAGCTCAGTGGGACATGTCATAGAATGTGTTATCTGAAGGTCTTAGGTTCACTCCATACCGAAGGCAGGTTTCTTTTTCGTTCACTTTAATTCCTTTCCATTTATTACGTTATTAATACAGTAAAACCTCGTTATAACGAAGTTGGAGGGGTAGGGGTAATTACTTCGTTATAACCATTAGTTTGTTATAACCAATATCAATTTCGTCTATTGGAACTTCAAGGGCAATTGCGATTACTTCGTTATATCCGACAGTTCGTTATATCCAGGTACGTTATAACGAGGTTCTACTGTATACTACAGTTAAAGACTACAAAAATTTTCCCTGTGCTTCCCTTGGCTTCATTCTCTCTTGGCTTCGTTAAGTGATAGAATTATGCTTCACACCAACAACATACTTTATTTGTTTATTTCAACATACTGCTGCCCCGAAGGGCTATCGCAGGAGTGGGCAAATACAATGCGTGGAAAAGAAGCACAAAGAGCACTAAACATCACTGATTAGTAATGGACAATAAATCATCATCATCATCAGCCTGTTTAGGTCCACTGCAGGACGAAGGCCTCTCCCAACGATTTCCACTCAACCCTATCCTGAGCGAGTTGGTTCCACTTTATGCCCGCAAACTTTTTAATTTCATCGCTCCATCTAACCTTTTCCCTGCCTCTGTTGTGTTTTCCCACTCTTGGTATCCACTCTGTCGCTCTTACTGTCCATCTGTTATCTTTCCTCCTCGTGACATGTCCTAAGATCTTATGTAACCAGCAATAGCATTCCGTACTTCAGCAGAATAGATAAAAATGCTGTATTTAAGTGCATCAGTATAATCAGTGAAAAACACTCATATTCAACTCATTTCCACGTCTGGCGGCTGTAGGTGCACCCGGTGCGGTGTATTTGCTAAGTGGGAGGAATTGTTGGGAGCTTTGGGGAGTTAATTGGAGTATAAAGTAATTTCAGAGATTCAACGTGACGAAGAGAGACAGGTAAGCTGAAGACTAGGAAGATGGGAACTGTGTGATAAATACCTGTCAGAGTGACAAAAAGAAGTGCACAGCTTTCTCCTGGACAGATTCCATTTTATTGATATTGCATGTTTTGTATAAGGTCCGAATGATATAGCCATACTCAAGTATTGGAATTCTCAGGCATTGAGCATTCTCATACTCAGGTATTGGCATTCACACTAAGAATTGAAAGTCATGTGCATAGAACTTGTGCAAAAATTCAGTTAAACAGCACGATTTGATCCAAATGTCGCCTTACACAAGCCAGCCATGCAGCTAAGTCAGTGAGGTAGTAGGAGGGGGCATCCTATTTGTGACATCGAAACGATCGCAGCACTGGCCTCTCCAGCAGTAGATGTCGCAGCCCATACTGTGTCTTATCAGTGCAAGTTAAAAGCTAACTCCGGTGATTTTTTGACGATGTCAAGGTAGTGGCGATTCCATGCTTCTGTGACACTTCTGTCATACTCCTGATAGCAGAAATGCTCAGCAAAAGTGAAAATAATCTTTAAACAAACAAACAAGCACGAAACCAAGATTCAAATTCAACCAAACAGTGCAACCCTCGTGCGACGTCAGATGAGTCAATCCACCTTTCGTGTGGTGCCAACTGCGCACACACCCTTCCCCTGGTGGTAATGTAGTGAAGCACTTTGGACTGGCTGTGGCCTTTGAGATTTGCGCCCTTGGACATGTGGTGCCACATATCTCAAAGGCCACCTTCGTTGCTTTGCCTGTGATGACTTCAACACACAGTGTGGCCAATAATATTGGGAAACCAGGTCGGCTGCTTGAGCAGTAAAAATCGATATGACGAGCATGTGATGGCCCCACGGACTGATTCGCAATGGCCTGCCAAGTTTGCTGGCCCACCACGCTTGGTCAGCAATATTGTTCATCCTCGGCACAATAAACAGCGACGAGCAGTGCTGCTCCCCAGCCAGTCTTTGCCAATCGCAACGAGGCTGCAGGTCGGCTCGCTCAAGGCGGGTCCCTTGACTCGCCTCGTTCACGGTTCCCTGGTGAGGAATTGTGACACTGGCGACGAGGATGGGCTGGAAACCTGCACATCTCTCGCTCCTGCAATCCTGCATAAACGATGGATGTGTGCCAAGGAGATCTTGTGTAAACGCCAGCGGTTATCGTTACTAAGGACCACATTCTACTGTTGGCCATATTCTACTACAGAGTAGTAGAATGTGGCCAACATTACCTTGAGGATTTTGTACCATGGGCTTCACAATGCAGGCATCAGATAGACTTGTGCTTTTTTATTTGTTTTCTATACGTTTCATCTTCATCATAACTTCATATCTTAGTTTTCATGCTGCACTTCGTATCACTAGAGTTTCTCTTGCCAATTTTAGATGGGGATCGTTTATTCTTATGCTAACCAAAATGTGGTCCAAGGAAATCCCAGTTAACATTGCATAAAATTCTTTACGTTAAAATAGAACACCAGAGAGTGCGTGGAGCTTTCATCTACTTATGACTTAGACTCACTCACCACAAGTTTCTGTTTGTGTCATATGCATTATATGTGAACGTGGTTGCATGGTATTTATTACCGGCATATGATGAAAAGTGCGATATGCCATCTGCCACGTCATGTAGCAGGGCTGCAACTATGACAATGCCACAGTTTCGCTCATGTAAACTCCAGCAAGCAGCTGCGGCGCCGTGTTTTTTTTTTTTTTTTAAGCACGAGGCCTCAGGTTGGGTTCCATGATACCACAGCAATATTATTATGGAGGCAATCCCTAAAAACGTGCTTATGAGTCATGCACTCATGGGCAGCCAAAACTGGTCCACTGAGGCATCCCTCATAACCAAATTGTATTGCCACATCTACTCAGTTGTAATGTGCTCCCAATTTCTCTTCGCGGCAGTGCATTTGGACCTCTTTGTAGCAGACATGCACTCGAGAAGAGTTTCTGTCTGTTTATTTATTTATTTTTTTCATGAGGTGTCTTTTATAAAAACTGGGTGTCGTATTTTCATGTTCTGATTGATCCTTATGTCAACACGGGCACACCACAACTAAACTCACCACAAAAGAAGGCTGAGTCTTGCTGAAAAGGTTACCATTTGCCTTAACGTTAGGTCATTTGCTTGGCTGAAGATATGTTGCCGGCTGCACCAGGTGTCGGTGTTATGCGCACCCCGTAAAAGTTTTAAGCCAGTGAGCTATAAACCCTTTTCATAACTGTAAAGCTAGCTTCCCTGCGATGCAGCTTGCCCTACTAATGGCGTCGTAGGAAATCCTGCAAACAGCATGTACAGGTGCAGTTTGCTTGCAATTGGGCATGTAGAATGTCGACGCAGCCTTTCTGATGCAAATAAGCACAAAAAATGGGCCTTAGTGTGTGCAACTTGAATAGTGACAGCATTTCAATCCAGACAGCTGTCACCATTAGTAGGGCAAGCGTGCAATGCAGAGAAGCGCACTTGGGAAATTATGAAAAGGGTCTGTAACACGTCCCACATCCAAGTCCACATTTAAGCAAGTTGGATTCGGTCTACTAGGCCCTTTCCCATTAACCTCTATAGGTAATCACCGAAAAGTCATGTTTGTCAATTACATTAGTTGAAGGAACTGTCCACCGCTCAGAAAAATAGAAAAATCTATCAGCTGTGGTGAACATGAGATCGTTTCTTACATTGACGGAAATGAGCGTGCTTGTATCCCATAGAACAGCGAATACTAATACTCTTAACTTCGCCCTGACACCATCCTCATTGATGTGTGTCAAGCTCCAGGTGTAAAGAAAAACCGAGAAACACTCACGTAGATTCACTTAATCGTGCTTAAAGGGCAAGAATTTATTACATGCAATTGTATTTTACACACACCTGGTAGTGATATTTTACAACGGAGAGCAATATTCTATTTTTTGCGGTTGAACGTGGACACTGCCAGTGCCGTGTTCTAATTCCACTCATGACCCGCCTGTTGTGCTGTAGAAGGAAGCTGTTGCCATAATTCCTTATTTGATGGATTACGTATCTGAAATGATTGATACGGTATGCTTCTCAATGTTAAAGGGCCCCTAAACAACCCCAAGGCCCAAAATTTGTTTTAAAGGTATAACTGCGCTCCTGTGCGATGTGAACATGCTCCCGCAAGAATTTTGCGAATAAGTGCAATAATAAAAGAAGTTACACGGGTTTAAGTGGCCGCTTGCGTCGATTTCGTTTTCTCAGTTGGCCTCCCCGCCCTTCTCTGCCGAGAAGAGGGTACGCGCGGCGCGCCGTCGAGACTCCGCCCACTTTTGAAACGTGACATGATGTGAGCAGTTGACGTCATTGACGCTTGCGCTGCAGTTCCGCTTGCTCCTGCGCTAACGCCGGTGGGATGGCCAGAGGATCTGACAATAGACCTGGTTTCGACCAATCAACGAGCTACAACTGCGCAAAGTTGTTCGCAGTAGAATGTGACGACACCTAGGATGCGAGGGCGACTGGTCAATCGCAGGAAAGAGGCGCGGGAATTGTTTTTTGAAATACGGCGTCTGTGTGGCGCGTAGCGCTGTCGTATTCGCAGAATGTGATCGCCGCAACCTTCTCTATGATTGAGTCAGCTTGTTTGGGTGGCTTAAAAAATAGAAGTAGGAGCCTGTTTAGTGGCCCTTTAAACAAAACCAATTTAATACTGAAAAAATCTGGCAACCAGTGTTGCCAGCATCCCTATACAAACAGAATGGGTGACCATGAAGATAGAAAAGTTTTGTTTTAGGAATTTCTGCTCACTTTCCAGTGAAACCACTGCAAGCTTCTACACTCCGTGTGATATGCTTTCTATTGCGGCAAAAAAACATCCATTGATGAAAGATGGTAGACAGCTGCTTTATCACTGTGAAACAGTGGCCAACCTGTCTACAACTGCTATTACTGGCAGTCTTTTCTTTAGCACAAGCCACCCTGTTTCATAATAGGTGACCTCATGTTCTAGTCTATTTATATTTAGTTTGAAATGCCACAAGGAAAAAAAATAGCAGGAATTACCTTTTTATTGTGGACTTTGAAGCCTAGAATAATGCGTTTTTGTATATAGGAACCTTGCGCGAAGCAGATTTTTCGATTTGTTAGAGGTGATTTTTTGCTATTCTGTTATAACGAATATTGTGTATAATGAACTAACTTATGGTTGATTTGATTTGTGGGGTTTAACGTCCCAAAACCAGCTCTGATTATGAGAGACGCCGTATTGGAGGGCTCCGGAAATTTCGACCACCTGGGGTTCTTTAACGTGCACTGACATCGCACAGCACACGGGCCTCGACATTTCGCCTCCATCGAAATGCAGCCGCCGCGGCTGGGATTCGATCCCGCGACCCTCGGATCTGCAGCCGAGTACCATAGCCACTAGACCACCGTGGCGAGGCCTAATTTATGGTCCTGATACTACTTGAACTAAAAAAGTTCAGCTGTGATCCAGTGACATTTTCGCTTGTCGTGTCAACGTGACACAGTGCTTCATATTTGTTGAGGTTGAGTGAACCTTACAATCTATCTTCTCTAGGCAACTTTAAAATGTCCGCTTCAAATGTACATCACTTGCTTCGATCTTCGAGAGCCTTGTTGCTAACGCCACTCAGAACCTGTGTCAGTCCTTAAATCACTACATCAGCTATAATGTCCTTACTTTGTTGAGAAAAAAGTGCACATACAGGAATACAGTAGAACCTCGTTATAACGAACCCGGATATAACGAACCAATCGCAATTCCCCTTGAAGTTCCTATAGATGAAATTGATATTGGTTATAACAAACTAATGGTTATAACGAAGTAATTACCGCTCCCCCTTCAACTTCATTATAACAAGGTTTTGCTGTAGCTCCAAAAGTTCAAGGCTGTGTAGCAATCAATCTGTCAGTCGTAAGATGTCTGCACTTTGAACAGTAATCGACTGCTGTGACAGAGGTGTGATGGGCGTGTTGCAGGATATGGGACAAGGTGATTGGCGGCTTGACCAAGGTCCTGCCCGATGTGGCCGCTCTCCTCCTGATGTCCCTGCGAGCGGCCCTGCTCAGTGCCACCGTCACGGCCGATGTACTTACGCTATTGAGCAAGGTGAGATACTAGGGACTTTCTACAAACAGACATTGCGTGGGTGTTTTGGGTGCACAAACGACCGGCCGGTAGACGAAGAAAAAGTGTATGTACGAGCGAGAGCGTCACATGAGAGTTTTGAATGTGGTGTTAAAGCTTCATATAAAGAATGGATGACAAGTCCTTGAGCAGGAAATGTCACTGTAGCCTACATCTGCCTAGACGCCCGGGGACGGATTGCAATGTCGGTGCCACCAGCACACCTTCTTCTACGCCTTGTCATCCTTTCACATGTCCACCTTCGCTTGGACTTTTGCTTTATTTTTCCATAAGTTTTCATACAACTAAGTGTTTGTTTTTAAGTAAATCTATCCTTTTTTCTTACCTGTTGTCGGCATCTAAAGAATATGGAGCATAACAAAGTTATTTTCGTGACAAATCTTATGGAAGTTCTACCGCACTTGTATGTTTACATGGAATTGCACCAAACAGTCTGTGTAAGTAAGCATAAAACTATAGACAAAAGTATTTAATGAAAAATAATGCAAGGAAGCAACACATGGCCACAATAAGAAATAAAGAAGGCACTGTTTGTTTGTTTGTTTGTTTGTTTGTTTGTTTGTTTGTTCAAGATGGGTATGCAACAAGTTCAACAGCCATCACTTATGATATGCCATGAGTGAAGCCATGCCATTGACCAACCCACATACCTTGGGTCCAGTAAAGCCACTAATAAAATCATTTAAGTACGTATTTCACCCGCCAATTCCCAAGCCAGTCTGCCAGCGGCCCGTATATGCTTTGCTGACAGACGTGATGATTTTATCTCACGATTCAAATGTCCTCACGGTGTACCCAGCCTGCCAGCCACTTGAACAAAAACGTTCCAGCAGTCCTGAGCCACCCACAGGTCTTCTGTTACACAAAGAACGAACATGCATCCAATCGGTTCCAAACCAGTGAGCGTTTTCGATTTACCAAGTCCCGGGCCAGTCTCGGGTCGCCAGCAGACGCTCGCTGATGGACATGACACCATTATCATATTATCATGTGATTCAAAAGTCCCCTGGCCTGCCAGTGGGCGGGACTTCCAGGAGGTCCCCATGGAAAACTAACATGCTGGAGGCGTCCAGGGTCGTCTGGAGCCATCCGGGACTTGTAAAATGAATACACTCGGTGGGTTGGGTTCCTGGGAAGTCCCCGTGGTAAACGAATGTGCCACAGGCATCTGCGATGACTTAGAGCTGTCTGGGGCTTGTGTAAAACAAATAAGCTCATTGTTTATTCCTCTTACGTAACCTCTGATGAACCTTTTTGATGTCACCATGAAATGGCTGAATAACCATGAGTTGACCTCTCTAATCATGGTGTCACTATGGGACATAAAACCCCGCAAATCAACAATATCTGTTGGAATAGATTGTCTCATAAGTCTCCTGCTGAAAACATTGTTCTAATTGTTCGGCTGTAGGCAGACTGTATGGTGGTCATTGGTGCCATCCGAGTGGCTTTCTCTTTCCTTTCATCTCTTTGAGCATGCTGGGAGCTACATATCATCGGTGTTACTGGTGATTTAAACCCACTCCTAAATTTTTACAGTTGTATGTATGTATGTATGTATGTATGTATGTATGTATGTACGTATGTATGTATGTATGTATGTATGTACGTATGTATGTATGTATGTATGTATGTATATTTACGTTCACATGCACACAACCATACATGAAGTTGGTTGTCAGTGCCAGTATACCACGGGGAACTTGCACACTCAAGCTTCGAACAAACGAGAGAGTCATTTAGAAGGAGCTCCAGAGGGCAAGGTGAATCAAAAATCTTGTGCTTATATATATCAAAGAAAGGTATTCACGGGTAAATTTAATGCCAATAATCGCTCAGTTTTGTGGTGCTCGGAAATGGGAGTTGCTAACGGTTTTTTTTTTTTTAAACTGGGTTCAGCTAAACCATATATTTGCCACTATCTTCAGTTGTCCCTCTGGCTGGGCCTTTCACTGGGGAGTACAAGATGCGTTTGAAGGCAGCCTTTTGACGGCATCCTCTGTTCACTGTACAGCTCGTGGCGTGGGCACTGTCCACTGGTTTCGATCCTCACCGGCTACAAGTGTTAGTTCATATTGTTGCCCTCATCGTTGTTGTCATCATCAGCCTGTCTACACCCACTGCAGAGCACAAGCCTCTCCCATAGATCTCCAATTATCTCAGTGCGATGCTAACTGCAACCAATTTAGTCCTGCAATCTTTTTGATCTTATCCGCCCACTTAACTTTCTGCCTCCCTCTGTGAGGCTTGCCTTCTCCAGGGATTGACTGTGTTACCCTTAATTAGTGGCTATCTTGCCTTTGCATTACATGCTCTGTCCATGTTGATTTATTTTTCTTATAGGGCCCTTAAACCACCCAGAAGTCGAAGTTTAGTTTCGGGGTAGCAGTTGTACGCTAGTTGGCAGCGAACACGTAGCCGCGAGAATGTTTCGAAACGGTGCAGAAATAGTGGAGTTACGCATGCTTTAAGACCGAAAACTGGTCCCCGCTCATTTCGCTCTTTCGTTCTCTGTGCACCGTCTGGCCGGTGCTTTTCTTCCCCGCCGAGTACTCCTCCAAACGTCACGTGATAGGCTATAGTCAATGACCTCTGTTGCTTTGTAGGGTGCAGCTAATGACCTTGCCAATACAATGGAACCGTTAGGTAACTGGCTGTGTTGAACAGCCTCAACACCTCCTGAAGAACCTCCTGTCGGCGTTTCTGTTCTTTGCCCCCACTGGCTGCCTACAATGGCACGGTGAGCAATGCAACAAGGAAGGGGGAGTATGTGTAATTTCTTGCAGACCTTGCCGGCAGTTCTTCGACCAGTGACAGCACCAGGCACTGGTGACATGTAGGCAGGCAGCAGGCAGTCTTGACACCATCAAGACTGCCTGCTAATGTGAGGATGAGCTGGGGAGCGTAGTGAATACGCAGAGATTCGAACGAGGTTGTTTACTTCATTTTGTGGCTCTCCTGCGGTATGCAGTGCTGCCGCATATGGCATCAATGATCGTGACGGCGTTCTGATATCGATGCGTATGTTTACCTGAAATGTTTAAAAAATATTAAGCAGTGGTTTAGGGGCCCTTTAATTCCTACTATGGTGTTCTTGACATCTGTTTGCTCCCTGACCTACTCCACTGTCTTCTTGTCCCTTAGCGTTACACCTATCATTTTGCATTCCATTGATCGCTGCGTCATCTTCCATTCAAGTTGAACCCTTTTAGGAAGCCTCCAGTTTTCTGCTCTATACATTTCCGTGTACTTTGCACTTACTATACTTTAATTAAGTGCAACAAATAACACCTCTTATGCACTCCTTGGCTTCATTATCTGTTGGCTCCACACCCCCTTCGGGTGCTATGCACACATTTGTGTACACAACTTGTTTCTACCAGTTCATTCAACTCTTCATGGAGAAAGAGCAAGGTACATTGAGTTATTGATGAATAGGGCCTTGCATGCGTTCAGTGCATCGTCATTTTACATTGGTGTGGTGCACAATCCCGCAGACGATCATTTTGTTGAATGCATCTTCAAGCGCATCAAGCTGTTCAACATGGTGCATTCCAGGAGCGATTCCAACAGTATCAATTTTGTTGGTTCGGAATGAATACAACCAGTAAATTGCCCGTGCATTTCAGAGTCGAGATCCAATCTTTTTTTTTATGAAAAAATCAGTGTGACTGCCTTCATAATAAACAGAACTTTAATTACACACTGGTGATGGACAATTACTGAAAAATACACAAATGAACAGATTGCATCCACCTCTCTGTTGCAACAGAACATCAAGTGCTAGAAAATCGAGTTGTGTAAATGGTAACGCATTCATGGACATTCAATCATAATTCATGTCTGAAGGTATATGGCTTTGTCTAGCAAACACATGGCCCCCCTTGATGCTTTGATTTCCTCCCCTCGGCTACAGCAGGTTTGATGCCTTTGGGTTGTTTCAAGTGCTTATTGGCACAACAATGAACGCTTTGGGCATCACACATTGCAGTGTCATATGTGACACCATAGTCTTTCACACCATCTGCAAAAAAAACAATGTCCTGCACTGGCCATCATGGCCATGAGTAGCATTGTCTAACTCTCACAGCATTATACACACCAAAATACCGAAGAAACTGGATGAAGAATGCATGCCACCATACCTCAGTCAATATAGCAAGTGCACACGCTATGCAGAAGTTGTAGGTTCGGAACTCACACGACAAAATGTAGCAAAATTGAACATTTTATTGTTTTTTGTAAGCTTTTGTTTTTTATTACAGTAAAACCCTGTTACAAGAGCCACTCGAGGGAACCAGGAAACAGTGTCTCTTGTAAGCAGATCTTAATTCTGAAAACACTCGGAAATCCAACCACACCACGTCATCATATGTCAAACATCAAAGTGTGCTGAAACACATCTACAGGAAATTTCTCAGGATAGCCTTAAAGAAGTGATTCATAGTAGTTGGTTATTTAGGGACTGCAGAGTGCATTAGCTTCCTTCTCGACGTCTGGAGTTGAAAGCACTTCACTTTGCGAGCCTTCCTGTCGCACATGACACCTGTGGAGTGCTCTCAATGACCGTTGTCCTCCACTGCCGAACTTTTTGCCCTACGATGTCCTTGAAGTCCTCTTGCTCGTCTTGGTCATCCTCAAGATGATGCACATAGTTCACTTCCACGAGGACTGCGTGATCTGTAAGCTCTTCAAAGCATGTGAGGTGCACGGGGAAAGATTTTCAATGTCCTTTAAAGGAGTACCTGACACAATGTTGAGGCAGCGCAAACTATACAGTTTTCGTTTTCTAGCCATGTATTGTTAATGCCCTCCACACACGGAAATCAGAAAACACGTACAAAATATTTTAGTTTGGTTTTAAAGTTTTCATCGCCCAGCACTGCAAACCATCACCAGTGCAATGGACACTACGATGACGTATGAACGCAGCCTCTTTAAAATCGCCGAAATCGCTGTCAGAGTCACTGGGCGACTGTGAAATTGTTGTTGTTTGCGTTCCCCACATGTAATTGACCACAGACAACAGAGTTGCAGCAACTCTATCACGAACTGCTGTCCCTACGTGACTCAGACGTACATCCGCCTGCGTTGACACGTCACTGGAAAACCGCCCCCTCGAAATCGAAACCGAAAGTGGGCTTTCAAGGGAGCCGCATTAAAGGTATATTCATTGCGTTGTGAGGCACCATGATACTCATTTTGGGGTTCTCCACATCTGTGCTTTCATTTACAATATGAGAATGTCAAAAATTCGTGTCAGTTCTCCTTTAACGCAAACTGCACCTTTTTTCACATGGGGTTGAGTGGCATCAAGGGATGCCTTGTGTCTTTCTGGTTCTCGGGGGTCGTTACCGCATTAGAGCTTGCAAAGCGCAGGGCCATCTTGGTCGGTGGGGTTACGCTCGCTGCAAAGCCATTCATGGGGCCAGGTACAAATAAACACGAATCCTTATGGTTCAACTACGCACAAGTGAAATCTCCCACCGGCCACTTCATTGCAAGTCAACATCCAGTGCCTATATATATATATATGGATGGACCAGTGAACGGTTCTCCAGCGCGAGCAGTCGATATTTTTCAATCAAGGAACTCGCTAGAAGACGCTGCCTGCGTCACGCTTGTCTCTCGCGGGTGAGGGCGCGTTCTTCCTTCTTTGCGAGCTGGTAGCGCGTTCATCTAAGAAAGAGCAGTTTCCATAGTCAACGCGCGCCTTTCGCTCTCTCTCTCTCTCTCTCACAAGACAGCAGATGGAAGAGTGAGAGAGCTCGCGCGCTGGGAGGCACGCGCCAAGGGCGCGCCTCCCACACGTAGCATCATTCATTTCTTTGAAGGTAACGCGCTACTAGGAACAACGGACGGACAGACCCAAGCCTTAAGGAGCTTCACCCCTAAAAGATACTTATTCTCTCAGAAATGACATAAGCCTGTCTAGCATTTCCTGAAGAACTTTTCCTGCTGGTTTGCCTTGTGCACTGGTTTCTGTGTTGAATCTCTATCGCTTCCTTTGACTTAAACTGCACCTATAACTCTGGTGGAATGGCTCTATTTAAGACAGGCAACAACATTGGTGCGTAGCTGTCGGTTTCCACTTTCAGCGATTTTAGTGCCAACGTATCGACCTGCACTTTCTGCACTAAATTGTCGAGATCATCAGTCTCTTGCGCCGGCCTCCCTTTCTCCGTACTCAACAGCTAATTCATGTGCCTCTCCACTGATCGCTCAGTACTTCCGAACGCGTTTTGCAGTATTTCTGTCGCTTCATCATAATTTTCCTCGGCAGAGTACTGAAGCCCTTGTATTACAGCTGCCACCATTCCGGTTAGAGATGCTAGTAGGCAATTGAACCTTGCTCGTGCTAGGTGTTAAGTGGACTGCTGACCCGTACGGAGCCCAGAAGCGACGCCATTCTAAAGCTTTTCCGCCACGCTTTATCATTTCTAGCTTGGGTAGCTTTGTTAGCTCCGCTGCATCTTAAGCTGCACTTGTTGTTGATGGCTCCTATGTGCTCGAATCCATTTGTACATGCTCTCTGGATCTGAGTTCCGGCCTAGACAATATTGTCGTTATTTTCCTGTCGTACTCTATGATTCTGTCAAACTCAGAATCGGCGTTGTCCTCAGTCAAAAAATCCACAGCATATCCACGGAGTGAATGACGATGAGTGGACGAAGCTCCGGAGGTTCATCGTAGATTGTGCCGAGTTCCGGATTAATTTAGTTAACACGCACGCTACGAATCCTTATGCTTCAACTACGCACAAGTGAAATCTCCCACCAGCACTTCATTGCAAGTCAAGATCCAGTGCCTATATATATATATATATATATATATATATATATATATATATATACGGGTGGCCGGTGAATGGTTCTCCAGCGCAAGCAGTCGGTACTTTTCAATCAAGTAACTCACTAGAAGACGCTGCCTGCATCAAGCTTGTCTCTCGCGGGTGAGGGCGCGTTCTCCTTCTTTGCGAGCTGGTAGCGCGTTCATCGAAGAAAGAGCGTTTCCATAGTCAACGCGCGCCTTTCACTCTCTCTTTTTCTCTCTCTCTCACAAGACAGCAGATGGAAGAGTGAGAGAGCTCGCGCTCCAGGAGGCACGCGCCGAGGGTGCGCCTCCCACACGCGCCCTCCTAGTAGCGCGTTCCTAGTAGGTAACGTGCTACAACGGACGGACAGACCCAAACCTTAAGGAGCTTCGCCCCTAAAACGTCTTCATTTGGTCGTTAACGCTCTTGAGGCTTTCGCTTATTCCTTTAATCTGCACCTGAGTTGCCAATAACTATTCCCAGTTGGCTCCCTCATTAATCTGTTGTTCGACTGCATTTTAGGGACTGCGTCATCTGGGAGCGAAGCGCTTTCCATATCTTCAATATTACGTACTTCCTTGCTCATGTCTATGTGGGTAACAATGATGCCTTACTCGTTATTCAGCCTTTTCAATTATTCTTTCGTCCACTTTGGTCTTGTCGTGCGATCCAGGTCGATGTGCTGCTCCACTGCCATTTCCTTCTCTGCTGTTTCTTCCAGCTTGATGTTTCTTGTGGGCAAGGTGGTATTAATCCTGGTGACGGCACCATTTCATAAAACAGTTGAGACCGCTGACGCCTTCGAACCAGAACATTTATCGAAGAAGTGAAGGCGAAGTAGCGCACGCTCACATGCAGGAGCTGTCTTCTTGCTCTTCGCCTTTAAGCAGTCTTGGTGGTGATATCTAACACGCAATTTATTTCCCTTACGTTTGGTTATTATGATTGAATAGAGTGGTCATGTTATCTAAGCATGGGGTGCGCTTACAGTTGTTACACTTTTTGTGACTGTTTTGTCCTTTTACTTGCTTTGTTATGTGCACATCTGTTAGGATGAAAAAATCCGAGCTTTCCGATAATAAAACCAGTTGCTAGAATGTGCTTATCCTGTGTGTTTCTCTGCTTCATCCCCTTTCTTTTCTTCTCTTTTTTTCCGTGCTTCACCAGCATGAATCGTTGCTTGGAACACTCTTCATGTTTCCTACACCACAAACTCTCACATCACTTGGTTATTACTTCCCTTTGCTACCACAACAAATTAATCGCACTTATCAGTCAACAGCGCTGCATTTACAGCTTAAAACATCTGTTGCATGAAGACTGTCGAGGATAATGTAACAATATTCTGTCTTTTATAACCAATTGTCCTCAATAGCGTGTCTGTCACAAAAGGCGTCCAACTAATGGGAGAGACAGGTCAGCTAACCAACTGTCTTTTATAACAGTGTCTCATATAAAGAACTTCACCTGTATATAGTAGCACATTCTAGCAGTGTGCGTCATTAACTCAATTTCTTCTTTTCCGTCTTTGTTTTGCATGTTCCAGATTTCCAAAGAGACCTCAGAAGCTGTCGTCAACAGGGCGCTAGAGTGACCTTCCGGTGGCACGGATCAACTTTAGGACTGTTAACGGCGTTGTCGCTTTTTGTACATACATGTGTTTCTGAATGGTGGACTGTTGGTGTTGTGTGAAATGGGTGTGCCAGTGGTACGTGCGAGCGTGGATGTGTGAAAGCTGTGTTCATGAGTTTGTTGTGCAAGTTAGGTTCTGTAACTAATTAAAAACGAATGTGATGCAATATGCCTTCGTCGGTTGATACTTTGCTCACACACACACACACAGCTTTCAATACTACAGTCAAACCTCAATATAACGAATTATCTGTTATAAGGAAATGAATAAGAAGTAGCATTGCCATCAAAACAGTGCTAAGAACACACATTTATTATGCACTTATATAATGAAGGTACTTCCATGTTATTTAGAATTCTCTCTTGCAAGTTTCGCATTATCGTTTAACCATGTCTTATGTGACATGGGAAGAGATTGTCTGTGTGTTTACTGTAAAAATGACCAAGAACAAGCCTGTCCACCTTAGACCACTGCAGCCACATGAGCTTCTAGCATACCTCCAACAAAAACTAATGTAACGCGACACGAGAAAGAAAGGTTGTTACCAGTTAGGCATAAACTGGGCTGGTAAGTTGTGCATTGAAATTGAGGCTGTATGCGAGGCAATGTTTATTCTTTCGTCATTGATTGCGAGGTTCCAAAGTGAATTCAAGATTGCAACATTTGTTACATCACTGTTGCATCTTACGTTGACCATGTCACCACATTAGGGATGCGGGAGTATTCAGAAGATTCAAATAATGAATCAAATAGTCTCCTATTCGATTTTATCATCGAATTCAACAGGCATTCTTTGTGAACCCGAATATTTTTGCATAGTTTATGAATATTTCAAAACGTTCGCTGTACTCAAATAAACAAAATCCCTGAAAGCATGCAACAAATATCATCCCCACTAGCATATTAGTGTATGCGTAAATCGTGAGAACTCGTGTGTAGTACAGCAGGCTACTTCACTAGGGGTGCATAATTTTATTGGCTACACAACAATTGTTTGTACCCTCTGAACATTTCTGCAGATACAACGGACTCCGCTTATTTCTGCCCCGCCAGATGTTGCACTTTTGCTTTTAATATACTAGAAATAAGAACACAGACATAAGCATAGCCTTGCATAAAATGCACAAACGGCTGATCAGTACTTGAGAACTAGTTGAAATGTATTTGATATTTAATTTGATTTCCTTTTGCTACTACTCGGTTTGTACTTGGTTTGGTCACAGAAATCACTGTTTGCACACTTTTACATCACGTGCTAGCATCACAGCGCAAAAACTGGTGTAGAACTAACCTTATGCTGTGAAACGTCAGTGTTACCATGAGGTCTGTCTTGATAAGGTGGTAAAGTTAGGGTGTCAACAAAACCTTGAGGTTCACAAGCCACCTCAAGAAGCCATATGACTCAAAAGTTTTGTATCACAGAATTCGGCGTCATTTGCTTGAGTCTATTTAATGATTTAGTGCTTACGCATTACAAACTTAGTTATGGGAGAAAAGCTTACATGTATTGCCCATCCGCAATAGCATAGCCCCACAGCATGAAAGTCCAAAAATAAAATTAAAAGATACGGGGTGTCACAAAAAGTGCCAAGCTTGTGGGTCAAACTCGTATTGCACAATACTGAAACTTAGCGTATCTAGCATGGAAATCCTGTAGTGTAGGTGTTATGCCATACACTTTTTTTGTTGCTGCTTTTGATCACGGCAACTTTATACAATAGATGCATGCGTCAATAGACTGCACAAGGGAAACTCATTCTGTCATTCTTCGTCAAACCACACGAGCACACTCCGAGACATCCTGGCATGACATTGATTGGGTTGAACAATGCACCAGGACACCTCGACGCGATTTTTCAAGGACACCGTAATAGTTTACCCATCCAAGCTAGCTTAATGTTTCTGTTTATTACCTGTAATGACGAGCAAATTAAGACCGTTTTATAATTGTTACTGCACGTGCAATCTGACACCCCTTGACAAACAGTGCTACTTACTACAGGGTTCAAGGCAAGAGGATTCCTGTTCCATTGGTTAAACAATGTGACAATTCACATCAAGGTACCACGTGATGTTCCCACGAAAGAGTACAGAAAAGCGAAGGCAAAATGCATCCTTCAAGCTTCTCCTGGCGTCCGTTATGTTTTACTAAGCCCGCATACAGGGTGTCTTTTTTTTTTTTTTTTTTAGTTGCACCAAATTTTTTAAATTAGAAAAACATAAGCCGCTGGAATGTATTGTGTACCATTCTAGTGTACTGATACAGGACATTTTCTGTACTTGTGTACATAGTTAGTGAAGTTATGCTAATTAATTGTTTAACTATCGGTAATTGGTGGCTGTAGCAAATTGGTACTTTGCAGTCTATCCTCGACACTACCTATCCCAACGATCGAATTTTGAATATTGGAGTGCATGTCGGAGCCATGCAGACAATTAGTTCCCCTTGGCAGGCTCCTTGAAACCGAAACTGGCTGCGAAAAAGCGAGGAGGTGGGGATGGGGTGAAGAATAGCGTAAGCATGTGCAGGATGTATAGCAAGGGGTCGAGAAGGGAGGTGAGTGTAAGGAGCAGAGGAAAGGGTGAACACAGCGTAGGTATTTACAGTATAGTACACCAAGGGATGTGAGACTGAGGAGTGAAATAAGGAATATGAGGGAAACTAGGAGGGTGACGTCATAACCAGACATTGCCTGCCAAGCCAATTTGAACCTAGACACGTGATCCAAATCACGTAACATGACGTGACAGCTAAATCACATGACACGTTACCACCGAAACCATGTAAGAGTTAGTCATGTGACAAATCATGCGACTTAGTTGACATTGTAGAAGCCAGAAGAAGCTAGGTCGGCCACAAGCTCCGCTCTTAGTCCATACTTGCACCACTAGCACAAGCTGCTCACATTCTTAATTAGCAAAGTAATTGCAACATAGAAAGCAAAGTCCAACCGAGCAGTGACATGAAATGAATCAATCCACATTTTTTCATGGTGTAACAGCACATGTGCCCTTACCATCGCGGTAGTGTCGCTAAGCATTTCCATCGCCTTCGAGAGTTTGCGCAGCATGCGCAAATCTCGAAGGCCACGGCATTGTACCCATGCGCTTCTATCGCTTCTGGTGCCTTGCCAATGATGATGTCAACACACAGTGCGGCCACTACTAGTAGTAAGCCAGGAGGATGCAGTTTGAGGTCATCAGCAAAAATTGATTTGTAAGCAATCTGCACATCTCTCGAGCATGTATCTTTGCACAAATTATGGAAGTGTGCCGAGAAACGTGCATAGTGAATTTCAACAAGATCTATTGACGTCGAAAAATCACCAGAATTGACCTTGAGCATAACGTCAGCACCTGGTTTAAAATTCAGGATGTGCTGGTAAAGCGGATGTATAACTACAGAATGATGACTGTACCTTACTTGTATAATGAAACTAAATTAAGTGCTACTTAAGGCACAGTATCATTTCCACTGTGACTATTGTGCGTGCCATAGGAGCATTTTGCTTCTTTTTTACAAGCCAGAAAAGGAAGAAAATAAGTGGGCGGCTAGGCTGTCTTGCTGTTCCTGCACCACCATGCTGTGATGTCGCGGATTGTCTTTTGTAGCTTCTAATTCTTAATGCAGTTACCATTCTTGAGAATATACTGTGTACTTTCTGGTGCCTATGCCAATGTAAAACTGTTTTTCCCTTTCACGGAAACTCGGTCCAATAGGTACATGCAAATGATTCTCCAGAAGTGTTGCCCGGTGACACTTGACACACAAATACACAGCGTAGTAAATATACCTGCTAGTAGGCAAGCCATAGTAAATACCTGCTAATAGGCAAGCCTACATGTACGCCAGCAAAATCGAAATCGCTGCTGTATTGTTCCACGACAGGCATCCTTACTCATCTTTATTATTGATAGGCCACATTTTGTATATAAAATGATAATCACCATTGTGTTCAATACTCTGCTGTCCAGTGTCATAAAGTGCAACAATAGGTAAATATAAATAGACTAATTGTAGCAGTGATCGACAAATAAGATACATGCAGAAAAATAAACGAAAGTGTGCTGTGTACAGACAGGTAACATTACATGTCTACTCAGTATACTGGTCACCACTATCGCTTGAAATGTGCATTTGTGGACTGAGGTGCAAAAAATTACAGCGCAGCAGTAGGCGGCATATACATATCTATCTTTCAAACTGTAACTCAATTTTGTAGCATAGCTATTGGCACAACCTATGCATGGCCATATCAGCTTGTTCGCTTGGGTTGTTTCGGTTCAGTTCAATCTCAATTTCTGTCCATTTGTCTATTTTGTCCAACTGAAGATATCTTATTTTAATATATCTCATGGTGATTGCATAACGGGGGCGGGGAGCTGAACTTCCTGTAGCTACCAAGGGCATAATGCATGAAATTATAAAAGAGCCAGCAGCGAACCTCATATAAATATGAAAAAATGAAAAATGTAAAGGCAATGTCCCCTTGTAAACATAATATTGTGCTACTATAAATGCTAGGAGCACACGGAAAAGTCAAAAGCAAAAGAATATATATATATTTATACTGGTAAGCACTCGTCAAATAATAGATAAGAACTTTCCACGATCACTGTCAGACCATATCATCTTGGAAATTCGAAGTACGCACTGAAGCCATTTATTTGCTGTTTTGATGGCTCAGGATGGCATTGCCATTTGTCATTTCAGCTGTTTTTCTTGCTATATCATGCGTCACCATATGCAGAAGGTGTGACGGAATTGCTGTCTTTTTAGTCGCATCACCATGGAGAACTCATGCTAGCGGTTAATTGTGGAAAACAGGACAGAAATTCAATATCCTGTGAGCTTAACATATGACTGATCCCTCTTCATCTCTGTACATCATCATCATCATCATCACTTGTACCTGTTTTCCTCATCTGTATGGATCATCATCAGCTGCTCAGCTTGAGCGCCATAATCATAGCTCGAGCTCGGCTGCAATAAAAGCAGTTCTTCATAATGCTGTTAAGATTCAATGAACTGCAAAGTCGTATGCCTGTGCAAAGTAACAGCAGGAATGAGTGAGTTTAGCTTGAACGGTTATGTATAGTGGAACATTGTTATAATGAATGTGGTTATAACGAACTATCATTTATAACGAATTAAATGAACAGTGCTGCTATGACGACAATGTGGTGAACACACATTTATGACAAATTATCTGACATAAATATATTTACATGGCATTTTTGTATAGCTTGAGCTTGCGCTTCAGTGACGCTCCATACAAGCCCAGCCAAGTCACAGCACAAAGCACGGGTTAGCTTGCGGGCATGGTTTGTGGTTCGCCAGAGTTGTCCAGAGAGGCTGCGGGCACGGCGTCGACATCAAAGTCCTTCACGTAGTCCTTGGCGTACTTTGGGTTGTAGTAGACTAGAAGCCGCTTGTCCTTGTGCATTTCCAAGCCAAGTTCGAGCCTGAGCAGCTCCCACGGCATGTCGAGCGCAGGTCGTTCGGCCCACAGGTATAGTACGCCCTGCTGCTTGGATCCCTGGACTGGTACCTTCAACGGAGAGAATTTGTGCACGAGAGGTCATAAACACTAGGAAGTCAATAAGCTTATGTCAGAACTGAGCACTGTACACTGATGACATACAGGTACATGCATTGTCATGAAAAACCGCCATAGCACGGAACACAGAGATGCATACACTTGGGACCACGGCCTTCATTCATTGGCATATTGGGATGGGGGGGCTCAATCCAAGGATGTGTAGACAAATCAAGATTTCCTTGTGTTGTAGACCTTGAAAGCACTGTGCAAAGGCGACTCAACTAAGAATAATAATAATAATAATTTCAAGGGTTTTACGTCCAAAAACCACAATGTCATTGTGAGAGACGCCGTAGTGGAGGGCTTCAGAAATTTCGGCCATCTGGGGTTCATTAACGTGCACTGGCATCGCATAGTACATGGGCCTCAAGCATTTTGTCTCCATCAAGACGCAGCAGCCGCAGCCGGGATTCGATCCCGCGACCGGATCAGCAGCTGAGTGCCATCACAGCCATTAGACCACCGTGGCGGGGACTGAACTAAAACTTGCATTTTGCTCTTTCAAGACAAAAATTTTGAAAAGACAGAAGCGTTTCATCAACGATAGATATATGCCACGATGGCCATGTCCACGCAACAATACTGGCGCGGTTGCACGCGTTTCAGAAGTGTGCAACTGCGGCAGTAAGTCAGGCATCAGGCCAAATTTGACCGGTAGTGTTGAATCTCAAACAAGTGTTGTACTTGTGTATGTTACTCTGTACGTGCATCTAATGTATGAATTGTATTGTGCATTTCATGTGAAGTCATATACAGCTTCATTGGGTAGCCATGTGCCTGGCTTGCAGGAACAATACACCGTGCAACAATCCTGTAACAAAAATTGCAGGTGTTATTTGAGTTGGTACGGCAAATATGAGGAGAGATTTTCGAAACTACTTCAGCAAAAGCGGCCCCATGGTCAAGAAGTCAGGATAATAATTTGCATTTATGCCCAAGTCGTAATCATTTAAGCACTTAATCATAATAGCCTACATGGATGAGAATATAAAGACAACGAGTAGACAACTGCTAGAGAGGGCGCACAGTTTCTTATGACCTAAATAAAATTGAAAAGATCGCAAAGTCGCCGCCCTGACGAAGACAAGTCCACTTGTCGAAACGTTGGCTCAAGCGACATTGACCAGCTTACATATCGTATTTTGCGATCTTTTCATCGATTCAAGCATCCATCTTCCCCTGAGCTTCTCTTCTAGTACAGAGAAATGCGGTTAGTCATGTCACAGCCCCCAAGGCTGGGGCACAATTCAACCCGATCTCAACCGGCCTTTCTCGGAATCCCACTCTTTAAACAACTGGTCTCTGTGACACTTTGGATGTGTTTAAATGTCCACTTTGTGCAAATTATTAAACACCTTTCATACGGCTTATTTTTAAAGGAAATCGCGACCGCGCAACTATAATTACTACTTCCTAAATTTAATGATTTTAAGGCCCATCGTCGTTAGCATGGCACGACTTTGCGCAATGCGGAGGTAATATTCTGAGGGTCCGGATGGGGGATCGCACGGTGCACACTGGTGTCACACGGCGCATTGCTGATCGCGATTAAGCCCGATGTGGATTACATTTCTTGACTGTGATTGGCTACCTTCCGCAGCTTAGGTAAACGAGCCAATCACGACCGAGAAGCAGCTGATCGGGATCAGGCGCGATCGCGATAGAAAGTGACCGCGCGACCCCGGTATTACAAAAGGGACGATTACTTTCATCTGCGCTCGGTGCGGTCTCGTCCTGGTGCCGGCCGAGTCGCCGATGTCGATGCGACGTTCCTTGAGGGGTTCGCCGAGGAGTCTCATGGCAGCGGCGTTTCCCCGAAGCGTGGACACGGCCGCCTTGTAGTACTCCAGCTCGGTCATCTTCCCTGCCAGGTAGTTCTTGAACCAGAAACTGCAGCCGACCAGCCCGATCCCAGCAAAACCAGCGATCTGCATCAGCCGACTCATGCTCGGCAACCGCATGGTTACCAACACCGCGCCTTTCGGCCACCGGAACTGAAGCACGGGGAGATGGCACACACCGTTCGGCGGCTGGAGGGTAAGGTTAAGCCTGTTTAGAGCCCGATATATCCGATAAAATGTGTCGGTGATCAACGCAAAACACAGTTCCACTCAAAGCGCTGTGTCGGCTGCTGCGCGACCGTCCGTCTTTCACCAAAGCAAAGGTCGACTAGGATTGGCTCGTTTCGGCTTGGTATGTACTGCATCTCGATGATGATGGGCCTGGCCAGCAAAACACCGCAGTGTTGGTTTCGGTTTTTGTGTTGCGCTTTTCCTTGTAACGACGGCTCAACGGCGACGGATTGACCATCTTGAACGATAGCGCTGCTCCTAAATTCCAAAGCTCGAAGGTCTGTTTGGTGTAAAGCGTAAACCTGATCTCCAGTTTATCAGAACCAGAACCAGTTTATCCAGCTGTCAATACAAGTTCATACAGTTGTTCATTCCTCGATCCACTCATTGCAGTACACATGACTCGATCGTCCCAATAGTAGTTCGCTTTGTGAATGTGCATGATTTCTATTCTTTTTCTATCTTTTTTACGTGAAGCTTGGCACGGTTATATTTTGCGTAATCATTGCCACGAATATTAACAGCCCCGAAAGTTATGGGAGTGCTTCGCGCTGCCAACAGAAGCTCGCAAAACGCTTTTCCGTTTTAGTACTACGCTTTAGCAGTAGTCAGACACCCTTGCAAACTGACTTTGTTGATGCGAACAGAAGGCGTGCAAACACGGACACAAGGGCAGACAACACCTGCAACACGTAAGGTCGTTTCAATGCAGGCGCCTGTTTGCGCTGAATTTATTGTCGCAGACAGTTGAGGCACACGTGCAAATACGTGCGAGATCCATGCATTCAAGAGGCCAAAAATATTTATTTATTTATTTATTTATTTATTTATTTATTTATTTATTTATTTATTTATTTGGGGCAGCGTGCATGCGTTGTTTGCGCACATGCACAGGAAGCATTGCTGCAATGAATAAATTTTTACAGCGAACAAACACCCGACATTGTGAAGCAAATTCTTCTGCAAAGCGCACATATAAATGTCGTGTCTATGCTAGAGTTCTGACAAAGGTGCACTAACTAAGCACTAGCACTAGTGCACTCGAAGCGCTCAACGGAGGTTCGAGACACAAAAAAATTTCGTCCCTTCCTTGCACCACTGTTAGTTACTTATTTTCCGGATTGCTCGTGTTTATACGGTCTCCGGGGTCATTTCTAGTTAATGCGACGTTGCTTAACTCAGCTTCGGGGGTACCGGGTGTCGTTCGCACAGGCCCACAATCATGAAGTGGCACCGCAAAAAAAGCGAAGGACCCGTATTAGCCTCGCTTTTGTTTACAGCGGTCGAGGTTCCGGGCTTGCAGACCTTCGACCTCGCTTATAGCTTCTGTCGCGTCGTCTGCTCGCTTTGACCCGACCGCTCTTCGGCACGCCGTAGCCATGGCAACTGCCCGGGTCGCGCCGGGCGATCACGTGTTGACCTAGTCGCGAGGACCCCCTCCTCACCCCTCCCTTCTCTCCCCCTTCTTCCCCAGCAAGCTAGACGGGGAAAAAAGAAAGTGGAGAAAGCCCACGAAGTAAGCAAACCAACCGTACCGCCACCGACACAACCCTTCGCACTGGAAAGCTCACCGCTGAGACTGTACGTTCCAGATCTGTCACCTTGAGTTTTTCGCACCTGAAAAGGCGCGAGCGCCTCTTTCGAACTACTGAAGCCGAGCGTACCTCGTGATTTGTTCGTTTATTTCGCAAGCTCTTCGCCTAGTCTTCCACAATACACGCGGCTGATGACAACAAACGCTGCTTGTTCAGATGAAAGCGCGTCGTCTGCTTCCGCGCTTGAGAAGCCTAAGACGTCGTTGCTATGGCACGTTTGAATGAGCCAATGGGCAACGTAAAAGCGCGCACGTGACGCCGCGTTAGACCAATCGCAGCAGCGATGGCCAACCAAAACAACGTCCAGCATGCCCGCGCGTCGTCTGCTGCTGCCAGCTGTGGCGGAAGGAAGAAGAGTCCGCGCTGCGCCGGTTTAGCTTTCCCAAATTGATTCCGTCTCGTAACCCAGATTTTGCCCGGAGCGCGCGCTTCTGTTCGACTTTGTCGCCATGCTGATTGAGCGAATTTTAGCCCTATATTCCGTTTCATACAACAGGTGAAATGCTACGAGAGCTACGCGAGTAGTCCGTAAAGAAAAAGAAAAGGAGGGGTGTATCGCTCCGACAAACATGCGAGAAACATGACATACAAACTCGCATATTTCCATTGTTGCACCAGCAATAGGAGTCTGTTTTCTCGAGCTGATGCGAAATGAATTATGATGTAAGGCTGCCAGCGAGCGATTTATTGTTTTTCGCTCCCCGCAAGCAACGCACTACTTTTTTTGGTCGCGGGTGCACACAGCGTGAACACGAGCGTTATAGCTTTGACAGCGTTGCACCTGATGTATGAACGGAGTACATATAGGATATCACATGGTGAACCACGCCGTTGACGAGCTGCAGCATGTGTCGACGCTATACTGCACTAGTGACATGAGCAGCGCTTCATGTCGGATCGAGGGACCTGAAAAATTCCGGGCTTTTGGCCTCTTGGGGTAATTTTTCAACGCGCATGTATAATCTACACGGAAATTTTTACATGCCGCCTTACATAGATCGAACCCATATTATTCCCCATACTTCCATGCCTGCCATGTTCTTATGGTGCAGGCTGAGGCTTTATTCTTTCCCGACTCATAATAACGAATTTCCCCATACCCCAGCTCCACCCCCACCCACACTTTTCATTTTATTGCGACGCGTTCTTTGCTGTTGTTTCGCTTTTCGACTAAACAAGCATGTTCTTTGAGGGGCCAACGCAGGCCGCGTGTCAACGTGCGTGCAGCTTCTCAAATGTTTCCGAGCGTTACACTAACATTTCATGCGTGATGCATACGTTTGAGCGCACTCCAGATGCAACGCAAGCATCAGCGATTACGCTGAAGTATACTTTGACGCGCGCACTTGTTTTGGTTTGCTTACAGGGAACGGGCATTGTCACTTTCTTGTGACACGCAGCGTAGGCCGAGCTTTTCTCGCGTGCTTCTACGGGAGTGGTGTCGACCGTTCGGCAAACTTTGCATGCCCGACGCACACATTTGAGTGCCTTTCAGAACATCCGTGGTAATACCAGAACCCGCTGTGACTAAATGTGTAAAAGCCGCTATCGTCTTTCTGTGTTTTGCTTTTCTTTGCTGGGCATATATAGATTCGCCCGATAAGCAGTTCGACTGTCAACGCTTCGGCGCCCTCTACATCTCTCTATGCATGGTCACGACCACGTGACAATGTAAAAGCCGGCCGACTTCGCCCTGTCAGTTTATTGACGATTGTTCTCGCCGCTAACATTGTACAGTGACTTGCTTGTTTGGATGGGCCCTGCAGGTTCGCCCAATAAAGCGTTCGATCTTTAACGGTTTGGATTCTGCGTCCTTCAATGTCACGACCACATGGCATTACACAGTGTTTGCAAACACTAAGCGGGCCCATAGCCATGGGCTGGTTATGGTTAAAGAAACCTAACCTAACAATACATGGTCATGAATATTGACAACATTATCGTGAAGACCATTCCATATTTCAAATGCTATATACTGGTAAGGCTGATGACTTGAATGCGTTACTACGTCTTAAAATACGCTTCAGTTGATTTCTGCGTCCCAGAACCCCCATATGATTAGGAGAGTCATCGCGGTGGAGGACTCCGGAGATTTACACCACATGGGGTTCTTTAACATGCACTGACATTGCACTAAGGCATTGACACTGCACCTGTGTGCCAACTTAACGACTGACATTGTCGTTAAGTTGGCCCACAGGTTTTGCAATGAATGAATGAATGAATGAATGAACAACTTTATTTAGAAGTCCGGCGATGATAGGTCGGGGAGGGCTTGAACCCCGGCCTAGGAATCGGCTGCGAGCCCTTGGGCTCGGGCGGCTTCCTCGGCCATGGATTCGAAAAAAATCTTATGTGATATGTGTGTGACGTAGTGTACTGATAACCCGATTTCGTTTTAGACCTGCCGTTCCTATGTTGCTTAAGTTGTTTTCTTTTTTTTTTTGCTTTTCATTTTCCCTCCACTTCTATGCTAGTTTCACTATATTACTTACTGCCGATGCACTGCTGTCTATTGATATCGTTATTTACTTATACCTGTGTCATTATTTATCATTTTGTTCAATTGTACTCATTCAGCTACCGTTCTTGCCATTGTAACTTTTATGTTAACCATGAACAGGAGGTCCCAATTCAGTTTTTACTATGGGACCTCCTTCTGTATACCTCTATCTGTAAAAGCCTCTTTTTTGTGAAATAATAAACATTTGATTGATTGATTGATTGATTGATTGATTGATTGATTGACTGACTGACTGACTGACTGACTGACTGACTACTACACGGGCCTGAACATTTCGCTTCCATCGAAATGCAGCCGCCGCGGCCGGGATTCGACCCCACGAACCTCGGATCAGCAGGCGAGTACCATAGCCACTATATAGACCACTGTGCACATGACCGGGCGAAAATACGTTCAAAGGAACGGTTATTGTGCAAACGGCGAGACGTATCGACTGGGAGAGAGGGAGAGTCGTATCGTGCCTACCACGTGCTATTGTGTGACGTAAGCAAATCATATCAATTTTTTTTCCGAGAATTTTTTTTCCCGAAGTAAGGCGGAGACAGCGACGATTTAATGTTAGTGATGATCGATATGCCGGTTGTAATCTCTGGCAATGAAGAACGCTGCATGATTTTCTGCACGTTCAAGGGGTTTGTTTAGGTAGGCCTTGTGAGGTGACCAAATCGATGAGGAAAATTCAAGTTAGGGACGAACAAAGGTTAGATATGCGAGTAATTTGGTCGATTATTACAGCGTCGCGAAGTTTACGTTTGTAGGGACACTAAAATGAAAGGGTAAAGCGGCTTAGAATGTTAAGTTATATTCCGAGAACTATATTGCCTTTAAGTTCGCCATGTTATGTTCAATATTAAAAGAGGAAATGAATGTCAACGTTTTAATTTTGAAATTCGCGCCGGGACTTGGACCCCTTTGAGGTCAGAAGGCCAATTTCCTTCTTTTTTTTTTTTAGTATTCTCGCCTAATTCGCTCCATAATATGCTTTGAAACTTCTTGTGTTATGTCTCTGTCTTCCTTACAACACAATGTGTAAATAGTTACGTAGGCCTCGGTAGACGCCGCCAAAAGCCTGTGACGTAACGCGTATCAGTGCTTGAAATTCAAAGCGCTAATACGCGTTACGTTATACGCGTTACGTAGCCTCGTATTAGCGCAATACGCTAATACGAGGCTACGCTTACGCAAGTTTCTGGACGTTCCCAAATCATTTTCGCTTCGACGATAAGCCTAGCAGATTAACTGCGATCGCGATAAACTACAGTGGACTGATTAAATATAGGGTCAATCGCAGTCAATCTGCTAGGCTTATCGCCGAAGCGAAAATGATTTGGGAACGTCCAGAAACTTGCGTAAGCGTAGCCTCCCTTGCGCTGTCAGACAAGGAACTCGAATTTTTGGGTGCCCACGGAACGCAGAGCGCATGCCAAAATGTCACGTGTGATGAACATCACATATAAGTGATGCTGCCTTCATTTCCCAATAAAGTTGAAAGTTGCGCTGTGTGTGTTTCGTGTTCTTCTCTGTCCGCGTCCTACAAAAGCACATTTCCACCAGGTGTAATGTAAATTAAAAGTTACTAGTGACCCAACACACTGCCCTGGGGGACGCATGGAGGTTACAGTAGTGAAGAGGATCATCAGTCAAGGCTGGTGAACAACGCGTTCAGCGCTTTCCGTGTGGACGACGGTCCCGACCAGTGTCCCAAGACTCGTTCCTCGGACAATGGGGCGGCTGTCAAGTCTGTCTATGGCGCGGCGGTAAGTTCTTTCCTGGGTGCACTGAAACGGGGACACTCACCCGAGAAGATGGGATATTGTTTCGTCGCAGCCACAGGACTCACATACAACAAAGGTCGTTGGCCATTCCAGTACGAAAAGAGAAGGCATCCGTGAAGGCCACGCCGAGCCACAGGCGACACTAAAGTGTATTTTCTTAGCTCGCGGGATTTCCTGACGGAAGGCGGAACTGAAGGTCTAGATGCAAGCTGTGGGTGAAACGAGCACTGGTGAATTCTGTCGAATTCCACTGTGGATCGACGTGTAACTAAAACTTTCTTGTCTTTACAGAGGAGGCGTTCACTTCACGCTTTTCACAGCCAACCAAAACACACTGTTCAACGACATATTTTAGCAGCAAGGAAAAAAGAACACGGACAACATAGAAGGGAGCAACATAGGACAAGCGGCACTTCCGACTATAGTTTATTCAGAGGGCCGACCCCAGACTAAATATACAACAGAATGCGCAGTCTCTTACAGACCTTATGCCATCCAGCGATCAAACAATCTCTTTTCCGGCGAATATAATAGATGTATCGCTGATACAACTTCCACCTTTCTTCTTTGATGTTATACGTTTTCATCAACGCCCCGCCACGGTGGTCTTGTGGCTATGGTACTCGGCTGCTGATCCGAGGGTCGCGGGATCGAATCCCGGCCGCGGCGGCCGCATTTCGATGGAGGCGAAATGTTGAGGCCCGTGTACTGTGCGATGTCAGTGCACGTTAAAGAATCCCAGCTGGTCGAAACTTCCGGAGCCCTCCACTACGGCGTCTCTCGTAATCATATCGTGGTTTTTGGGACGCTTCCGTCAACTCTCGTGCACTCTGGCTCTTATGTCGTTTGAGCAAGTCGACTATAGGCCGAGAAACACCCTTGCTAAAAACGCACTGTCCTGACGTGCCCAATCGCTTCCTTGTGCAGTACCTCTTTGTCGTGCATTGCAGCGGTCTGTCCATGCGGGACTAATATATGGCCTTAGTATTTGTTATCACTTGCTTTTTGCAGTGACATTTTGTCAATAGAGTTGCGATCTGGAAAGTTGATTTGATGGACTTCTGGGGGTTTTACGCCTCAAACCAAGATATGATTATGATAAACGCCGCAGTGGAGGGCTCCGGAAACTTTTAGGGGCGAAGCTCCTTAGGGTGTGCGTCGTTCCCTCCTCTGTAGTAGTAGTAGTAGTCGTCGTCGTCGTATGTATGTAGCCACCTCGCGCCGCCGGCTCGCGCCGCCGGGAGGCTCGCGCTCGCGCTCGGCGCGTGCCTCCCGGCGCGCTACCTCTCTCACTCTTCCATCTGCTGTCTTGTGTGAGAGAGAGAGAGAGAGAGCTAAAGGCGCGTGTTGACTATGGCCGCGGTGGTGTAGTGGTTACGGTACTCGGCTGCCACCCAAAAAACGCGGGTTCGATCCCGGCCGCGGCGGTCTCATTTTCGATGGAGGCGAAAATGCCAGAGGCCCGTGTACTGTGCGTTGTCAGTGCACGTTAAAGAACCCCAGGTGGTCTAAATTTCCGGAGCCCTCCACTACGGCCTTTCTCTCCTCTCTATCTCTATCACTTCCTTTCCCCTACCCCCCACGGACGCTTAGCCGTGCTCCCTATATGGGCTGCAGAACTTAGCGTCCTTTCCTAACCGAACACAATCAATCAATCAATCAATCAATCAATCAATCAAACGCTTTCTTAGATGAACGCTCTACCAGCTTGCAAAGAAGGAGAACGCGCCCTCACCCGCGAGAGACAACGATGGCGCAGGCAGCGTCTTCTAGCGAGTTTCTTGATTGAAAAATACCGACTGCTCGCGCTGGAGAACCGTTCACCGGCCACCCATATATATATATATATATATATATATATATATATATATATATATATATATATATATATATATATATATATATATATATATATATATATATGCACTGGATCTTGATTTGCAATGAAGTGCCGGTGGGAGATTTCACTTGTGCGTAGTTGAACCATAAGGATTCGTAGCGCGCGCGTTAACTAAATTAATCCGGAACTTGGCGCGATCTACGATGAACCTCCGGAGCTTTGCCCACTCATCATCATTCACTCCGTGGATATGCTGTGGATTTTTTTCGACCTCCTGGACATCGCACAGTACACGGGCCTCAACATTTCGCCTCCGTCGAAATGAAGCCTCTGCTGCCGGGATTCGATCCCGCAACCTTCCGATCTGCAGCCGAGTGCCATATTTCCGCTAGGCCACCGTGGCGGGGCGATCTGAAAAGTTAGTCGTTAACAGTGCGTCCCTGACAGTAACGTATTTTGCACCGTGTGTTTCTTAGTGCATTTTCTTAGCATAATTATACGTTAACTACGCTATTATTAACAGAGGCGAACCATTATTACCAAATATTATTACAAGAGTACGTGTGTTTCGATATACGTGTGTTTCGATAACTTGGCTTTTCGTGTTCGATTCGGATAGTATCCGAACAAATTTTAATACTAGCAGACCCCCCCACTTCTGAGAAACTTAAGATATTCGATGTTGGGTGTCGATTTCCTGTTTGAACGTCGTTTTCTCCAAAAATCGTGCTCAGTTGAATTTCTGTCGCTTCAGGAACTGTCGTTCCGGTTTTCTTTTTTCTTTTTTCGGTTTTGACTAGCATTACATTGCATATAACCCGCATTCAATGTATTTATTATTCGCAGTCATATTTTTTTCAGGCTCTCCCCCTTCCAAATCTTCGCTTCGATGATGTCGCAACTGTCACGTATAGCCTACATGTATACGCCTGACCCCAATATACGGGAGCGGCTGCATCCTCGCCAACTGGCCGTCTGCCGGCACATTCGGTCGTACGGGTCACGTGCAGGCTGCTACTTGATGTACGGCCCTTTTGTTCCGCGCCGCATGGACGACCATATAGGAGAAAGGGCCACGGGACACATCATCAACACGGAGTGAGGAGGACAACGTCACGCAGGCATGATTCTCGCACCAAGTGACAGCGCTGGTTCTGTTTTACAGGTATTATGCGTTCTTCTGTTTCTCATTCGTCATTATAGTATACACAAGGGTGTCCCGGAGTTAACAAGGCTTTCAGGAGTACCTCCCGTTCTCAAGTAGATATCAGTAAATTAAGGAAGGGTTCAGCGATTTCTGGGGTTTTAAATTGAGAAATGGGTGATTGATCAAAGGCTCGTTTGTTTTTTAGACGCGATAAGGTAAGGGGACAAGACAAAACATGGGGGATATGATGGGGAGGTAATAGAGTCAAGATAGTGGGGTCAAGATAAGGCACAGGTGAAATTACGAGTAGATTTCAGCTGTGTAGTGTAGATTTCAACTGCATATGTAGGTGCAAAGCAACTGAAGTGGCCGGGAAAGCACACCCGCCGCCGGTCCAGGGACCGCACCTGCATCGTGCATCTAGATTTTGGTGATTTATGGGATTTAGGTTATTTAGGTGATGTTTTCTTTTTGGTGATGTAGTTGTGAACGTCATATAAATATGCATATACTTTGTATGTGTAGATTCGATATCTTCAGTTAAAAGAGTGTTTTTGTTTGTTAGAGTACCGCTTCAGCCTAAGACTGCTAAGTGTTGTCTGCAGTGTATGCGATGGCGGGGACGGGGACCTCTGTGAAGTTCGCAAGTCTTTAGTCCTCGCTGCCGTCTTGACTGCTCGAGAAAATAAAAGCATTGAATTGAATTGAATTGGACTTACGACCTTCGGATAATGCGTCCCATGTTCCACCAGCTGTGGTACTCCCACGAACAAATGTGCAGGAATACCCAATAGAGGGCACGGCGGAACGAGCTCGGCCGTAGCTCAGTTGGTACAGCATCGTACGCGTTATCCGAAGGTCACCCGTAGCCATGACGGCACATGTGGAACACTCTTTGTACAGTTACCGTATATGCTCCTACAGGAGCAAGGGGAACATACGCAGCAACTCCTTGTGCCAGAAGGCGCCACGTAATACGTGAGTTTGACACGAGCCGCAGCTGCTGACCAATAGACCCTCGTCTGCTACGCAAAGGCGTCAATTCTGCTTCAACAAATCGTGCGTCGTGGCAACCTAGCAGGCAGTTACATGATGCATGAGCAGTTCGTGAAAATACGTGATAACAGAGGAAGTGAATAAAGCGGAAAAAAGAAAACCACGAAAGTGTTTACAAACATGTGAGAAAGCCAGATACAGCCAACCAACTTTAGACGGAAAGCACGTGCAAACAAACACGCAGATTGATTTGGTGGGTTTTACAACATCGGTACCATCTTGAGAGACGCCGTAGTGGAACGGCTCCGGAAATTTGGACCACCTGGGGTTCTTTAACGTGCACTGACATCGCACGTCACACATGCCTCAATCATTGAGCCTCTAGCGAAATGCAACAGCCGAGGCCAGCATTCGATCCCGCGACCTTCGAACCAGCAGCCGAGTGTCGTAACCACTATAGACCAACGTGGCGGGGCCTTCACGCGCAGTTCTCTTTGTCATCTTTTGCTATATACTATACTGTGGATGGCTATGCTATGGTTAGCCCTCTCACCTCCACCTTTCCCTCCTCAACCACCTTTGCCTCATCAACCTGACTTCCCATTCCCACCCCCTTGCTATACTATACTATGCACGGCTATGCGATGATGATGATAATGATGATTGTGGTTCTGTTAGTAAAAGACGCTAATTCCTGCTGCCCATGTAGGGAGCACGGCTAAGCTTATGTGGGGGATAGGAGAAAGGGACTGCCGCCGCGGTGGTGTAGGGGTCCCGGTACTCGGCTGCCACCCAAAATACGCGGGTTCGATCCCGGCCGCGGCGGTCGCATTTTCGATGGAGGCGAAAATGGCAGAGGCCCGTGTACTGTGCGTTGTCAGTGCACGTTAAAGAACCCCAGGTGGTCTAAATTTCCGGAGCACTCCACTACGGCCTTTCTCTCCTCTCTATCTCTTTCACTGCCTTTCCCCTCACCTCCACGGACGCTTAGCCGTGCTTCCTACATGGGCTGCAGAAATTAGCGTGCTTTCCTAACCGAACCATGATCATCATCGTCAGGGACTGAAAGAGATAGAAAGGAGAGAAAAGCTGTAGTGGAGGGCTACGGATATTTTGACCATCTGGGGTTCTTTCGCGTGCACTGACAACGCACAGTACATGGGCGTCTGGCATTTTCGGCCTGCCCCTCTGGAAAATATTAAGGGAGCGGCCACCCCCCCCCCCCCCCTTTTCCGTTCCGGAGTCCCTGCATATGGGGTTCTTTAACGTGCACTGACATCGCACAGCGCACGTGCCTCAAGCATTTCGCCTCCAGCGCCGTCGAGGCCGGGATTCGATCGCGCGACCTTCGAACCAGCAACCAAGGGTCCTAACCATGGACCAGACCAACATGGCGGAGCCTAACGCTCACTACTCTGCCCCACCTTCTTACTATACTGTATTATGCGTGGCTATGCACATACCTGCGTTCTGTGGCGTCTTTATGTTGTTGTAATGGGCTGAGGGCATTAGCGTAAGAGAAGAAAAAGGAAGTGCGCGTGCAAATGCCACAAATACGCACATTTGGTATTTCATAGACGTGCACGCGCTCTTATTTCATGATGATGATAGTTTTCTGCGGACGATCCCGGAGTTTTTCCAAGCTTTAACAGCTTCGCTGTTACGATTGAAAACAGCAGGCTCACCCAAGCAGCAGGGCTAGGAAGCACAAAAAAAGGGGGGGAGGGGGGGGGCATAACGCACGAGAAAAAGCTAGGAGGTTTTGGGTGGAACGATTCAAAGGATACCGGGAAACCGACGATGTTTGACGATTAATTCTGCCGGAAAGGATAAGCTCCAAAGGGTGCAAAGTTAACATTTTAAGGGCTCATCCGAAATGGGAGTAAAGTATAGACAGAAGTCTAGAGTTGGGCGGGATCCCGTCTGGTCGGGGAATAACATGAAAAAACACACAGCACCGACCAAAGTATGAGTTTATTAGTAAAAGGCGTTTAGGCTCCCGCACGGGAGCCTTAATTGCCTTTTACGGATATAATCATGCTTTGGTCGGCGCTGTGTGTTTTTTCAAAGTATAGACTGTTCTTGTTAGAACAGTCTATAATCAGTTACAGTAACAAGATATCGCAAATAATGCAGACGAAACGAATAGGATAACGAAAACAGCAACGTGCGATATGTGATGTCATCCTGTCTAGCCCAACATTATCGAAACGAACCCTTTCAGCGTCGTGTCGTGACTCCGTTCAATTCTTCGTTCGTTTCCTTAGCATCAAGCCTATTTTATCGGCTGATAAATACGAAATACCAGAATGCAACATCAAACTCATTACATCCGCATACGACAGCAAAATAACGACGCGAACTGCGCCCCCAAGCGACCGAAATCGGCGGCGCCGGCGGCGAAGCGGGACAACTCCGCACGGTCATCGGGTCAGAGCGGCTGGGCCCGGGATTCTCCCGACGGGGAGAGGGGGCGCCCGGGACTTTCCCCGATGACCCCAATGGGGAAGGGGAGAGAGAGAGGAGGTTGCTCCCTCCTCCAAGAAGTGCTGCGCTCAGTTCGGGAGACCACGTGACCAGCGGCAGATGCCGGGCGGACGCGCGCCGCTGCTTGAATCTGCTGAACTGACGCACCGTCGGCGTTGGCAGTAATGCGTTTCGTCCATAATTAGAGACTTTCCTCCTAAGTCGAACCAACTAGCCCGCAAAGCCGTATTACGATGGTTACTGAGTCCGAGAAACAAAGAGTGTAGATTAACACCGCGGCAGTTAGAAAGAATGTTTGATCTTTCCGCCTCGTGAAGATGATGAATCAGTGAAGCTTTGGAATATTTCTATTAAACTGTGACGTTGAAAGCATGAATCGCTTGCCACCACCTGCGCAAAGGGGAAAACCGCAGTAACACTGATGAGATTTGTTCGACTGACCTTGAAGGCAGCATGGCTTGCAAAACGTGCCGAACTAAGAGAAAAAAAAAACAACAACAGTAATAATCGGCTATTTCGTAACTTAACTCCCGCAAGCAAGAAGCTTCTTTGGACGGTAGACTAAAGCCACCGAAATGAATTATCGATTTACTTGGCCTTCTCAGGGAAAGATATTTGTCAGAAAGAATACAGAAGCGCGTGCTATCCGAATCGCATTGAAGATGGTCTAGACAATATAGTTTAAGCACTTATTATACCTATTACATTTTTTTTCCTTTTTCCGGTTTTCGATGAACAAATCGATACATCGCAATGCTGTCCTATTTTAAAAATTGATTAAAGACTCAGACTTTCTTTCTGAACGTGGTATTTTCCTTTATCAATTTAATGCGCATGCAGAGTATATATGAGGAATAAGGGCAAAGAAATTGAAAGTGAATTAGTGCACCTCGACTATATGACTCTGATATTATGGGTTTCTCGGAGTCTTGGTTTCACAATCAGACGCAGTCAATCTGGGAAATTATATACGGAATATGTATATAGAATTGGAAAACGTGGTGGTGGTGCATCTTTATACATTAAATAACATTTGTCTTATGAGGCGTAGCCCGCCTGTTGTACTGCGTGTTATGATTTCGAAGTAGTTGCTGTGGTACACAACAAGATTGTAATAGTAGGGATATGCCGCCCCAAAGATGGCAGAGCTGGCACAATTCTTGAGTTCTTAGAGAAGCTTCTTCACCGTGCCAATTAAAGTCGATGGTTCGTGATATCGTTTGGTGACTTTAATGTCTCAAAAGACGGCCCTTCTCAACTAAAGCTAATGGAATTAATGTCGTCCTATGGTTGTGAAAGCATCATTAACACTCCTACCAGAATAACCAACAAATCACAAACGATCTATGCTTCGCTAATTTATCCCCCGACAATGCGTCAGCCGGAGTATTTATACGTCAGGTGCAAGTGACCACTTGTTCTTTTGTTATTATTAACAATAACATAATAACACAATAATGTTATTATGCAGGATCGCCAGATAATACGGTGCAATTGTGTGAATACCGGCCAAATGCCGCATTCGGAGCTAATTCACTACTTCTTTGTTTTTCTCACCCTTTACCGAGGAAGAAGCGGCCACTGTCAGGCGCTCACTAAAGAATAGTCCATCAGGCGAAAACAGCATCGCTGTGTCAAGGCAGTTATTGATCCCGTTGCCGCCCCATTTACTCACACATGCAACAGACCTTGCTTGACAAGAATTTTCCCACGTGCCGTGAAAATAGTTCGCGTAACAATTATTTTTAAAGGAGGTAACAAAAATTAACTTCATAATTATCGCCCAATATCCATATTACCGCTTTTGTGGTTTAGATTTCCCCGACATTGAGAAAACTGTAAATTTCTGGTTTCAAGAACTAAAATCAGGACTTATAGCCAATCAGGTATATAGAATTAAACATAAAAAATAAATTTATGCTGTTTAAGCAACAAAAATGGGGCTGTAAATCATGCTATATCTGATTTTCAATGGGGAAAATATTGCCCACGTATATAAAGTTCAATTTTTTGGCGTATGTTCTCAAAGTGACCTTAGTTGGTCCTGACCACGTGGACAACCTCCCAGCAAAACATCAAGGTTGATTGGTGTAATTCGGCGCTTCGATCATCTCCTTCCAGGGAGAATTAAAAGACAGCTTTAGTTTTCTTTCATCCACTCGCAAATCATGCATTACATTCTAGTCTGGGTTACATGTAACAAAATAAATAGAGGAAGGATTATTCTTCTCCAAAAACGCGCACTAAGTTTAATATCTACCTCGGTCCAACTAGCCATGCTAATCTTGAAAGCCATGGTAATCTTTAAAAAAATTAGAGAGAACTTTAAAATGCTTTCTGATACATATTATAAGCAGGGAATCTTATATAATTTGCATTTTGTTGCATTGGTCAGGCCAATGTGCCGGACCATCTATGGCGTGCAGTTAATTGACAACAAAATTGTTCGGTTGGTCAACAAGATCCCTGAAATAATTGCATACGCTAGGGACATTACAAACATCACACAATTGAGGAAACGAATTATGAATGTAATAAATTAAACGCAATTCTATCTCGTATGGGCTGAGCCTAATGTATTCATTGCTTTCTAGTCTACATTTCTATCTGCATGTATTTGAATATATGTTAATTAGAGCTGATCACAGTGTATTTCGTATTTCTCGAGGAGGAACAGCTTATTTTGCATCTTTGTTTTACATTTCTCCTATTTCTGTTCTATTCCGTCTATTATATATATATATATATATATATATATATATATATATATATATATATATATATATATATATATATATATATATATATTATTGTACATTTCTACTGTGTGTTAACTTGCCGTAGCTGCCTGAAGTGCCTCACGAAGAATGGGCCAAGTCAGGAGAGAGACACTCCTATTGCTCTCATGTTGGGCATTTTGTGAAATGCCCAAAATAAAAGGAAATGGCAACGCCTTCTTACGTGTGACTTTGTAGCGCCCCCTTTATGTTGAGCTTTCGGGTACTTGTTTCACCGGCATTCGCATACAGTGACCATCAAATAGGAGTGCATCGGTTCCACTCCGGTCATTAGAGAAGTGAAGAATTTGGCATGCCGTAAGGCATGTTCGCAGAGGGCAAAAGCTGGTCGAGCGCTATAGAGGATAAAGGAGTGCGCGCGCACAATGATTTCTTCGAACACCGCAGCCAAAGCCGAACGTTCAAATTAGTTACAGACATCAGCAGCTCTAGTCTAGCCTAGCTCTAGTCTAGCCTAGCTCTAGTCTAGGAGGACTTTCAGTCCCAACGTGGAAGCCCTAAACGCGTTCGCGCGCTTGTCGCAGGACTCCAATAAAGTTTATTCCGCCCATCCAGCCAATCAGTAGAAAAGGGCTGGGAGCGTTGTTAGCCAGTGAAGCCGCGTGTATCACCTAATCCGGTGGACCCACGTGAAGTGGCCCTGAGAAAGACGGGGTAGCCTGGGAATCTACGGTATTCCTACGCCCTCTCGGGCTTTTTTTAATGCAGCGCTCCGTCGGTATATTACATGCGTATGCACATTATCACAGGAAATTGGCATCGAATAGACCACACAAGCGCGACATGAGGAGTAAATGTAGGGAGAACACTGCTATGCCCAACATTAAAAATGCAAGGGCGAGAACATAGAACACAGGGAAAGGGTGAAAGGGGGAGGGGGGAGTACATGCCACTTATCGTCACGTTTTAAAGATGCGCTTCTAGTATTTCTTTATCCACCCAGGTGTACGTTTGGGCACCACCCTACATGAAGCCTTGAGTTTTAGGGCGAACAACGGGAAGCTGAACATAGCCGCGATTGAAATAAGTAAGAGACGGTTAGAATACTGGTGGCAGAAAACTAGAGAAAAGGGACAAAAATAATTATAGGGAAAAATAGGGACTTTCTGCCATAAGGGGCAGGGAAATGGGCTATGAATTTCCGTTTTTGCTATAGTATGATCGATTTGATTGAAGTAGATTTAAAAGGCATGAGGAAAATTTTAAGAGAGAGAGAGAGAAAAAAAAAGAAAAGTTCTTAAATCTTCTTACGAGCGGGCGCTCATGTCACCGCCCCGTTACAAAGGGGACGCTCATAGCATCCATTGCAATGTGAACCAACCAACCCAGCAATGCATTTTGTCAACGGGTGCCATCCAAGGCCACATTACGATAACCTCGGTTATACAATGGATCATCTTAAAGGCCAAGTCACGGCGATTTTCGAGCTCAGTGGCTCGCAATAAATTTCGTTGGTCACGTTCCTTGGCACACTTGCGTGATTCGTGCAAGATTAAAGGCCCGAGGGACGCGCAGATTCCTTACAGATTATTTGTTACCTCAAACAGCCCACCTGGCTTCCTACATTGTTGACCACACTGTGTGTCGACGTCATCATCGGCAAAGTGACAGAAAAGAACCGTTGCAATACCATGGCCTTCGAGATCGGCGCGCGCCGCCAACCTTCGCGACATTGTCGCCAGGGGAAGGGCGCATGCGCTGTCGCACCATGCAAAAGGCGAATTTGACTGATTTCACATCACTGCTAGATTGGATTTCGGTTTCGGGCTTAATTCCTTTTTTTTTTCTTTTTGCTCATTAGTATTATTTTCGCACTTGCTGAGCATTTCTGCTATCATACGTTCATCACTTTCGTCGACTATGATGTCGCCGATTTTCTACACGAGTCACGTCAAGTTACTACAAAAGGGGTACCTAGTATGACGATGATGATGTGACTTTTGGTAGAGGCATATTTGAAGCGTCGGGAAACCATGATTTCGGGAGGCAAAAAATCACTTGCTGACGCTGCGGTACAAAGCGCACGCTTTCGTGCTTGCAGCACGCTGCTCACAACTGGCGTGGCCTCGTGATTGGTTCGCGCAGGTCACCACGCCCTCGACAACTGTCACGTATCACAACATTGTGACGTCACGCGCCGAACGTACATTTTTTTTTAATTTAAATGTGAGAACATGGGAATGCAGGCTATGTTAGAGCCGGCTATCCCATCAGCATAATATTGCAGCTGAGAACAATAAACACACATACAGAAAAAAAAACCGCAAGGAACGACAAAAGCATAAGAAAAAAAAATAAGAGTATGTACAAACTAGGTCCAAGCATGATGGATAGCAATTAAGGGATACCTCTAAAGGCAAAGTTCAATGCATGCAGAGTGGGTACACATATTAGCGCTGGCCCCGCCACGGTGGTCTAGTGGCTATGGTACTCGGCTACTGATCCGAGGGTCGCGGGATTGAATCCCGGCCGCGGCGGCTGCATTTCGATGGAGGCGAAATGTTGAGGCCCGTGTGCTGCGATGTCAGTGCACGTTAAAGAACCCCAGGTGGTCGAAACTTCCGGAGCCCTACACTACGGCGTCTCTCATAATCAGAGCTGGTTTTTGGGACGTAAAACCCACAAAACGAGAACATATTAGCGCTGATACAGTCCCTGAAAATATCTATATGTACTGGCCTACAAAATGTCTGTGCACGATGTCACACCGGCGAGAAGGATAAACAATGTTCCATTCGAAATTTGAGCTAGCTAGCCGTCTCCGCAACACGCATACCTATGCTTCAGTATTTCTGTGCGGCACTGTGAAAGCCACAGGCATCTTCGACCAACCAGGAGGGCGAACACGTGTTAAATGTGTCCTTCCGCGCCACGTCGTCCGCCAATGGCGAGCGCCGCAGTGGCAGCGGCAGGCTTTGGATATAGACCTATTCCACCGGGCCTACGTCACGAAGATGCGGTGGCGCTGTCGTCGGGAGTTTTGGTTTCGCATGGTAGGCATCCGCCGGCGCGCCTACCGTAGCAGCCGCTGCGTTTTCGCTGGTGCTGGCGCTTCTCACCGCCGTACAATGAAGAAAAAAGTGTTCACCGATGACCTGCGCCGTGGGTTGGTTGCTCAGCAACGCACAAGACACGTGCGATAGGTTTTTATCGTTTTCCTGCTTATGTCTGCCTTAAGGAAAGGGACGAACCTGTAATGCCGGCTGTTTGGCGCATCGGTTATGCGCCAAATATTTTCGTCACGACTAAGCATATGTGTAATTATTTAGCGTTAGTCCGGCTTGTTTCATTTGAGAGAAATAGCATTCTCACAAGTTTGTAAAGTGTAATGCTCGACACCAAATTTCTTAGCATAAACAAAGTGCGGACACAGAGCGATGACGCTTACCGCAAAGCGCGCACGACGTTAGCTTAGCTCGATGTGTAGAAGTAATCGCGGTCGCCGTGTATTATTGAAGTGGGGAAGCTATACACACGTCATACGAATTTCATTCACTCAAATGAAACAAATATATAAGAGCTTAATTCACGTAGCCGTGAGTGAAAGGCCGATTACAGCGACGCTTTTGCATATTGCTTGCGGCTGCGATAGCATACACACGAGAAGTGTCTTTGACAATGCTGTAGTGGTTATGATGCGCTTTAATTTTTTTTTTCGATTGTCAGGCTGCTCGAATGAACTACACGCTTGAAATTTGCCGCGTCGTTACAGGACTTCACGCCTTCACGATCAGAGCCGCAAGCCGCGGTTATGCGCCTTGCTGGCGGTTATTTGAGAGCCTTGTCCTTGGCACGTTATTGCTTTTTTTGTGTGTGTGTGTGTGCGTTATCACAGCCGTATTTACATAGGTTATAGCGTCACCAATATCGCATATGCTTGAGTACCTATTCCGTTACATTTGTTTTTGCGCAAGGATTTCCTGTAGGGATTAGAGGCTTTAGGTCCGAAACAGTATTTTAGCTGAGGCATCTTCAAGTCGCATTTAAACAAGTCGCGCTGTTGCAAGTGGTTCATCCTTGCGCTAGTCACCGAATTAAAGCATACGATGCCGACATGATAGCTCGCGATCATTCGCATCATGTGGCAAGGTGCTTATCCTTTCACTCAGTTTCTCACATCTTGTCATAGCTGGGCGTCGGCACATTCTTTTCTACATTCATTGAATGCATCCTACAGAGCTATCGCAACTTCCTCTCACGCGGCTGCCCCTCGCAAACTGTTGTAAACACGCCGTCGGCGCTCCGACGTCCCGTGCTCGGAGGCAGCTTTCGCACACGCTTTGCCTGCGGCGGTGGCGCGACGGTGCAGAGCCGCGGCAAGCGGTGGGCGGGGCCTCCGCGCCGCGACGTCGACACAAGCGCTGGTTATATCGCCGGTGCCTACCACTGTTTACCAACATGGAATAGGTCTATAGTGCCCCGATGTCCTCTTTCCCCGCCGTGGAGGGGGAGGATGTCGAGGCACCTCACCATGGAAGGAGGATGTTGAATTTTATTAGTATATATTTACAATAGAATGCACTACAGTATATTTTTTTGCACGGTAAGTGAGCATTCAGAGGTCTCGAAGAGAGAACTGTCAGGGAGATCTCCTAACAAAACTTGACCAGAGGAATCTGTCAGCAAAACGGTGGCAGATTAGCAGCAGAATATACGCAAGAAAGGGGTGCATAATGTAATGTAACATGAGAATGCAGGTTACAGGCTGTTTCAGGTTAGAGTACATTAGCCTTCTATTGACACAAGCGGCTCGGCAGGTGCATGCCTCTGCGAACACTGGCACTATATATCTCCCTTCGCAAGAATCTGGGCTAGAAGACCTCGGAGCCTTGCCTTTGCTGCACGAAACTAGTGAAACAGAGTTTAGTGATGTAATTCTTGGGAGATATTGATCGTGAGCGTGCAATGTATGCACGGCACTTGTCAGCTGAAAATCCACGCTCTTCACTAGCGAAGTAGGTTATTTATAAAAGGCACAAACGCAGAACGTAGAGCAGATGACTATGCCGAATGTGCACTTTATTTCCCGACGCTGTGCTCGTTAGTTAGTGGTTCTGTCGAAGAAGTGCATTTTCCTTCCTTCCTTCCTTCCTTCCTTCCTTCCTTCCTTCCTTCCTTCCTTCCTTCCTTCCTTCCTGTGCATATCCGGCTTCCCGTGTGACGTACCCGCTGTGGTGGCTTAGCGGCCATGCATGGTATTATGGTTCCACGCTACAGGCGACGTTGGGAGTTCCTTTTTTTTTTTCCTTTTGTTCGTTTGCTTTCGATATTTCTTTCGCGTTTGTAATTTGCCGTTAATGTTGTCATATGCAGCACATTGCATTCCGTTTGTTTTATTTATTTCTTTTTACACTTTATGCAACTCACTCCGCTCTGAAACCCTCCGGCAATTAAGACATGCCAAATAAGTAAGTAAATAAGGAAGTAAATAAGAGGTCATTTCACCTAGCTTCCTCACATAGAACTGTTCAGTGCCTTCGGGTGGTTGGCTGAAATAAACGGGACTAGAAAAAATTGGCCGCCGTATCCCGCCCTGCGAACGTGAATATCCTGCGAATTTGTATCATACACCACACATGCTGATTATGTGGTTTGCACTTCACGCGAGGGCTTCGAATGACGTCAAACGGCCCATCCAAAGGCAGCTGCGACCTGATATTTACGGGGGACGCGTGGGGGGGGGGGGGGGGTCTCTACGTGCACCTGATAACCCATCCTGCGGATTTGATGCTTGTTTCGTGGTTTTGTTTCTGGTTTTGGGATCTTTCTTATCGGGAGCACAAGCGGAACAAGGTGCACGTTAAAGAACTCCAGGTGGTCGAAATTTCCGGAGCCCTCCACTACGGTGTCTCTCGCTATCGTATCGTGGTCTTGGGACGCAAAGCCCCACAAATCAATCAACCGGTATGTGTCGATCACCCGTAAAGGCTTCTGTGGACACGCGAGCTAAATATTGCACTGTATGCGCACCAGGGGAATTCGCAATTTGGTTTCAAACACGGCTGGAAAACGCCCACTCTTATCTCAACAGATGACGTCACATAACGACTTCTGTTCAAGCTCGAGGTGAAGTGGCTGTCGCGACCTAAAAACTCGACAAATGGGGTATGCGCCACAGGGGCACTAAAACAAGCCCTTAGTGTTTTCTCTCCTTAAGCTGAAACAATTCTTCTTCGCACGCATATACTTAAAGGGGCCCTGAAACGCATTTTACGCACATTGATTTTATTGTACCTTTGCTTTGTGTGGGACTCGATGATAACCGAAACACCAGTGAAAGCGGCGAAATCGAGCTGTATTATATTTTAATTTGTACCTGAAATCGGTTCCCGCGCTGACTGCAGCGCCCTACATCAACAGTTTCTCCGAGCGGATATGACATCCCCATGCTGGCTTTGCTGCAGGTTCTGATTGGCCGGGAACAGTAGGGAATAAAAATATTCATCACACATGCTTACAAATGCTTCGAACATAAGAAATTTCAAATTGAGAACGTGTTTTATGCTTGCCAAAACTACTAAAAGGTACAAGTTTGTGCATTACAATTTCATTTTGCTTGTAACTGACACAAGGAGAGCTGTCGGCCCATGTGGTTGTTGCGGCAGGAAGGCCACAGAGGGCAGCACGGTTCCGGTTCTTCAGGATGTAAGCCGCGTTTTGATTGGAAGAAGCGTGCACGTCTCGGGATGCCGATATTTGTCGTCTGCTTTTATTTTGAATTTATAAGTTGTATAACTTGTGTTTGCTTGCGTCGATCTCGAAAATTCTTTTTCCATTTACCTCAGAATAATACTAAGAGCCCGCTTCGATGCAAGACTCGGCGAGTAAAATATGGTTTCAGGGCCCCTTTAACATTTCGCGCAATCAGATAAGAACGTCTTATATACTTTGAGATTCATTCGAGTCCCTTATGCTAACATCGCAAGAATGCTAGCTGGGTTCGGGCAGGAATCGAGCCCAGGACGTCTGCGTGGCAGGCAGGTGTTCTACCAAGGAGCCAACCGAGCGGCCGATGCTGCTTCGTGGTGAATAGCAAAGCATATCCATGTAGTACATTACGGTACAGCAAGGAGGTGGGAAAGAGAAGTGATTCTGATAATGAGGGAAAGAACGAGGGCACAGAATACATCATAGTAGAGCCTTGTATAGTATAGTGTAGCAAGGGGATACGAAACGAAATGGAGAGTGGAGAGAAGGGATGTTGGGGGTGAAGAAGTGGAAAATGATGAAGGCACATTGCAAACCATAGCACACCTTTTTATAAGGTGGTATAGCAAGGAGGTGCGGAAGGGAAGTGAATGCGAGCAGGAGGGAAAGGGCACCAGCGCCGCAGTATAGTATAACAACGGGGTGGGAAACAGGAGGTGAGGGGGAAGAGGAGTGGCGTGAGAATGAGGAAGACGGTAAAGCGTAGCATGCCCTCGTATGGGAAGGTATAGCAAGGAGGTGGAAGAGAAGGTGGTGCGAAATGGAGGTGAAGGTGCAGCGGAGTGCTGTGAGAGTGAGGAAGCGTACCTTACCCATGTAAAGCACGGTATAGCAAGGAGATGGGAAACTGAATTGAAGGTGAGGAGGAGGGAAAGGCCACCAGCTCCGCCGTGACATAGTCGGTGCCTCACGTAACATCATATGCTAAAAGAAGAGCGCACCTTTTGAAGCTGTGTTCGGAACCAAATAGCGAATTCCCTGGAGCAGTTCAGTGCAATAGTATTTGGCTCACATTTTCACTGGGTCCTTCACGACTAATCGGCACTTTCCTTTGAGTGTTCAAAAAGTGTTGCGCGCGGCCCCTTCGAACACATCATATAATGACGCGAGCTGGGGAACATTGCGCGTTTCCCTTCAAAGCAGGTGCGATCGTTGCGATTACTGTATGCAAGCCTTTCGGAAACCGACCTCGTCAGGAAGCTCTAATAAAAGCGCGCTCCGTGATACGGAAAAAACAGTATCCTCCTCTGCTATGCTAAAGACCGCACAGCGTCGCCATTTTCGCCGTTTTATATTATGCACGCCTGGGAAAAAAATTACCTCATCTGTGTCTCAATATGCATGTGCGTGCGTACATGCACGCAATAATGTATGTATGTATGTATGTACGTATGTATGTATGTATGTATGTATGTATGTATGTATGTATGTATGTATGTATGTATGTATGTATGTATGTATGTATGTATGTTCATGTGAACCCGTAAACCTAAGAGACTCCTCTACTTGACAGCAGCCGAAATTTTTTCTTTCACTTTTTATTTGCATAAGCAACGCGCACATAGTGGTGAAATTTTTTTCCCTTTCACTTTTTATTTGCATAAGGCATGCGCCTTTAGCTCTTACTCCTTTTTCTGTATAAGACAGAAATAAAATTCAAACTTCAACTTCAATAAAGGTCCACGCCCTCACAATCGAACCACGCTGGACGATCAGTCGAACCCGCTACTTCGAAGGCTTGTCAGGTCATGTACACGCACACACCGACGCTTCCTGAACCCTACGGGACAGCGAGGCAGCAGTAAGAACGAGGGAAACGGGGAAAGGGGGGAATCCCCGGGATTCCCTCTTCCGCCAACGAACCCCCAGGATTCGGGAGGGAGACCAGTCGCGCTCCCCTTCGCCTCCGAGAGCTGCGTGAGGCGAGAAGGAGAACGGAGTCTCGCCACTCTCCCATTTTTTCTCCCGCTCTCTCTCTCTCCTTCCTTTCCCCGCCGAGGTTCCGCGTGTCACATTACGCGGCTACGGATTCGATAATACGGAGCTAGCGGCGACGCTGACGCGGCGGCCCCGTGTCGAGCGCGTGGCCTCGGGCTGGAGTTGAACGCGAGCGAGGTCCCTGGGGTTTGCGCCCGCGTCCAAGGTGTTGGATCGAGTTGTCCTTGAAAGCGCTAACTACGTGTTGCATGCGTGGCTTTACTTCGAAAGCGCATTTGGCATAGTTCGTGTTCTTTATGTACGTTTCCGTTGCAGCTGCTCATTGTAACATGCTATTTTGTTGTTGTTCTCGTCTCCGGCGTGGTTATGCGTACATACCCTGCATTTTTGTCAGTGTTAGCTGAACGCACCTATAGTTTCAGAAGCATAGGTCGCCCCCCCCCCCCCTCCCCCAGTCTTCGCCTGTTTGAATTCTTCAGCGGAGGCAGCGGAGGGGTGTGAGGATAGGTGTTGCTTAAGGGCATTAGGCGGAGGGGGGGGGGGGGGTTGCAATGTCGCCTTTCTCCCGTCTAATGACCTCCGGCCCCAACCAACTGCCAGCTACACTGCCGAATTTTTACCGCAGCAACTGACTGGAATTATTTGCTGTGTCCCCTCCCGCCTTCCTCACTTGCTGTGAAATTGTAAACCTGTCGGTTGCGTAGTTTGATTCAGATTGGGATGCTTTATTTTTCTTAAACCCCCCCCCCCCCCAGGAAAGGTACGGAAGCAACTGGTGCAGCGATATTTCACAGGTAGAGCTCTGCACTGTTTATACGGAAATATCAAGCATCGGATACTCGGTACAGAAATTTTACGCATGTAACTAACGCTCATTTCTGACCGAGTGGCAATGTGCGAGAACTTTGCCAAGCTGCCTAAAAACAGGTTTTTCCCTTGCTCCTTTTTTATGTTCTCTAATGTAAAAAAAAAAAGCGGTGCATGAGCCTGGACTTTCTACGTAAACGTATCCGTTCACAACGCTCCCTCTGTCACTTTCGAAATTTCGCACCTTGCAACTCACCGCTGTATACACCAAGGTGGCACACACGAAAAGCTGCGTGGGAACTTGCGTTCAAGCCGTCGACTACTCACAGTGCTAAATAAATTATAGGGTTGCAATGATCGTGCATGAACCTATTCGCTAGTTGCAAACTGGCGTGTTCCCCATACACCCCTTTTCCGCCATCTAATATTCCCCACTCCCCTGCTGCATGCCACCCCCCCCCCCCCCCACTATCCTCATGCATTTTCTGCAATCAGACAGATAATGTCGACCACCTCATGGGGGGGTGGGCTCGGCATCCCCCACCTAGGTCCCTTAAGAGGACGCTGAAGTGAAGCATAAAGTCAATTTATACTGATAGAGCGCTCTCCAAGAATTCTATAGCTTATTTCGCCGTTATGAGTTTAATATTGCGAAAGAAAGTGACGATCAAAGTTCGATATTTTTTAATCTCGCGCCGAAACCTGAGCACCTCGACGCAAGCATAACGTCATGGATTTCGTACTTAATTGTCGTATTTTTCTTACGTAGGCTCGATGGAATTTCATGAAACTCCCTACGTTGTAGCTTTGGCCAGCTAGGAACACAATGCAATTTATTTTCACCGGAACTATGTGGGTCCTAGAAGGCGCCTTCAAAATCGATGACGTCACAGCAAGTTGGTTAGGGAACTTCAAAGCGGCGTCGCCACCTGCATTTGGTTATGTCTAACAGTTATTTACTGATACGAGAGAAATAGATTTGCTCCTTGATGTCCCTTTAACGTTAATAGTAAGGAGAAGTCGATGGCCGCCATGTGCGGCTTGGAGTTAGAGGTCCAGGACTATAGCTTGTTTCAGGAGTTCCGTGCAGCAGAGCGAAGGCTACGAGGCCATCGAGCGCAGAATCATTCCCAGGCGAGACGAAATGTCATTGTTCGCACCCGCACCTGCGAGCCAATCCTGCCAAGAGGGGCCTCACTTCGTCCTCCCCTTTCCAAGGCTTCCCCTGCCACTGCAGCGTCCACCATTGGCAGATGCCATGGCGCGGAGGGATACGTTTAACACGTGTTTGCCCTCCTGATTGGCGGAAGGAGCCTGTAGCTTCGACAGTGCTGCACGGAACTCCTGAAACAGACTATAGATCCTGGATTGGACAAAGAAGGTGTGGTGGATACACCTATACCATTACTACACCTTCTCCCCTCTGACATTAGGATTTTTTTTCTTCTGCTTCTCTTCAGAACAAATTTATTCAGCGAGTGCACTGAATTAAGCACAATTATCACTCCCCCCCCCCCCCCCCCCCCCCCCCGTTTGCCTTACTGCGTAGCTCATGCAAGAAAAATTATGCAAGAAAAATTAAAAACGTTGCCAGAATGGACTGCAATAACGAAAGCTGGTTCACATTGAATTGTTGGCCTCGCGTATCTTTCAGTCCTTGACATGCCTTTTCGGCGGTAACGGAAGCTTGGAAATGCGCCCACGCACCTTTTTAAATACCACCTTCAAGTGATTTTTGAACATGGGCTTCCGGGCGAAACACGGAACTTTCTTTGAAGGTAAGCTCTGAGCTTCGGCGAATGAATCAACTACAATTTAGCGTTTCAACTCTAACGTTTCAACTCTAACGTTTCAACTCTAATTTGTAGTTTATTAAACAATGTTCGCTAAGTAGACTTTCGTTGCGTTACTTTATTGCACAACAGTGGTACGACACTTAAAGCGAGATGGAGGGGTGAAAGTTTATTGAGGAAACGCAGATAAACTTCGCGGTAACGTTGTTGCTTGAATGCCCATGCATATTCTGGAATGTGATAGTTCTCACGAATAAAATTGCTAGAAAGAAATCTTCAAAAATATTTGTCAGGACACCTTGTCATTGCGAAGAGGATGGGTGTGTTACTTTAGTGCATATAGGAGGAGCGCCTTCAGAGGCTTCCTTTGTCAGTGTCGGAGGCAACCTTCAATGTCCGCTATAGCCTCCGGTTGTGCATTGCATTCAGCATATTGCAGGCAAATCCCGTCGTTTAAACGATGGCGTCCCAATATCTGCTGGCAGATCATACCGTCATACAGGTTCAGGAAGAACGTGACCGTGGTGTAACCCTTGTAGACATATAGTTATCATTAGCGAAAGGTACGTATGTTTGTTTGCCCATGGGTTTGTCCATAATTTCGATTTCGTGGGATGGGGGTGATGGTGGTGTGTAGGCGGAGAGGGGTGGAGGGGTTGGCGTGGTTAGAAATGGTTTCACCATAATCAGACCACATGGGAGGGGGGGATACTAAGTTTATGGTTAGGCGGGAAGCTTTTGGGGAGGTGTGAAGACCCACCTGGGAGAGGGGAGGGAGGGGGTGTTCAATTGGTGTTGAGGGTGTGCCATAAATCCGCAATGACTGCACGACTGCTGAAGCCAAAACCTCAGTAGTCATGCAGGGATATCTGGGTGCAGACGACCATTACGTATGAATACTAGAGGATATGTACAGTGGTTCCACAGCCACCGTAGTACTCCTTGAGGAGAGCAGCGAAATACCTATAAGGAAGAGCGTCATTCAAGCAGGTACAACCTCTCTAGTGTTATTCGATGCATATTTATAAGCGGTATTCAGAACATTGGATCGGGAATGGGTTGGCGTATGGGTTAATGGAGAATACCTAAGTAGCGTCAGATTTGCTTATGATATTGCCTTGCTAAGCAATTCGGCGAACGAATTGCAAAGCATGATTCCCGGGCTGGACAGGCAAGCTTAGATTGGTAGGTCTGAAAATTAATATGCGGTAAACCAAAGTAATGCTCAATAGCCTTGGGAGAGCACAGCGGTTTGAGATAGGTGGCGAGACACTGGACGTTGTAAGCGAATATATACTTAGGCCTAGTAGTTGAGGCTGGTCCAAACCATGACACTGAGACAATCAGAAGGATAAGAATTGGGTGGAGTGCATTCGGCAAGCATTGTCAGATAATGAAGGGCGGCTTATTACCATTGTCCCCCAGCAGTAAAGCGTAAAACAGCTGCACCTTACTGGCACTATCCTGCCAGGGCAGAAACGTGGAGGCTCACCAAAAGGTTTCATCTTAATTTGAAGATGACGCAGCGAGCAGTGGAACGCAAAATGATAGATGTAACGAGAAGAGAGCGGAGTGGGTTCGGGAAGAAACGCGTCTTAAGGATGCATTAGTAGACATTTAGAAGATGAAAAGGGCGTGGGCAGAGCATATGTAATGCCCAGGCAAAATAACCGTTTGTCACGGAGGGTAACAGAGTAGATCCCTAGACAAGGGGCGGCAGAAAGTTAGGTGGGCAGATGAGATCAACGTGTTTGCGGCATAAATTTGTGGCTGCTAGCACAGGGCCGGGATGTTTGGAGATCTATGGGAGAGGTCTCTGCCCTGCAGTGGACGTAGATATTATTATTATTATTATTATTATTATTATATTATTATTATTATTATTATTATTATTATTATTATTATTATTATTATTATTATTATTATTATGATGATGATAATATATAAATCCCTGTGTTTGGTTTCTCTATAACGTCCTAATCTGGCATCACTTTGCTCCGGTGCTTCAGCAGGCAACTTTGCCTTTGCAAATCTTATATATGCATAACTGTTGCTTATTGCCCAGGCCAACTTGGCTGGGTACAAGTGTTGCCGGAACCAGAAGAGGTATGAGGGCGTGCGTCGGTCAGCACAGTCCATTCCCTCCCCGAGGGTGGCACTGCTAGCGCTCACGGTTGCCGACCATCTCCTCTGTTGAGTGCACAACATCTCTCACCCCTTATGAAAGGGAAAATTATAGCATCCACCCGTTTTGTAGCACAAGGCTACAAGGAAATCCATGCGGATTTCTCAGAAATGAAGGTTCTCAGCTGCCGAAAAATTCGTCCTGGACCGGGGTTCGAACCCGGGACCAACGCCTGGTAACCCGCAACGTAGTCCTCGGCAACGCTCAGGGCCGGGCTCTTCTCTCCTGTCGAGGGCACATCGAAGGCTTCTGCGATTGGAGGTCAGCCTGAAAAGCTCTGATCCTGTGATCGGCTTTCCAGGCGGATCAGGACTGTCCGGTCTGGGCGGGGTGGGGCTAACAGGCGTACTTGAACTGCTGGTGCTTCATTCACACCTGGCCGTGGCGTGTCCTGGTCAACCACAGTGGGGTGGTCACCATCGGCTGCGACTCCACCAAAGTCAATGTCGACTCCACCAAAGTCTAAGGGGCTGGCACGGTTACGGAGCTGATCAACATGCCTGCCCCATAGGATACACCATCGGACAGACTAATTTTGTAGGGTAGGAGTTCGGTGACTGAAGCGATGAAACCCGGAACCCTCGGAGTGAGAGAAGATCCCCTGAGCATTAGCAGTATTACGTTCCGTAAGGGGCAACAATACCACAATTAACTTCCCCTATGTTTTCCTAGGCTTCATTGTCTGTTTGCTCATTAAGTTGTTTCTAACAAATAAAGAACGAGCCCTTGACCCCTTCCCTTTCGTTATTTCATAGCTTGGGCCTCGTTGCGGCAGACTTGGTGCCTTAGGTAGCATGCGAGGGCTTATTGGGCAGCAGCCATATCGTCTAAGTTCACGTTCTACGTGACGCCTCCTGGCAAGAAAGTGTGTTCTACACACGCCGCCTTGGCCTCGAGTGGCGCTGCCTAACACTCCCAGGATAATACCTACATAAATACACAATAAAGTGGACGGGGGGACGACCGCCCTTGTAGCTCAGTTGGTAGAGCATCGGACGCGACATCCGAAGGTCGTGGGTTCGGGTCCCACCGAGGGCAGGTTTGTCTTTTCGTCCACTTTAATTCCTTTCTACTTTCTCCACAATTACAATACCACAATTAACTTCCCCTATGTTTTCCTTGGCTTCATTGTCTGTTTGCTCATTAAGTTGTTTCTAACAAATAAAGAACGAGCCCTTGACCCCTTCCCTTTCGTTGTTCCGTAAGGGGAGATGGATATGTCGTGCACTCAGCAGAGATGGTCGTTCGTTTACTATTGGAATAGGTGATGGCCCCTTATGTGAACATTGTGGGTGCAGAGAAACAAATCACACACCTTCTCTGCGAATGCACTATGAAATGGCAGTCCTTTCAGCCACGCTTGGTCAGCTGGACAAGCGCTCGTTTACCGAAAGGGCACTGGCCTACAAAGTCTTCAAGGCGAGTTGCCGTCAGGGCACCACTTCGATTTCCCCAAGAAAGAGGACGTGGTAACCGACTGTGACAGAGCCCTGACAAGTGACAATAATGTGTCCCTAAAATATTTTCTCTCCTTTTCCTCTTTCGTTCCCTTTTTCCCTAGCTTCCAGTACATGGTAGCCAACTGGAGATCTCCTGTTGTTAACAAAACGGAAATATCCCCGCGTTTGGAAGGGGGCGGGGGGAGGGAAGGGGGCTGCCAGAGTAGATATATAATGACGATGAGACTGCGTGTTACGGGACAAGGTGCCTCCTGGTGCCAAGGCCTCCTCTCATTTGACAATGGCAGCCTCAATTCGATCAGCCAGACCAGATGGCAGACTGCGAAATCTCAAGTAAAGGCAACACACAGAGAGATAAAGGTAAAGGGAGGACACTGAGGCTTTGCTTCCGCAGCGCTGTGGCACATATCAGAAACGCCGAGTTTTCAGGTTACCACACACATTTTACCTCGAGCTGGAACAGCTGCGCTGTTAGAAGGCTGCCATTGGAGAACTTTTTATTTATTTCAATATAGTGCAGACCTTCTCGGTCCAAGCAGGAGTGGTAGTACATAAACGGTTACAACTGTGTCGAAAGTGACGAATACATTCCAAAGAGACAGTTCAATGTTGAATGACATGTAAACAACAGTTTCAAAGATACAGTTTTTAGCTAACATGCGAGTACAATACGAAAAATGTAACACACTATTTAGAAGAAAACAATATCGCCGATCTCTTGAGCAAAAGATTCCACCGTTTCACAGTTTACCGCAGGTGATGGTAGACTATTCCAACATGCTGTTGATGATGGAAAAACAAGAGTTTTGATGAATGTTGTTGTGACTTTTAGGCAGCCGTATTGTCTTGTTGTTGTTAGTTCTTGAGGAGTGCCTGAAGGGTTCAAGGAGGTATTCTGTTCTGGATATTTTATCATGCTCATGATACAAATAATAAAAAAATTCAGTTTGGAAAATATTCTACGCTGATCGAGACAACACAGTTCGGCTTTTTTATGTAGAGCGGTAACACTGGTATGCCTGGAATAACTTCAAAACACAAATCGGACTGCTAAATTTTGGACTCGCTCAATTTTGTTGATAAGAAATTTGTGATGGGGACTCCAAATTATGAGCGTCGTATAATCAGCGTCTTATACGCAGTGAGCTTAACCTCAGGTGGAGCTTTCCGTATATAGTTTTCTCTTGAGAAACGACAGCTTTCCTTGCGCTTTCGAACAAATAGCCGCTGTATGCGGTTCCCAGCTTAGGTTCGATGTTAATCCAACCTAAGCGCGAGATTAGCAAGTCAATGGCGAGATTAGCTTGTCAATGTCTACAACCGGGCGCAGCCAGAATTTGATTTCGAACCCAGGGGCGGTCCCACTTGTCTGTACGAATGCAAGCGCTTGTGTTTGCGTGCCTGAATATAGTGTGTACATACAACAATTAATGTGTGTAGTGGTGTACGCCTCCCCCCCCCCCTTTTCCATTTCTGGCCACGCCTATGGTCCACACCCCTGCAGGGGCATTCGTAAGTAGCTTTATAATTGAGTGCGCTGGCTTTTTGTACACAAGGTCTTGACACCGAAATTTCTGAACGTCCAAATGTATCCAGTGTAATATTACTTATATGTACAGCTGTTTCTCTGTATCTGTAGCAGACGGCTGCAGATACATCGCAGCACAACATATAGTTTTTTTTTTTTTTTCATGTGATGGGATATGAAACATACTGAAACTCATCCGTCGAGGTCTATATGTTGCATAGAAAAACATGCAATACTTACTTTGCGTGCGCGTCAAATTAATTTTTAAAAAATATTGATGTACGAATTCAGCGTGCAGGATTTCACGATCACTCTGTTATACCGTGAAACGTCTTCAGGTGCACGAGTCAGGCTTGCATTATATATAGAGGCGCACACTAAATAGTACAATATGCACGGACTAGATATAATATACCCGACTAGTTGAAGTCAACAAAAATAGCGTGCACTACGTGGTTCCAACAATGCATGCGTGATGCAATAGCGCGTTCTTCGAATTGCGCTTTTATTCGAATTGGAGCATATCTGCGAGTCATATCACCGTTAAAACTTATAGATCTTGCACGCGTCATTCGGCAGCTAACGTTCAGTTATTGAACGTATAGCCTGTTCTTTGCATCTGTATAATTGGAATACCGGCTGCAATAAATAAAGCGTTAGTTACTGAGGTATAGTATCGTAATTTGTGACATTTGTTTTCGATCATTCGCACGCCTCGACTTCGTTTGAACGAGCACTCACTTATAACGCGACAGCAAGCGCTGTACACGTAGCGTGGTTTCGTCACGTAACGCTGCTATCTTACAGCATCCCGCCGCACATTGCTCTAGGAATCAACTCTAGGCTCACTACCTCTCTGCAGTGATTCGTCCAGCGATATTTTCACCAACTATTTACAAAACCTGCGGCCCGTCACACACAACCGCACTCGCTGGCCTTAAGCTACGCTTTGCACCTCTACAGTACACCCCACTTGCACCATGGGAGCAACACCTTGGTGCAAAATAAATGCGTACAAACCGAGCCGAGCACGCAGACACTGCGCGGCGCTGCTGAGTGTGGACGTCGCGTTATTGCCCGCAGGGCGCCGCATAGCGTGGACGGGCGGCGAGGCCACCGCTTAATGCGGACAGCAACAGCGTCCACAGTAAGCGGAGCGCATTTCCGCGAGCATTGACCTAGTTTTTCGGGAAGCGCAAGATTTACTACGCTCCTTTACCTCTCTTCCCTCCCCCCGTCGGGCCGATCCTCCTCGGCCAGCGCGAGAGCATCAAGTCAGGGACGTCGTTCCCTCGGCCACCCTCCTCTCCTGTTATCTCTCTATTTATTTAATAAAAGAGCTTCTTCCTCCCTGAGGTGTAACTGCTGTTATCATTGCACTGGCCGCCTGTAGCAGACGAAAAACGGGCTGACGATTGCAGACGACATTTAGGTTTGCGGAGTGGGTGCTTGAATTTTAACCCGGCGCTGCAGCCTATCCGTATAGTTTGGAATGTCCCGTTAAAAAATTTTTTTCCCCGGCGCTTCGATAGCAAGGCAGCTAGACGAGAGTGAAAGCGAAGCGTCTGCTAATACGGCTGTTGCGCGCTCTCTCTATTTTATGTTCTCTCTCCCGTCTCGGGCAATTTTTTTTATTATTTCGCTCGGCACCGGTAAGGGGAGACTGAGGAAAGGGAAAGCGACCGTGTGACCTAGTGGCTGACAGCAGAAGGGGGGAGGGGGGCGAGGCCATCTGGGGTCTGCGGACCCCGGGCAAGCCCGGGGCCCGGGACCTTCGAGAGGGGGCGGAGCCAAACGGCGGCCGCCAGCCCCGCCGCTCGCTCGGGGTCAAAAATATATCGGGTCAGCCAAGACACTCGGCACAACGCTCGCATTTCGAAACGACGCGCTATGTTGACCCAGCGACAACTTACCGATTGCTGCGCCATCTGGTGACAAAATATAACACTATTTTGCTGTAAAATTATGTGTTTGGTTTGGCAGAATGTGTGTGAATTTGGACATTAGGTGGCGAATAATGTCGCTAGCTTTTTAGTGATGACATAAAATAACACTCGAGTTTGAAGTGAGGTTTCCCGGCTGAGGAAGATTACCAGGCTTTCGTTTTGCACGGTGTTCGTCCCAGGGACCCGCGTCGTCTGCTACGAGCGACTGGAAGGAACTCGGCTGATAAAGGCACTGATGAACCGTGTTTACCGGGTTATAATTGTGGACCTTACAGAGGCTTCGAGAAAGAAAACGCGTTCGTTGCTGATGTTTCGCCGAAGAGCACTGCAGCGTCGCTTCGCGAGGTCGGCGCCCGGGGTTTCGAAATCCCTGGGCCCGGGTCGCGTCCAATGGCGACCGAGCGCGCGAACTTTGTACGTTGACGCCACCTCGATAACGCTACGATAGTACACATCGATGGGTCCTTTATTTTTTGCCGCCTTTGCATTCTGCATGCCACATAGCTCGCGTGCGAGATTGTGTGGTTTCATTTGTTCGAAACAGAGAACAGCGGTAGAACTAAGCGAGACATGGTGGTTTTTTTTTCGAGCTTGCGAGGAAAGAGCGCCGTTCAAAAACGATATAAACCAGGTGGAAATGGCTGGGAAGATACGCAGTGCTTCGATAAGGCACCGGGCGCCGCATTGTCGACGGTTTAGCGCGGCCGCGCGTACGATGCCGCAATGTCCTGTCGCTCGTCAGTCATGCGCCTTACCGCACGAAACAGATGGCATCGGGAATAAAAAAGGACGTAGGCAGATCGAGCGGCGTCAACCGCTGCGGACGGAAGTCGACTCTTTGTTGACAGGAAGCACCACAATGTCACAAAAAAGTAACAAGAGCGAGCGCTGGACGAGCTTTGCAGTGCAGCAAACTTCGAAGGCGCTCCCCGCTCGCCGAGCACTCGGGGCGAGAGCCGCGGTTCAACTGAGAAGTTCCCGTTTTCTCCGCGTAGCGTCGCCGTCGGCGGCGTCTGTGGAAAGCCCGGGCGATCCCCGGGCGTGACGTAGCGGCCCGGGGGCCGCGGGTTTTAGTGCGCATCGACGACTACGCAGGCCGGGACACTTTTTCCTGCGTATGGCCGCGGCCGGGTGGCTGCAGCGCGAAGAGGGATGCACGTTTGCAGAGCAAAAAAACACGGGTTCGCAGGTGGAATTTGCAGCGCATCTTGTAGGACCGGGAGCCTCAAGTGCAAAGGAACGCCGGTAACGGCCGGAAAGCGCAGAAGCATGCGTAAGTGAGACGCAACGGCGACCTTTCGGCACGGTCCTTTTGCAGCGCTCTCGGCCCTCCAAGTTTTTTTCCCCCGAGAGCTGTGCCCAGCAGGCGCTCTCGCGGAGGAGTAGGGCGCGCTGTTGCAACCAGGTAGCGCAACCTGTCTAGGCCTAAACAGCGGACGACGCGCGTTTCTGATCACGCGAGTGACAAGTGTAAACGACCGTGTCATCGAGTAATTCGCCTTCTCCGAAATAGCCGGGACGTTCAAGTCGTCCGCGGAGGTGGGCGAGTAGTTTTTGTTGTGTGGCAGTTGCAGTCTCACAGCCGACGCCTCCGGTTTCGCAAGCGTTCCAAGCCAGCGAGCTTCGCCGCTCTGCGCAGCGTATCGGCTGCAGAAAAACGAAGCCCGCTCGTCAGATGACAGCCGAAGGGTGCAGCTCCTCGTAGGAACAAACCTGTGCCGGGACGCTCAATTTTCGGCGCCGCTGTTCGCCCTCACGCGGGCAGGCAGGCTGGTCGCAACTGTCACAAAGTCGCGCAAAGTTTTGTTGCGAGCGCGCGATTTGTAGCCTCGACGCCAGCGCATCGTCTGCTCGTCGTCTGGCCCCTCGCAAGATCGTCTGCAACCGCGAGACGCACCGGCTGCTACAACGACGACCGAGTGTTCGTCGCACGTCGTGGGGACACAACGCCGCGACTGCCACTCGACGTCGGGCCGTACTTTTCCTGCCCGCCAGTACTGTGCAGCCGTGGCCGAACTCGGATGACAAGTCTTCGAGTGTCGAAGGCGAGAGAAGGGAAGGAAGCACCCGCCCGAGAAACTTTCTCGCGAATAACCTCGGCTCCAGCGATCGGCGAAGAAAACGACCAACCCCCACGCCGCTGTGTGTGTTTTTGTGCGTGCGTGCGTGCGGTTTTTTTGTCGCCGGTTGAATGGGCCTTGTCGTAGAAAAGCGAGTAGCGTAGAAGAGGCTTGGGCAGAAAAAAAGAGTGAAAGAAGCGACAAGCCCCGATGCTGGCGTCGACGTCCGAGACGGCGGCATGCGAAAGTTGTCCAAGTCCAAGAGCGGCGACAGGACGACGCCGTCGAGCATCGGGTCCCACGACGCGACGGCGCTGCGCCTAGCCAGCTACCGCGCCGGCGAAGTATCGTCGACCGTGCCGTCGACGGAAAGCCCTAAGGTTAGTCCTAGCTCGCCCGAGGACGAGCACGGTGCGAGTTCGTCGGAACCTGTTGCCGCTTCGGATCAGCGCGTCATGAGTGGTCTCGACCAGCCCTCCACGAGCCGTGGAGACGTCGTCAAGGTGCGTACACTACGTGGTGCCGATCCTTGCACGGGGGTTCTGGGTTGGCGGGGCGTGAGTGGATTTTGTGTTTTCTTTCCCCCCTCTACCTTCCTTTCACTCCGCGTGTGTCGGTGTGTGCCCCCCTTCTTTCCCTCGATTTTCATCGATTGTTTGATGCCGGGAGCATTAGCATTTCGGGCCGTGCCGGGCTCTCGGGAGTTTCTGTGGGCCGTCACAAACTCCGAGCTCCGGCCCCGTCCGAGAGAGCACGCCCGCGAAGCGGGAGCACCGGCCTCAACAACGCGGCGCCGGTAGATTTTTTTGTTCTTGTGTTTGTTTTCTTTCTTTTTTTCCCATTCTCGTGGGGGTATGTTTCGAGAGTTGGCGCCGATAAGCTCGGGGCAGGTGTCAGTAGGAGTTCTTTTACGGTGCAGCGCGTTTCGTTCCGTCTGATTTCGGTTTTAGTATCGTACTGATCGTGGACCGGGCATACCGTCGCAAAAATCGGTGATCGCGAGCCAACGTCGCCACTTACTGAAAAGATACACGCTTCGCAAACGTCGCAGTACAGCGTGACGAAGTTTGTCTTGCGGTGATGCTGTTGTGCAGAAGTATCTAGACTCTTTTCGCAGTCGTCCGTGAGCGCCAGTGAATTTATTCCATGTAAATTTGTGGTATGATTTCGTCTTGCGTTGCTTCTTACGACGTACACAGTTCCCCCCAACCAAAGCGCTTGGGACTTCGCCTGATTGCCTTATACATAAAGTTTCGCACACGGTGGTGTAATCGAATGTCACATTCCCCGCCCCTAAGCTATACCCAGCCCGCCGTTAAATTTTCAAAGTGCAGTGACACGTTTTCACTGAGGCACTATTTACAAGAAAGTCCCTCTGTCATGTTGGTATAAGTTGCAACAGCATCTTCTGTGGCACCATGTGTAAACAACTATCAACGTTGTTATGCCTTCGTACAGGTGGCTTGACAGCCATCCTGTATGAGCTGCTACAATGTGTGCAAAGTGTTCACCTAACGTGAATGCTGATTTCGTTGGCATTGCTGTCTGCCTGTTGATTTTGTCATGGCTTCAGGTTCTCCTCGTTAGACACCAATTAACTATGATGTTGGCCAAAATGTGCAACATGTGCATAGCAAAGGGGGATACAGTGTCTGCTGCAGTATGTCCGAAGCACAGACTTCACTCTAAGCAAACGTGGTATTATGCCCTTTGGGGCGCATGGCAACGGCCATGCACCTCAAAGAGCGTAAAAGTGACGGTCCGTTGAGTCAATTTTTTTCCTGCTGAACCACTGTCAGGCGCTTTGTGACGCCCGGTTGAGAGGGTGCGACAACTGTTGCTCCTGATTCACCGCTTGAGATGTTGCAAGCGACCGTCTTGAAGGCTTGTATTAGTAACGTATCCTATCGCATTGGTACGTCTAGAGCTACCTATTGTCATCATTTAGTGCAGCATACTTGTGTTGAAACACATTTCCTGGCGTCATCTGTTGGGGATATTGCACACTGAGATATGAGCAAATATGAACGGGAACGTCTTGTGAGGCTATCGACCTTGAATAAAACTGCAACATGAAAAGGTATCGTTCAATGCAATCATCATCACAAGCATCAAAAGCTTATCTTGTGGTTTAATATGTCCATCGTGAGAGGGCGTGGTTTCACATCAGACTGTGACAGTGCTTGTGCCTCCCCCCCCTCTTTTCGTTATTTAGCATGAACATAATGGTTGGTACAGGTGTTTTTGCGTCGCACTTGTAGTCTGTCCATCTTGAAATCAAACTGGCGACTATATGATGGTGCCACGCCAGCTGCGCGTACTTCATTTGAGCACTCTGTGTGTACTACATCCACATTGGTTGTATTCCTTTGTTCTGTTCTAATCCCTTGATGTAAACAATCAGGTTTTGCAGAACTTTTTCAAGTGGTGGTCTTCCATTTTGCTACTGTAGGTTAAAAGCAGAACGTAACTGTTCCAAGTGCAGCACTCTAAAGAGCCGTCTTTGCACTATTGACTTAGTGACTTTGTTATCTGCTGGAATTCAAAAGATAAGGCCAGCTGGGCTCCGCGTGTGCTGATAGGTCTCCTGGAACCGTTGCAGCATTCCAGGCATAATGTGACAACGCAGCAGCAAGCATTGATGTACTTGTGAGCCGTAGGAGATAGTCTGGAGTTCGGTTTGCAGGACTGTGCTGTCCGGCCCCTAATTCGTTGTAGTTGAATGTGTAAAAAATTTTTGAAGGGCGATATTGAAGGCTCACGGCAGACACTTGCGGGAGGCTGAATGGTAATTTGTTTTGACAACAGTCATGTGTTTCTCGATTGTGGCATGTTATCATTTGAAAAAAAAAAAAGAAAGCACGCAGCTGGTTTTGGAGACGTGAGTGACATTATCACAAGGGGCCCTTTTGGGGACACCTGCCACTCAGATAGGAAATTCCAGCATTGAGGTGATAATTTTTGCTGGCCAGATATTCGGAACATCTGAAGCTTCCAGAGTTAAGTTGATATGAACATTGGTATTCACCACTCTTTGCTTTACTTCATTGGTTTAGGTTAGGCGGGACAATAATTTTTGCAAGATTCCTGGGAACAGAGGTCGCTATAATTAATGTAATAATTGTAGATGTGAATATTCATTATAATAACTTGCCGGTCTAGTTTACATGCTTTAATAGTAAAATTAGAGCTGGTCGCCACTCAAGGCATATCTATGAGCCTCTCACTGTTGATACAATGTGCAAAATATGGATTGCTAAACTGAACAGAAAGATCCTTTTTTTTCTTTTGTCGAGTTACTGGTGCGTACCACGTTGAAGGCACAATGCTTTTGCTTGTTGACTGTGTTAACTGACCTACAGAAAGCAATCGTGACAGGGCTTTTGATTTGTGATGTACTTTTCTTTATTTCCTGGAGGCTGTTCCAGTTTTCTTTGCAGGTCATATGAAACGTTCAAGCGATCGTACACTGTCATATTGAAGGCAGCAAATACCAAGTTATTATCTTCGATGTTTTAGCTAGCCACAGTGCTCACCGCTCACTCAGTGCCTGAAGTGGTGGTGTGGTCACATGACTTAAAAGCTAGTGCACATTACATAGCAAGCTCCAAGATCCTGCATGGATTCCACTTCACCTTATAACCACTACTAAATACATTCCGGAGTGATCAGTACTGTGAGAATGGCATTTAGTTGTGGAAATCATGTGTGAGCCATGCACAATCGTGGAACTCATTCTCTGTCGTGCTGCCATCTTGCAAGTCATAACGACAATGATATTACAGTGAAGTCAGCCCCTTCAGACACTCTGCGTACAGTTCAAGTGACCTAAGTTCTTCATAAGCAAAGCACTAACTTAAACAGTAGCACTTAAAATGTGACACACCTTAGAACACTGCTGTGCAACTTTAATAGTGTGCATATTGCCCAAGTAAGGATGGAGCTGAAGGCTTGACGGCTGGTGGCATATGCTTTCGGAGCGTACATCGTGTGATGGCCTGCTCCTTTCGTTGTGTCTTACGGACCTTTATGGTGGACATATTTTTCCAGTACCTTTTCTAGCGCTTTCCTAGTGCGCAGACTGGAAGTGTTGTTGATGTTTTCTTGTCTGGTGTGTCTGCATAGAGAGCTGTTGCATGGAGCGCGTGCTAAGCTAGACAAATTAAAAATATCTAAAGGTCAGGTTTTGTTCTGCTGCTGTGGCCATTCAATGATACCACCTGTATACCACCTGTAATGTATTATTCTTTGTTTTACCCCCTACAATAATGCCCATTGGCGCTGTAGGTATCTGAATAAATAAATAAAATTCCAAATGTGCTGATAATGGCACTAACATAAGACTTTCAGTGGATGTAATTAATTGGTATTGTGCCTGAATGGATCGTTGTTGGTTTGGTGGTTGGAGGTTAATAAGTCAAAACTTTTTGTTGAATTTGCGAACATCCTCATCTGCCCTTCATTATCACGTTACGACAGCCCACTTTGCTACACCGTGGTGCGTCCACTTCGAATAGTAGTCAGACGTAGTCGAAAAAGCCTGCCGAAGGGTGTATCTTGTAATGAAAGTGCCACTTAGGTTCCTAAATACAGGACCATGTAATTTAGTCATTAAGTAGTGGTTTAAGTTTGACAGATACTTAAACAGGGCACCTTTCAGGCGCACTGCATGTGATAGTCATTTCCGTACGTTGAGTTTCTTCTGGCACATACTTTCACATTTGTAGGTGCTGTGAAACTTGAAGGAAATCCATATGGCCAGTCTTTAGCTATTGCTTTTTTGTTAATACTCTTAATTGACCCTTAAATATGCTAGAAATTGACCTCAAAGTTTTAACCACATCTTCGACAGGATATTTGTCACTTGGGAGTGTTTATGTTTTTGGAATTCAGTGTGGTCTACACTAAACTGAATGTGGTCTCATTATACAAATTCAGATGTTGACAGTTTTGAAACTGCTAACTACAATGCGTTGCACACTGACTTGCACCTACAGCAGCTTTCTAATCCTGGTGCCGGAAGTAGAACTTTGGGTCTGCCCCATGCTTTGAAACCAGTGTAACACTTCTGCATAACTAGTGGAAGATATTCACTTGTGGCGCAATTGAACGCAATCATTGAAGCTTGGTTGCTGGTATGTTGAGGATGATTCAGAAGTATGAAAACTCAATGCAACCAAGTTGGCATTCTGGCCTTCCAGTTTGTGCTTGTCATTATGCCCATTACTATAGAATTACTGGGAACTTCAGTGAACTTGGGACTTGCTTGTCCCGCTTTGCTGCAAGTGGCTCACAGCATATCGTGCAAGCCATGTTACTGAAGTGTGCTTGCTGATGTGTTTCATTAAAAAAAAAAAGAAAAGAAAGGTGCGAAACAATTAATGGTGCGTGCTTTAAATGTCGTTGTATCTCTATGAATGCAAGCGTGCATTTGGCGTGAAGCTCTTGACATTTGGTGTCACAAGGTCGTCAGCCGTGTCTAGAGGGGTCCTACGGCAGTTCTTGAATATGGTCCTTGAACATAAGCCTGTAAACCGTGCTGATCATCCGTGGAGACTGCTGCGAACACGTGATAAAGTACGGTTTGATTTCAAGCATAGCTTTAAATCGCCTGCTCTCGATCTTTCAACATATGGTGGCACACATGGCACCAATTAAGCCGCTTAAGCTTTCTTTGTTGTTCTGAAGGAAAGGCGCGTTTTCTTTACTTGTTGAGCTCAAAATGAACAAATGTATTTTCGTGCGGATGGTACCACGTTTGTGAAATCACCGATTAGGTTCTAGTTCAAACGATGGAGCCAGGGCTGCTTGTGACATCGTAAGTTCAAAGAATAGCAGGCGGTTTCCAGCCACATTTGAAAGACCTGATTGTGAATTTTGCTGGTTCATGCGGTTCACCAGTATTTCGTTCACGTGGTGATGCAGGAGCCTGCATGACTTGTGAGCACGATATTGAGAAGTGTTGCAATCTCCCTTTGATAAGCAACTACAACTCCACTCTGTTTCAAGGCCTTAGTAAGTGTTCCGGAACACTGTTTCGTGCTTGTTAAATATTTTACCTATTGCACGTTCCCGCCTTTTACTTGTTGAGTTTGGAGAAGTCGCGCTTATTGGGCCTTACGGTGCGGTGATAAAGGTCGGCTGCGCTGTCCGCGAAGGTCGCGGGTTCGAATCCCGGCCGTGGCGGTCACATTTTTCGATGGAGGCGAAAATGCTCAGAGGTTCGCGTGCGCCGTGCTTTTTGCAGTGTGCGTTGAAGAATCCTACGTGTTCGAAATTTCCGGATCCCTCTACCAACTGCTACGTGTCTCATGATCGTGTGGTGGTCTTGGGAAGTGAATAAATTTTGCGCCGGCAATAGACCTCTTTAGAGAATTGTGAAGCGAGCTTTCCTGTCATGCAGTATGCCAAATTAATGGCGTCGCAGTCAACTCTGCGAATAGCACGTGAAGTGCGGTTTGCTTGCGCTTTGACGTGAAATAAGATACATTTCAGCCCTCGTGATGTGAACTTGCAGGAAATGCAAGTCCTATAGCCTGTGCAGCTACAGCAGTCTGTACATTTCATAACTGGACATGCTTCGCCATTACTTGTGCGAAAGTGCAGCGCAAGAAAGCGCACTTTCAAATTTTTGAAAGGGTCTAATGTTATTGCTCTTTGTTGGGCCGCACGGGGATAACCATTTGAGGCATTGGGCGTTCGCGATAGGAATTTCTGGGGTTGTCACGTCCCAAAACCGCGATACGGTTATTGAAAGACTAATGAAATGTTCGACCGCCTGGGATTCTTTAACGTGCACCGACGTCGCACTGTTCACGGGCCTCTATGGCATTTTCGCCTTCATCGAAATGCTCTACGCCGCCGCGGCTGGGATTCGATCCCGCGACCTTCGCGTCGGCGCGGCCGAATGCCATAGCCCCTTGATGCACCGTGAGGCGAGGCCCATCTTGGGCTCACCTGCGCATTCCGGGGTAGTGCACTTAAGTTACGATCACGGATGAGGAAAAACTTAATGAACCAACAAGCATGGAAGCCTAGGAAAGCATAGGGAATTCAGGTTCCTAATTGTGGTATTGTAATTTTGGAGTAAGTAGAAAAGGAATTAATGTGGACGAAAAAGACAAACCTGCCTTCGGTTGTCAAAAAGGTGTAAAAAAAGACCATGGATGATCATATATAAATTTCGTTGCTTGCATCTTCGAGGTCTCCCTTTCAAATCAGCCCTTCAAGTTTGAGTGTTCGTAATAGGTATCAGTATGATGAGTGTTCCGTGATGGACCACCGCGTTTGTTGAATCAGACGTGCGATCTCACGTGGATTGTTAGGCTTCGTGCAAGTGTTTCAGCAGACGGTTGTTGGTTGGTGTCTTGCCGTATGTGTCGCAAGCGTAACTTTCGTAAACGCGCCAGAACTCGCGCAACAAATGAAAATTCCCAAACTTGTAGTGCAGCTATACACTTTCCACACGTTTTAACGGTTCTGAACTTTCGGCCATTCGTATGACGTAAGACGGGGGGTGGGGTGATGGATCACAAAAGAAGTCGTTGATCGTTCTGATCAACGTTTGAAAGTTTTTATCTCCAAGATCCATTCAGAAGTGCCCACCAGATGTGTAGAAAAGGACGCCGCTGACCTGGACTGCGTTAAGGTACGCGAGGTCGAGCTCAGGAACGAGTTCAGGGATTGGAAATTACGAACTGAACTACTCCGATGTTCTCGTTAATGCGTTTGTCTGGGCTAGTTTTTGATTTGATTGATTTGTGGGGTTTAACGTCCCAAAACCAGCTCTGATTATGAGAGACGCCGTAGTGGAGGTCTCCGGAAATTTCGACCACCTGGGGTTCTTTAACGTGCACTGACATCGCACAGCACACGGGCCTCAACATTTCGCCTCCATCGAAATGCAGCCGCCGCAGCCGGGATTCGATCCCGCGACCCCCGGATCAGCAGCCGAGTACCGTAGCCACTAGACCACCGTGGCGGAGCGTTGTCTGGGCTAGTTGGTACTGACATACTGAAACTGCTGTATTCCAGCGAACAGCTACAGGACATCTTGCACACAACAGTACAGGATGAACGCTAGTCTTGTTGTTTGTCCTTGCTATATAATCCTGGCGTTCGACCTGTTGCGCGCAGTGTCCTGTATCTGTTCACTAGAAAGCAGCGGTTCGATTACCATCGATGTTTGCAACTGCCCTTGGTTGCAACTGCGCCCACGTTCTCATGGAAAAACATGACATTCCTGATACCTATGGGCATGTAATTTTTAAAACTGAAGAGTGCGCAGTTCAGGCATGCCATTGCAAATGTTATAGTTAAATCTTCGGTTTTTGGCCAGAGCATACCGAACGGCCTGGAAAACCTATGTTTGGTCGCGTAGTGTTCATATGTGGAGTGTTTCTGGCTGCCGCGACTATAATGTGAGAGCTGTGATGAAGAAGGCCCGAAACTTTGGGAATTTATGCATCGAAGACCCCCCAAGAAGCACCCGAGAACACTGGACAACGTTTAGGGTTGCTATTTTTTTTTTTTTTTTTCGTTTAAAGGGTCCCTGCAACACCTTTTTTGAACAGATTCAGAAAACGGTGCCGATCTGTCGGGAAGGCTATGCTGCGAGCATGTGAGTCAAATATTATTGCACTTGACGTACCGGGCAATGCGCAGTTCGGTTTCGAACACAGCTGCAAAACGCCCGCTCGTCTTTCAGGAAATGACGTCACTGGGGGAACCGACTACGTCGCTTGAGGCAGAAATGGCATTGGCATCATTTCATGATCGCGAGAAGATTCATCTGCTACGCTTTATTTGTTCGTTTTTAGTTAAACAAATAAAGAGAATGCGCGTATTTTCTTAAAGAGCAGTGAAGAGGAAAGAAAATCAAGAGACTTGGTCTGTGTCCCGTGTGACGTCATTCGTTGAAAAAGGAAGAGCGGGAGCCTTCCAGCTGTGTTCGAAAGCGAACTGCGATGGGCGCAGTTTTCGAAGGTTATGCTCAAAGCAGTGGTGCAGGATCCCTTAAAGGGTATTCTGATATCGCTGTTTTCCAATGTATGCCAGCTCTTACTGAACTTGACAGCGACGATTTGAGCGCTGAATTATTACCATTTTGCTCTTGACAGCCCGCCTGCTCGAGTAGGCAGCGTTGAAGGCGATGACGTCAAAAACACGGGGGGGGGGGGGGGGGGTGGGATGGGGGGGGGGGGGGGGGGGGGGGGGGGGGACTGAATCCGCTGAAAAGTATTAGAATTTGTTTCCGGGAGAACTAAATGACTTGCAAATGCCTGGCTTGGCATACATTATTACACTGACAATGAGAACATATGCTGAAAATTTCGACGAGATCCGTGGATACTGAAAAAAACCCTTTAAGGTCACTTTTCGCATGACGCACCTACTGACATCGACACTGGCGTGATGTCGGGGTACAGTTCACATTGATGACCTTAGAGTGGGCGCCATTGTGGTGACGTCAGGGCAGAAAAAGCGCCAAGATGGCCGCTCTGCACGTCTCTTTCACGATCGTCTGCTCCTCGCCGTGCGGTCACCGTATTCCACCGTTCCCGCGAAGCAATTCGTGACTAAAAGTCTTTAGTCGTGACGTCAGTTTGTTGTGAGGTCAGGTACAGTGAGAACCAAAAGCATGCTTCTGAAAAAGACGTGTTGTAATAATTTTTTCTTCAGGGTGCACTTACGCTTTACCGGTACGTATTGCAGGCTCACAAGAGATCGACCTTTCATTTGCCGCCAAAGAACAACAAAGGAAAAAAAAAAAAACATCAAGCCAACTGAAAATTTTCCCGCTTTAAAGGCAGGCTTTGCACTGAAAGAACATCTCGTCCCGTAATGCAGATACCATTGATTGCAATATCGTTACGCAGCTACATGAGATGCTAACGTTCATCGCGTGTCGTTCTATTTTTGGAGCCTCTTTGCCATCGTCATAACGTTTGCATAATATTACGTATTAACTTGGCGTGCGCTCTTGTTAAAAGAATTAAGCGACGCATTACCTCCCGTGTCATTTCCTCCATTGATGAGGCAATACCGCGTTAAAAAAGAGCTAATTGCCGTGTTAATGAATTTGAAATCGTTCACGTTCTCGTGTCGATTGCTTTGCAGCGAAAAATGTTTCGCGATCGCAACATATATGTACTTACCGGCGCATCTGCGAAAGTCACGATTAACGCGTGTCTATATTGTTTCGCGCGCTTTTACGACCAATGTGTTCGCTGTACTACTACTACTACTACGACGACTACTACTACTACTACTACTACTACTACTACTACTACTACTACTACTAGTAGTAGTAGTAGTGGTATAGTCGGATACAACTCAAGTCTGCAGTGAAGCCCCTCCCACGCCCTTATAACCGCCAGCCACTGTGCCTCCGCGAGGCCTCAAATAGTTCCTTCTTTGAACTTTCAATTTCACCAAAATAAAGCGAGGGTGGCAACAATGATGGATAGATGCATAAATTTTGACGTTTTTGTTCGTTAATTAGAGTGGAACATGCGAAGGGTAATTCTTTACTGAGCTCAAATCAAGGGCCTGCAATGCAAAAACCCGGCGCGCTGCAAGAGTCGCCACCCGAGTTCTTCAGCACAGTTCAGTGAAGTTTCAAGCGTAAAGTGATCTCGCAAGCGAAACGACCTGTGCCACGGCCTTTTGCGGATGGAAACGCTCAGACCTGACGCATTTTTGTCCACGCTTCTCGAGCACCTCGTGGCTTATACAAAGTTACACAGAACAGCAGACGCTCCGCAGGTGCCGAAGGCATAAGCACGGCGCCATTATGAAAAGGTCGCATGAGGACGATTTTGTTTGCTTCTGTGATTGGCTGGCGGAGTAACACCGACGCTCGCGGTCCGTCGGCCCTTGTTGCCAACTGCTGCTTTTTTAAAGTTGTATCCAACTATAGTAGTAGTTAATTGGCGTATTCATGCGAGGTCATGGCCGTTACTGCACCACGGTGGCCAATCCTGCTCTGGCGAGGGAGTGCCTTACCGGCTATGGTCACCGGGATCCGGGCGCACCCCAAGCCTCCTTCCGCAATTCAATCAACACGAGGATTTTTTTTTTTTTAATCCGGCGGAGAATTGCCCGGAACCTGGATTCGAACCACGGTCCGTTCGCACGCGAGGCGGATGCTCTACCCCTACGCCACCGCTGCAAGTTGAGATTAGGAAGTTTGCGGGGATGAATTGGGCCCAGTTAGCACTGGGCCCTAGCACTGGGGTTAGATAACTGACATACTCTTAGATAATTGAAAGTACGTGAGCCTAATGCAATTTCTAATATTTTGTGTCGTGATGGTTGGTTGTGGTGAAGGCGATAGCGCGAAGGCCATGTGACTTTGTGCCCTGTATAAATTAGAGCCTTTGTCGAGTAAACACTTGGTAGTCCGTCGCCCTCGCGGGCACGGACCGGCGTTCTCGCGAGGGCGACGTTGCGCCCTCGCGTTCGGCGACGTTACGGAGACGGCGAGAGACACAGCGTCAGAAAACGGCGGCAAAAGCGCTGCATCTAGTTCGGGCTTTACCTTTCCCTCGCACATCACAGAACGCCGTGTAATCGAGACGATTTTTAATTGAATCCACTTTCCGGGGGGGAGTTGGGGGGGGGGGGGGGCGGCAATAATTATTTTCGAAGGAGCGAAGCAGATCCAGTGGCCGGCCACCTACTCACTCTTTGTTTTCTTTTTTTTAGAGTACTTTCGGGTGATTTCGCGAGCCTCTCCTTTCGTAATTATTGTTCTTGCGCAGCGCACTGATATTTTAATCTCCACGAGAATTCTCGCTGGCGCTCTTGTACACGCAGTTGTGGCGAGAGATTTTTTAAATCATTCCTTTTTGCTTTTGCTTTTCGGTACATCGATACTGTACGCGGTCAGGTTCTGTCCGATCGCGTCCGCGTACAAAACTACGCATAGAACGGTAATATCACACCGGTGGGCCGATCCAAGGGAGCAGTGCAGGAGTTGGAGCAGTGGCTTTTACTTGAAATAAAATGTGAATTAAAGGAGAACCCTGGTAGTTCTTCTTTTTTTTAAACATGAAAGTGTTTTATGCCGGGGTCCACCAAGAAATCTCTGACGTACTTCCGTAACGGAAGTGGATATCTGAAAAAATTGCCATCATCAAATTTGTCCGCGTCATCAAATTTCTCCGCGTGGCGTGTCCGTTTGTTCTTTTATAACACTGGGCTGTCTGCGCTTCTCGCTCATGATTACAGCCTGCGAAGGAACCTGCCCAGCCTTCCCGCCCAGCACCGACATCTAAGCCGATTTCAGCTGATGAATGCGCCAAGGGGTTGATCGCCAGATTCGCTTCCGATGCTGCGATCGGCCTAGTGGCTGTCATAACTAGGGCTACTGAGAAGCCTGGGAACCCCGACCCGCTCGAAGTGGTCGCTGCAGATATTGGACGCGCTGAGCCGTCCATAGCAACCCTAGGACGAACCCTGTGACACCAGTATAACAGAGTAAATATAGGGTGATTCCACGTAAGATCGAACAAAGCATGGCTGGTCACCCTCTTAAATTTATCTCAAAATTTTATATATTGCTGCCCGATGTGTGGAAAGAAGAGATCCACAGTTGGTTTTGCTAGAAAAAATTTTGTCGAAGCGCCGGGAGTCAATAATGACGAAGAGGTGGAGTGCCGCGCTTACCTGCTCTTCTGTCTTGGCCAACTTTGGTTCATAATTACACAAGCTATACTAAGGTTAGGTGGCTGAAACTTTTTAAAGTAAATACACGCATGTTTTACTTGTGATAAATTATTTTTGCTTTTTATAGGGATTGTACTTATTTTTATAAAAATCCTCAAAATCAGCCTATGAAGCATTTTTCTGTCCACTTTGCGGGCTTAATCTCAAAAAAGGCTTGTGGCAGAGCAGCGAAAATTCATCATTACGTTCTAAGCATAACCTTTTGTCAAACTGCAAAAGCTTATATTTATATAACTTTTCAATAAATAGATACGGCGGGCGAACTTCAAAAAAATACCGAACAGTGGAAATTTCTGAAGACATTACAAAAAAAACCCCATTTTTGATATTTTTTAAACTTTGTACACTTATTCTCCTTCACGTTGGCTTTCACATGACCAAAAACATGTTGCATAATTTTGTTCCAATAGGAGTTACAGGCCGTCAAATTAGACCCTTACGCAATAGGCATTGATCCGCGATAGGAATCGTTTGTTTGATCCGGCGTAGTGAGCCCCGCTGAGTGTATAGTGAAAACAGAATTGAATTTCTGGCCCTTAAGAGGCCAGCAGCACCGAAAAAAGGTGTCGTGGCACCGATGACGTCCATTTAGACATGATTTGGTCACCCGAGCGCCATGAGTGCGGGGCTACCGGGCAGTGCGCGCGCCCCCAGATGCTCTCTGTAAGAGAGGCACAGTCAGCTCCTTTTCGCCTCCTGAAACCAAAAGTGTTCGAAACATTTCTTGGATAACTTCACGCGTGTGCATTAAAGATTCGCTATCCATTCTGTCCTTTTTTCCCACCATAGTTAGGCCCTAAACAAGGCGAGATGGAAGCAAGATCAAAACACTATCAGGTAGCTATGAGCGCTCGCTTCACGCACGCGGTCGACAGCCGCCCCCGCCGCCAGAGAAACTGTGCACCGCCACTTGTGGTCAGTATAACGCAAGAACGTGGCACTCCAGTGCCAAGGCAAGATATAGAACGCCAAAGAAACAAAAGCAAAACAATTGGTAACCGGACGCGCGCACCTATCTCAGATGGAGACAACCTGCCGGTTTACTCCAAGGTGACATATTGAGTGATGAAACCGAAGTCATTTAAAAAAAAAAAGATAGTTCGGAAAGAGCTGTTGTCCCAGTACCCCATGGTTATTCTCAGCAACTGGACACGGGAAAACCGTGCGATGGAGTCGGATGGTCCCTTCAAGCATCAGGCAATGCTCAACAACTTGAGGACAAACCCTGAAAGTGCAATTCGTACAGCCAGAGACTTTGCAACCATTTTCTCAGAGAAACTTAAAGGGCTGCATCTAATACACCTTGAAGAAAAAGAAGTTGTTGCCTTCCGCGAGTTAAAGAAGAAGAGTGGATGAGAGTACCCGCGTTCCGTGGTGTTGGCATGCCTGACAGCTATCCACGTCAACGAAAGCATCTCCTGGTTTGTACGTGCACGAATAGCCGGGCCTGCTTGGAAGGAGTTACGTGTACATGAAAGAAGAAATCTGAACTGTCTAATCAATCGAATAAACTCGATTTCAGCCCAGAAACATGAATTAATGAAGCGGTTCTTCTTGACCTCCACAAATTTCCATTTGCTAAAGGTTCTTTGGAAAGCGCTCCTTGCTTATTGCATTTTTATCCTACCTTTCATTTTTTTTTTGCCGGGCAGGGGGGGGGGGGGGGGGAGGGAATCTAAGCTACGCATTGAGTTCTACTGCCTTTTTGCTGAGGTAAAGGCGGAAAATATCTGCGCTGGTCGCTTTCACGCGAAAGCCAATGACAGCCTATGCCATCTCTATCAAGGGGAAAAAATTTGTTACGCTAGGACGCACAGGTTCCTGGGAGTAACCATCGATCGGGACCTCTGCTGGAGTCCCCATGTGGCTGGTCTCAAGAAGCGCCTAACGGCCACCTCACAAGTTTTCCACTTCCTCGAGGGAAAACGTGGGGTACGTCAGTGACCGCCATGTTGCACCTATACCGGACGCTCTTTCTCGGGTACTTGAGATACAGTTTACCGGTGCTGACTGACACCTGTAAAGGTAAACCTACGCGCACTCGAGAGCGTTCAGGGCCAGGCACTCAAGATCTGCCTCGGATTGCCACGCTGCACCTCAACAGCGGATACTATAGCAATGGCCAAAGACCTTCCTGCCACCACTCACATCACTTTGGAGGTGCTTAGGACACACATTCGACACCTAGCTCGTGCTCCTGCTCACCACCTCGCCTCGCTTCCAGAAGACCGGCCCGGTGCCTCTTTTTGTAAGAGGATATCGGCATTCCGCGAGTGCCTCCCAAAGAATTATACTCCTGCTGAGAGACTTCCGACGCCTCCTTGGTGTTTGGCCCGTCCAAAGGTACGGCTGACAGTGCCAGGGATTCGGACGAAAGCGGAGCTCTCACCGCCGGCTTTAAAACAGCTGTCTCTACTAATGCTACATGAGGACTACAGGAATCATCTTCAGCTGTACACTGATGGCTCAACAGCAGCAGGCAGATCTGCAGGAGCTGTGACCTTCCCTGCCAAAGCAGTAGATGTGCTGTTCAGGACGTCTCATGGCACAACATCGACAGCCGTGGAGCTTGAGGCACTACGCACCGCACTTTGCGTGATCGATGGAGAGCCACCACAGAAATGGGCCATCTTTACAGATTCCAAGTCAGCCCTTCAGTGCCTTTTATCGGCCTTACGTAGCGGGCCGCAAGACCAATTAGTGCTTCAAACACGACAGCTCTATCACGAATTAACCGACAAAGGCCATGACATCACGTTTCAGTGGCTACCAGGCCACTCTGGAATAATCGGCAACGAGCACGCAGATAATGCTGCGAAACGTGCCCACGAAATTGGAGTGCTGCAAGCCATCCCACTGTCAAGAACGGATGCAGTAAGAAAACTTCGCTCGCTTGCGCGTGATATGACTATAGCGCTGTGGAACACTCCTGGTCTTCTGCATACCCGTCTGCACCGCCTCGACCCATCACTACAACTTCGAGTTCCGCGTGGGCTTACCCGCTGTGAAACTACCGTACTTTGCCGCCTGTGGCTAGGCACGGCATTCACAAGAAGTTTCAGCTGTCGCATTGGACTGGAAGACAGTGCTGCCTGTATTCACTGCGGCCACGAGGAAACAATTGTGCACGTCCTCTGCGATTGCCCTGGGTACTGCTCCCAGCGACAGACTCTCGCCACAGAATTGTCACGCCTTGATGGTCGACCGCTGTCCGAGCAAACCATATTGGAATGCCGGACAGACAGTGTCTCGCATCAGAAAGCCACGAAGGCTGTGCTCAAGTTTTTGCGCGCAACGCGCCTCGTGAACCGTCTGTGACACATGCCGTGCTTGTGTGTGTGCGCGATTTGACCTCTCTCTTTCTTTATTCTTTTTCCATCTCTTTCTTTCTCCCTTCACCCCTTCCCCAGTGCAGGGTAGCAAACTGGATATTTTCTCTTCCGGTTAACCTCCCTGCCTTCCGCCCATCATCTCTCTCTCTCTCTCTCTGGGCTGTCTGGCTGGCGCCGGCTTAAGTCGTGTAATACTGGTGTCACACGGGCGCTTCGAAGGCCTTCGAACCAACGGTCCATCGACTTAAAAGTCATGTTTTAGCTGCTATACGGGCGGTTTCGATGGTCGTCTAGTCGATAGTCTGTCGAGCTCGATAGACTATCGACTCGATGGCCATCGAAACCGCCCGTGTAGCAGCTCAAACATTACTTTTAAGTCGATGGACCGTTGGTTCGAAGGCCTTCGAAGCGCCCGTGTGACACCAGTATAACAGAGTAAATATAGCTCATGGTACGACACAACGTTAACGCTCACGTCAGTGCACAAAGACACCTGTTTTCTCGAAGTGCACGCTAAGGTGCTCTGACGTGCGTGTCCCAAACGCTGTTTGTAGAAGTGTTCGCCCGGGAACGAGGAAAACTGGACAAAAGCACACGCCGAGTGATAGTAAAACATATGTGCTGTTTATTACATCGCTATGGTGGCGCTTAACACGCACTGGAAACGCCGTTCACGTTTTACAAGCATCATCACAACTGCCGGTGCAGTAGGGCAATTTGTGTTGGTCCTTGATTCAAACGGGCTGTATAAAATTCAAACTCTTGTGGCGTATGCCCGCATACCACGGGCCGAGCATGCGGGGGTGTAAGCCAAACGTGATTCCAGTGTCATTAATCGTGACGTACATGACAAGTATGCCATGTTAGTGATGTAATGGTCAGTCATTCATGTTCGTCTTGCATTTACACCTCACCACCCAGATGTTGGGGTATATCAGGTGAACGAGACTACAAGGAGAGCACCGAGACGTAGGCGGCCATAGTCTGTCTCACTAGTTCCACGCAGCATAGCCAAGGCTACGAGGCCATCGGGCGCAGAATCCTTCCGAAGCGAGACGAAATGCCATTGTTCGGACATGCACACCCCGCTTCATCTTCCTCCTTCCAGGGCTGCAGCTGCCACTTCAGCGCCCGCCATTGGCAGATGACAAGCCGCGGAAGGGCACGTTTAACACGTGTTCGCCCTCCTGGTTGGTCAAAGAGGCTTGTAGCTTCCACAGTGCTGCACGGAACTTCTGAAACAGACTATAGATACATAGTAGGTTTGGTCAATGTGACTTAAGTATCCCCAAATGACGTGCTCCGGGGTAGTAGTCTCCACCTTGCAAATGGTGCATGTTGAGGATAAGAGGGCTGGGTAGATGTGTCTGGAGATGCGCGAGGAAAAGAACGAGTGTGTTTGGAGTCGTCGCCGAGTGTTTTCTTGTGCTCTGTTTAGTTTCGGTTGCGGAGGTGGTTTGGTTTGCCGTGTTAGTTTGTAGTGCTGTGTGATGTCGTGAATGGTGATGAGCGGTTCCTCTGCGTGTCCGTCGTGGTCCGAGTTGTGGTTAACTGCTCTGCTCGCACGAGTCTTCGAACTTGGTGATGGAACTATGCAGAACTTGTTGCTGGGCGAGTTGGTTGACATTCTGAGAACACATGGTAGCGCAAAAGTCGGATAAAAGGACTTAGGAAGAAGGGGAGAAGAAACAACAGGTCGAGCGCTAAACTTCAACTGAATTTATTCAAACAGAAGAGCCAGGAATTACAACATATGCGCGTGCGTGCATGGGCGTCGTCAAAGGCGAAATTAAAATACAGAATTTAACAGATGTGTTTCATTCTCATACAGAGAAACCGATGTTTCACTAATACAACTCGTGCCTCTTCCCCCCCCCCCCCCCCCCCCCCCACCACACCATTCCCTTACCCGAGAAGAAGCTGTCGCGTGGCGGCAGCTACAGACCAATTCCTTCCCATGTCTCTTCACCCTACACCTCTTTCATCGCACACAATATCCCTCATACTGTCCCTACTGTGGAGCGCAGCCCACAGTATATCACTGCACGTGGGAATGCCCATGTCCACCAGGCTGTTCCCCTATTCCATTCACCATCACATTCCTCCTGGGAGACTGCGCTGACCAGCTCAGCGCCGCAGGAGCAGCGTCGGCTGAACCAGCGAGCACGTGGAGTGGCGCGAGCCAATGGGGCCCTGAAGTAAGGGCTCCACCCTACGAGGAAGATCCCTCATTTCGTTTTAAATAGTTTACTCTCTCTCCCCAAAGGTTCCCTAGCCAACGTATCACCACTCCTGCCAATTATCCTTGTCTCACGCAATCTTGGTTCACATCCGCATATCTTGCAGTGTGCAGGTAAATGCGTCACGCCTTTGTTATTACAGATAATTCGTGCTCCCGTGCTCGGACATTGACACATCTGCCTGTTTGGCCCACCTAAGTTTTCCCAGCACGACATCGGTATTTCATACACGACGCCCTTCGTGCAAGCCACGTACGATATAGTGTGCTTCTTGGTCACCCGGGTTTTCCTGCGTGCGATGGAACCCAAACGAGGTCGATCGCAGGAGATTCTTCTTCGTCGCCACTATACTGGCGATATTGCCCGAAAGCGTTGCATGCCATTAGGGGCAGTCGCCGGCATCACCTATAAGACGGTTTCATATGTGGCCACTGCAGCAAGGGCGATGGCGGCTTCCTCAGGTTCGGCCGGGTCTTGTGTACGGATGGAACCGGCACGTAGTCTTGGTGGGCTGCTTGTCGAGTGGGGTGCGTTTGGCCGGCACATTCATCGTGCACGGGGGGTTACGTATCTTGGCCGCGTCTATAGATGAGCAGCTTTTGGTCCGTGTCGCGAGCTCTCCGTAGGTTTAGGGCTCGAGCCGCTCGTTTTGCCGTCATGAATTCTAGCTAGCATGGTCTTCGGCAAAGGCCGCACTAGGAAGTTTTTCCTGATCAGGGGTCGTAACGATTATCAAGTCTGGTCCGTTCGGTGTCGCGGGGACGCCGGTGCGTTCGAGTATCCATCTTCCGGTCTTACTGCCGCGTTCGATTTGGGCGGTTCGTTGAGCTTCGACCAGAGTTCATCAACGGTGTTGTGAATCTCGAGGTTCAGGAGGTGCATTGCGGTTGGTTTACGAGGGAGGCCCAGGTCGATCTATAGTGCATATTTATTTCGTATTCGTCCTGTTGACATAGTTCTTTTTCGGTCTTGAGTATGGTCGCAAGTTTGGCAAGGCGCATGTGATCCTGGGGGTTGTGAAGGCGTTTACCAGCCGTAGAAACTCCGTTTGTCCCATGCCGCGTTTTCTCGGGGATATTCTAGCTACAACTTGGGCTCCCTGTATGACGGCAGCCGTAAGCCTCTCGAGTACCACGGTGTTGCTCCTTCCCGTTTGTACCTGAAGGCCGAGATCACGCACGTGTTGAACCGCCGGTACTTCTGGTCCGCCGATCTTAGTCGTGATGGTGGGTGTTGGCGGGTATTTCATCTCCCGGTAGTCGGGAGGGCGCAGGAGGAGGAGCTCGGATTTCTCCGCTGAGCACTCTTTCGGCGTATTCGTCCGCGCTTGTCGACAGCCCGTTTCACTGCCTCTGCAATGTTTCCATTGCATCCGGTACTTGCCCATACCGTCACGTCATCCCCGTACATGGCGTGTCCTAATTATGTTGGGGATGCAATCCGTGACGGGGGCTGCCGGCCCTGGAGAAAGCTTTTTTTTCTTGGAGCCAAAAGTCGGTCCACAGAACATGCAGGCACAGCCCATTCGCGCGCTTCACGCGGCGTCATGTTAAGTTGCTTCGTTCTGGTCGAGTCAGAGTTCCATGTCGGCGGACTGTAGTACTGGCAAGCTATCATAAGAGTGCGATGGTCAGTAATTAAGTACACATCAGCTGCTCTTTGTAACTAATTTCGCTTTCGAGTCCCGGGAAACTGCATTAGTGGCGTAATTACGCTAAGAGTGGTCACATGTGTAGAAAGAAGTAGAGCACGACCGAGTGAACCTACGCGCGAGCATCGATTGTTGTCATTTGCGCAGTCATGGTCGTGAAGGCGGTTGTCAGTCTGGTAGAGACTGAACCCTTTGTTTGGCAGACCTGCGACCAAAGCAGCTGAAGCGCCACCAGTACCATGTTGGCGGCGAGGCCGTCGTTAGTCATCAGAAACCTCCTGTGTACGTGCCTAACCTGTCGGCTGTCGGTTTATGTGCGTGGAGGGGCGGTACCTTCTAGCGTAATTGCTGATGGTCGCGTGCCTTCCAGAGTCCACTGTTCCGTCCAGTATCCATTGTACGTGAACCCACTGTTCTTTCCAGTAGCCATTGTTCCTGAATCCACTGCTCTTTCCGGAATCCGCTGTTCCTGAATTCAGTGTTCGTTCCAGAATCCGCCATTCGCGACGCGAATCGGTCATAGCAGACGAAAGCATCCAGGAATGTTCCGACACGCGAAAATTCGGTATTCTAAGGTCAAGGTGCCCCCAACAGGAAAAATTGGGAATTACCGGGAAATTCTGAGAGAGAAAGAGAGAGAAATAAGGAAAGCCAGGCAGGGATGTTAACCAGTCATGAGTCCGGTTTGCTACCCTACACTGGGGGATGGGAAAAGGGGAAGAAAAGGAGAGAGGGGGAATGCCTACAGGACAGTGCTACACTGTCAAAGGCGCTCGGTAATGCCAGATGTTTTCAGAAATCCCAAAAGCGCTTTCATTGCCTTCTGAGCCGTTGGTCGGTGAGGACGGTATTCCAAGATTCTGTCTTCACTTAGAGGACGATCGTCGAGCTTCTTGAACGACTTGGTCATAGGCAGTCTATGTTCCTCAAATTGTGGGCAGTGGCGCAACAAGTCATCAGTGGTCTCCTCGCATCCAGATACAGTACACGCAAAACTGTCAGCCATTCCAATCAGCTCACAATAAGCGTTCGTGAAGGCCACTCCCAACCACAACCGACGCAGAGGCGAGGCCTCGCGTCGGTGCAAACCAGTCGGAAGTCCGAGTTGCGGCAGTGGGTTTAGCCGGTGCAGTCTGGCGCGCCTTTTATATGGGGTATTCCACTCATCTAAGGACATCGTGCGTGCAAGAGTGCGAAGTTGTCTCGCAGCGTCGGTCCTTGAGAGTGGAATGGGAACACGGCGGTCTTCGCCTGGCATCCGAGCTGCCTTATCCGCGGAATCATTTCCACTGATACCGCAATGGCTTGGTATCCATTGAAAATAAATCTCACGTCCTTTTTTCTCCAAGGTGTGGACAAGTGCCGCAATTTCGTATGTAAGGTGATCGTGCTTTTAGTGTCGAAGAAGGCATTTTATACATTGTAGGGCTCATCTTGAATCGCAGAAGATTGCCCACTATCTAGCACTCTCAGCATGTATAATACGAAGCGCACCGCATAGAGCCGCGAGCTCTGCAGCTGTAGACGTGGTGAAGTGGTAACGTGGGAAGTTTTGAAGCGCTGGGTGGCTCCCATTCTTGGGATAACTACAGCACCACCGGAACTGGTTGATGTGGTTGAGCCATCGGTATAAACTTCTGTGCAGCTCCTGTATTTCGCATACATGTGTAGTAGACTAAGTTGCTTGAGTGCACGTGGTGGTAAGTCCGACTTGCTCAGAAGACCAGGGATGTTGAGGTAAACTTGAGGACGGTTCACACGCAGTGGAGGAATTGAAGCCCTTGTTGCAGGTGCTTACCCTGACGAAAGAGAGGCACGGTTGGCGAGGAACTTTGCACTGAATGTTGTGTGGGGTCGTTCCACCGGGATACCTGCTAGGTGCTGCTTAGGGGTCCGGGCAAAGTGTCTTATGTGCACACGCATTGTTTCAATGGTTACGTGCGTTCTGACATTTTGATCGCGAGCTATTGCTATGACTTCTGTCGACAACGCGCTCTGTGGTGAAAACCAAGGCATATTTTCAGGGCTTGGGATACCTTGGAGTATATTCAAGTTAGTTTTGCAGGTGTTCGCAATGACCTGGTACGCTGTACCGCAGGAATCCAATAAGAAGGACTCGGTACAGTTCCAGCATGTATTGAATTGACATTCCCTAGGTCTTTCCTGCTAGGAATCTAAACATGTGACAGATTCCCGTCAAGCGTTTCCTCATTTTGTTCACATGAGGCGTCCAGGACAGATTTCTATCAACGACCACTCCCAAAAATCTGTGACTTTTGGTGTGGGAGAGATCGCCTGTCCGTCGAGTGTTATGACGTATGGCGACATGTGTTTCCTGGTAAATGCCACCACTGCACACTTTTCACAGGATAGATGTAGTCCATGTTCACGGAGGTAGGATGACGTTAGGGAACTTGCCTTCTGAAGCTGCGCTCGAATCTGAAGCCGTGTCACACCCACTGTCCAAATGCAAATGTCGTCGGCATAGATGGAGAGCCTAACGGTGCCAGGGAGGGTGCCGACAAGTCCAATGAGCGTTGGACTGAAGAGGGTTGGGCTCAGTACTCCGCCCTGAGGAACTCCACGGCTACTGTAATGTTGAGAGTTTGGACCATCCTCTGTAAGTATAAAAAATGATCGCTGCCCTAGCTAGCTACTGATTCGCATATATGTCTTCCCACCAAGTCCCGCTGCTTCTAACGTGCTCAAAGTCGCTTCGTGTATAACATTGTCGTACGCTCCTTTAGCATCTAGAAACATGGCAACAGATATTCGTTTGTGGAGCTTCATGTGCTCGACATACGTCACCAAGTCGGTCACGTTGTCTGTGGAGGAGCGACCACGCCTGAGCTTGGCCATCGCGTCTGGGTGTATTTGGTAGTATTGGAGGTACCATTCTAGCCTCGCTAGAATAATTTAAAACACCTGGAAAAATTATGAGATTGGGGGAAATTTTCGAAAAAGAAAGGGAAAAAACCGGGATCGAGTAATGGCACTAACAGACGTCACTTTGCGCGACCGGGGAAGGAGACATTAGACTTGCTCGAATATTCGGATGAATGTTATTTTATAACTGTTACCGCGTCTATGTGTATTTCCGACATTTGGACGATACGAAGCGGAACGGATAGACCGTTTCTCCCCGCGTGTGACTCGCCTGAAAAGGTAGTTTCGCTGCAGCATTAGGCCGAAGTGCCGTGAAGCCACCTTTTCATGAAGAGGGGGGGGTATCGTCGATGCCGTGAAGCCACACTTCGTGGTTAGGTGCCTGTAATAAAATAAATACCCCGGATAAATTTTCTAACAGCGGAGCTGTCACGCAGAAGGGGAAAGCGGACTCGCTGTGGCCGTTGACCCGCTACCGACACTGCTGTACGTGATAGTGATTGATTGATTGATTGATTTCTGGGGTTTTACTTGCCAGGGGGGGGGGGCACAGTATCATAAGCAATGAACTAGCAAATTTGGGGCTGTTATCCAGAAGTCAAAACGGCCCGGGACCTTGTAATTTGAGTTTCGGTCATTAGCACTTTGCCCTCCTGAAACCGCGCACTCGTGCACGTCGCGGGAAGTGGCAGGTCGCAAAGACGCTTGTGCACAAGCGCTAGGAAGCTCGCGTTCCAGCCAAATGACCTCCTTCCCTCCTCCCCCCCCCACCCCTCCGCGACCCCGACCTAGCAGAACGTATTGTTCTTAACATCAAACACTCGTAGCGGGCTTTTTTTTTAATGGCTGAGCTGTACATGCCTATAGAGGTGAGTGGCAGAGTACTGTATCGGCGGCATATAGAGTAACTCTAGTGCAGATACCCTCCGTGCCCTCTATGGAGCATTGGAGGAACTAATGTGTACTGAAGCGTTTTGAATCATTAAGAGGTAGTCTCTGTCGCTTTCTGTGAAGGGGCGAAAGAAAGTACTACTGCGCCAGAGTGAGAAAACAATTGTTACCGGTGCTGCGGTTTGATTCACGGCGCACCCACGCTCGCAAAATGTGAATTTGTATGTAAGCGATACGATTGACTCGTATTTTCTTACCACCGCGGTTAGGATTCTCCAAGAGCTTGAAGCAGCATCTGGGATGTCAACTGCGGCACCTCCGGGGTGACGCCAAAAAATTAATTTTAAGAAATGCGCTTGTTCCCTCTCTCGTAGGAATCGGTATAACACGGAAGTGAAGCCTGTCTTCGCGAAGTTGTGGAATGCATAAGGGGCAGCCTGCCGAATCGAGGTGCGGGAGACGGGTTGGCTACCCTGGACATGTGAACGCGTTACACGTAGACATCAGCGACACCTCGACACTGCGCCGGGATCCTGACAGTTGCACACCAGCGAAAGTTCTCGAACGACTCGCATTTCTCCGGAGACACTGCATTGCACGCGCCAGAGCCTTGCGCAAACCTGCCATGAATTAGGAGCGTCCGCAAACGTTGAAACTTCTAAGCGAAGCCGAATGAATTGTCAGCGAATCGCTTTGTGAACGCACAGTGCACTCCAGCGAAAGGTGCATCACTTGCTTATCGACGGCCGTCTCTGCGTCGCTGAAGCACAGCGCGTCGCGACGCAACTGGCTACCAGACAAATTATGTTGATGCCGTAGTTGTACAGTGCCCAAGCAACGCGCTGGCTGTGCGCCGAAACTTCCGCTGCGGTAGAGGCGCTGAGACTACCGAAGTGCTAACTGCTGGCGCACATTAGCACGACAATTAGTGCTTGGCTCCATTGTTCTTAGCAGTACCACCACCACCGCTGCGAAGCGAGTGCAGTAAAAGTAGTTTGCTTTTAACGCGGACGTCAATTAGATTCAAATTGTAAAGCGGTGTAGTAAAGATATAAGGCCCGTTTGTTCACGATACCTACATTGTGATGGTGGGATTGGTAGGGCTTCCACCTCCTGTGGTTGCATCCCAAGTGGTTGTGGGTTCGAATCCCAGCGTGTGGTACTTTTTCATTGTCAAATATGCGTTCATTCTTTTTTAGATGCGAAGCAGCTCTTTGACTAGCCTGTGTAACGCTGTCCCTCCGTGCGTCCGTACGAACGCGCCGCAACGCGCTCCCCTCGCCGCAGGTGTTGGAGCGGTGCCAAGTAGGTCACGCCCCAGCTGCGCGTTGACGTCACGCTCCCCTCGCAGTGCGCGCTGACGTCGCTCTCACCCTCGCCTGCCGCGCGCTCGCCGCAGCGCCCGCAGCTGCCGCCTCGTCCGTTCGCCCGCAACACCTGCCGCGACCCCCGCTCGCTACACCGCCGACTCGTCAGTTCACGCGCAAAAAAATTAACACCATCTTCCCAAAGGGAACCCTGATGGCATGCGAAGCACCCGCGTTAGCGCCGTTCAACCCGTGACGCCACCCGTGCGCAACGCTGCTGCTTCGCATCCCATGAGGGTTCCCTTTGGGAAGATGGTGTTAATTTTTTCAGACATCCACTTCCATGACGAAAGTACGTCGGTGATTTCTTTGTGGACCCCGGCATAAAACACTTTTGGCTTAAAGGGACACTAAATAGCAAAACGATTCTTCTCTCTTCAGCAAACTACTCTTTCACCTTGAAGTTGCCGCACGAGATAAATGTGAGGTCATTGATGTTCGTCATAGATGTGACGTCATAGAAGTTCCCGTCACAGATCAATGTGACGTCAGGCTCAGGGCCGTGGCTTCGGAGCCTCCGGCCAGCTGGGGTCCCCAGAGATAGGCACAAGAGCCATTGCAATAACGTCCTTTACCGTCCCAAGCCCAACGCCGACAGCCCGGATGTTCCTCCACGCGCTCAGCCCCAAGCCAGGCGGTGCGTGCCACGAGCTAGCGTTGGTGATGATGATGATGGACGGCGGAGGCATGGAGCTGAATTCCCATAAGATGAAAGGCCCTGGTAGGGCCTACGTAAGGGAACAGACAGGGGTAGCCGACATAATAGTTGAAGTAAAGTAGAAGAAATGGACATCGGCAGGTCACGTGATTGCAAGGCTACACAACCGATGGACAGCTGGAACAACGGAATGGATACCAAGAGAGGGTAGGCGCGGCCGTGGACGACAGAGGGTAAGATGGAGTGACGAAATTAAGAACTTCGCAGGCATCAAATGGAATCAGCTCGCACAGGACAGGAAAACATGGAGAGCATTGGGAGAGGCCTTCGTCCACAGTGAACATAAGATGGGCTGATGATGAGGGCAAACGTAATTATTCACTGGTAAAAATTAGTTGCAATCCGTTCTTAGGTGGCGAAAAAGAAATGCGAAAAGGTACTGCGAAATTCTTAACGTCATTCTTGCGTTAGGAGCAGAGGTACCGGCGCGAAATTAGAAAAATGAAACTTTGACATTGTTGAACTTCATTTTCTACCCACGACGGTGAAATAAACAGCAGTATATATCCCGCAGAACGGTCTATCGGTATGCACTGATTTACTGTGGCAGCTTAGAGACAGTAGAGCATATAATACTCGAATACCCCGTGTACCGCGATTAGAGACAGCTTTTAGATGCGAAGCAGCATATGGCGGAGGCTTTGTCCGTCCCTCCTTCCCGCGTACCACGTCCCACACCCCCACAGCGCATGCGTGTCCCCTCCCCCTCTCTCCTCTCCTACGCTCCCCCTTTCTCTCCTCTAGGAATCCTCTACGGAGCGGCGCCCGCGTACCACACCCCCACAGCGCATGCGCGTCCCGTCTCTCTCCTCTCCTACGCTCCTCCCCCTTCTCTCCACTAGGAATCCTCTACTCTACGGAGCGGCGCGCACGACAGGTGGTGCGACAGCTGCATACTCTTCTGGGGGCGCCACGGTAGCTCCGTGGTATGAAAATGACAGAGCGCACGCGTGCCTCATTCTCTCTCCTGTGCAGCGCCGCGATGGGCGCTCGGGCCACTGCCGCGAAAAATTACACCGTCTCCCGCTCAAGCTAACCATCTCCCCGCTGCTTCGCATCCACACATGGTTCCCTTTAGCGGGAGATGGTGCCATTTTTGAGCAACAAACAACCGTTAACAGTATATTAGGTCCGATGTCCAGCTCTCCAAAACAGCGTCGTGTTTTGTATATGTTGTTCAATCACCTGTCAGAAATTGGCCTAATAAGAAAACTTATTCACAGTTTCGTATAGAAAAGCCTCTATTTAATCTGGCACCTTACTTGTATGCTTCACTTGGGCGTTTCACATTTGCTTTTTTTCTCTTTTTTTCCTTCATGTCTTCTCCTCATCAATCTAAATGCCCCTTTTCTATTCCGATACAGAGTAGCATGTCAGCGGTAGTCATACACACGCCGGCAAAAATCTTTTTTTCCAAATAAAGAGTCTCTCTCTCTCTCTCTCTCTCTCTTAGTGTCTCTTTAATAATCATAAAACTGTATAGGTCCACTTTCGTATTTGCTATAAAGATTCTGGCTGTCTGCCCCTAGAAAAAAAATGTCTTCCTAGCGCTGCACTTGCGTTTAAAAGTTCAGCCTACGTTTAGAGATTGTCTCTATAAGCCGGCTTTGCCACATTGTGTGTGTTGCAGTGCAGCCTACTCGTCACCTTGATGGCAGCGTGCAAATCAGAGTGTCGCGGCAGACGGCACAAAAGTTTGATCGTTCACGTGCACGTTCGCAGCGTGCGTTTTTAAAGGGGTCATTAAAGGAACTCGGAACAGCCCGCTTGTAAAATTCACTGCACCAGTAAGCACTCGACATGCGGATTCCGAAATATTTCGGCGCAATATTCGGTGCACATTTTTAATAACGCCCATTTGAAATCGTAGCGTTCTTGCGCTGCCGAAACGACCATGCGATACCACAGGGCTGTACGATGTTTACTGCGAAGCAACACCGGACGAATAGAGAGGACACAACACAAGCGCTTTCAACAACAACAACAACAACAAGAGGTTTATTGCAACCAAGGACGAATGTATACAGAGAAGCGCTCACTCACAGCGCCCAGGTGGCGTGCGCAGGGATATCCAATTTTTTATCTTATCTTTCATTCATTAGGGTGTGCAGTCTGTGCCGACGGCACCTGGGCGCAGTGAGTGAGCGCTTCTCTGTATATATTCGTCCTTGGTTGCAATAAACCTTCTTGTTGAAAGCGCTTGCGTTCTGTCCTCCTTGTTCGTCCTGTGTCGCTTTGCGCTAAACATCTTTCATGTCTTATCAGCAAGGCCGAATTTGTCCCCTTGTGAAGTACGCTACAGGCCGGCGTATCAGCTGAGGGCATTTAAAAACGTAAGCACATTGTTAACGTTGGTTTGCTCTAAAGTGATAGATGTATATGAAAGCCAGAAAATAAGAAAACAATTGGACACAGCGTGGGGCCGCCGTTCGGAAGTGAGACTGGTGCACGGTTTGCTTTTCGGTGGCCTCCGAGTGCGCGGAAATCTCGGAGGCCATGGCGGCGTCTAACATTATGTCAGCTGCATAGTTGAGGGGAACGCGTGCTGGTGAAATCGAAACCTCGTTTTTATCGCTCTGAATCAACACACACGATGTGAAGAAGCAGTGTGTATTATAGATTGAACGGCCAGGTTTCCGAACGAACACATCGTTCAAAATTTCCACAATGCGCTTCCCGATCTCCTTCAATGCTTATGTGCGCGCGCCTTATCGATAAACCTGGGTTTGTCAGTCGTTCTGCTTCCTTATGCGACAGCTCAGTGGATGGTATAACGACGTAATCTCTGCCCAATTACGATAGATTGTGCGAGTCTCACAGTTGTCGGCAAACGAGACCACTCTTGAAGCTCTTCGAGATGGTGCTGCGCGTAAAGTGTGGTTTATTTATTTATTTTATTACTTATTTTTACGTACTGCAGCCCAATTGGGCTATTGCAGGAGTAGATCTTATACATTTCTATATTCAAACAAGAAATGTTCGCAAAACTCATCTCTCAGCCTTCGTAATGACACTCTTTGCCCCTGGTGCTTTGACGTTCTTTGAATGAGCATTGTTGGCAGATTTGGTCAGGTATATTCTCTGCTGACTACCCTTACGATGCAGGTCTGTCGAAACTACAGGCCCCTTAGGCCATTCAGGAGGTCGAACACGCGTTAAACGTGCCCTTCCGCGACATGTCTTCTGCCAATTGCATGATGGACGCTGCACAGCCAGTCTGATTGGATGACGTCGGCGGAGAAGAAAGCGGCATTGGGCAAAGAAAGAAGAGGCAATAACAAGATCAAGAGAGAAAAAAAAATTTATGATACCTCCAAAGGGAGGCGCTTTGCTGTTTGAAGCAAGGTCAGGTTACCTGAGAACACGAAGTTAGAGCGAAATACAATAAGGAAGGGGGATACATACGTGCTGTGGAGAAAAGATAGGGAAAAGACAGAGCATGTTTTGATTGAATGTACAGGTGTCCACCCAGGTGTATACGTGTGTAGACCCTGCCGGAGACCGTGGGTTTCAGGGACAGCACGAAAAAACGTGAACATGTCGGCGATAGAGATAAGTGAAAGGCGCTTGGAGTGTTGGTGGCGGAAAGGTATGAAGCATATAAAAGTGCAAGATACATAGTTCGAGTAACGTTGTACCGAAGGTCGCGGGATCGAATCCCGGCCGCGGCGGCTGCATTTCGATGGAGGCGAAATGTTGAGGCCCGTGTGCTGTGCGATGTCAGTGCACGTTAAAGAACCCCAGGTGGTCGAAATTTCCGGAGCCCTCCACTACGGCGTCTCTCATAATCAGAACTGGTTTTGGGACGTTAAACCCCACGAATCAATCAACGTTGTTACTGCACAGAGGAACGCTGAAACCTAAAATACTAGAGGTAATCTTTGGGATGCTATGTTTGATTAGGGAGAACAAGCGTTTGTAGGGAAAACAGTCCGCCCATCCATCCATCCGTTCGTCCGTCCCTGCGTTCGTCCGTCTCGGCTGAACCTCCTACCCGCGGCGGATTAAGTGTGCTTGCCAAAATCTTTCGACGAAAACGCGTGCTACTTGTGCGAACTGTCCGTTCGCGCACTTTGTCGCCTCTTCGCTCCTCACAGCCACAGTGCAGTGTTCAAAATGGACAAAGGATAAAAGAGACGCTCATCACGGAAGGAGAGCAGCGCCGAGCCTTGTCCATGGGGCGCACGCGACCACAATAGACCCTTTTCATAAACTGTAAAGCTAGCTTCCCTGCAATGCAACTTGCCCTACTAATGGCGACAGCTGTATTCATTTAAATGCTGTCGAAATTCAAGTTGCACATGCTGCGGCCAGTTTTTGGGGGATGTTCGTATCAGAAGGGCTACGTCGACATTTTACGTGCCCTATCGCAAGCACACGTTGTTTGCCGGATTGCCAATGCCGCCATTAGTAGGGCAAGCTGCATTGCAGGAAAGCTAGCTTGCAGTTTATGAAAAGGGTCTATAAAACAGGTGTCAAGGGCGAATTCGGTCTTTTTGGTGATCTTGCCCGCGTCACAAATGGCTTATTTATTTATTTATTTATTTATTTATTTACTTATTCGGTACCTGCATCGCCATTTGCTGGCATTACAGCGGGGGGGTATATACATCACTAAACCAACAGCCATTCATTTCTGCACACAAAGCGCGGTAAAAGTCACCATTACTTTGTAATTCAACAATGCAATGTTTGACGGAAGAGAATGCCACTCGCTCGTGGTCCTACAAAAAGATGAATAACGCGGAGTTCAAATTTATTATATGGGGGAGAAGGGGGGTGGCGGGGGGCGCTTGCGCGACAATGTAGTTCGGTTTTGAAGTATCAGCGTCACCAGAGGTGGGCGTCACCGACGGTGGCTACATAAGCAGGCTGCCCAGATTGGAAACATGGTGAACATGGCTTATTTGCAGTAGGAATACAAGATTTCCCTGCAGGAGGCAAAGACCAAAGGCTAGAAGCCTGACGAGGTCTCGACCCCCTGATAACGAATACAGCCTGCATACATTACTACAATACACACTTTATGTGGCACAAAGGATTTGCTAGGTTTTACACAAGTTCATGTACATGCAAAAAAATTCCGGATACATAAACATGTGCTTATTTGTACACACATATACATGCGAGCGACTACTACGCGTAGTAAAGCGAGGTAGATAACCTAATAAATATACATCACTAATAAGTATACACATATATGCAAACACGATCACACACATATGTAAACAACGATTACATACACTTGTAAACAATGTAAACACACATATGGAAACAAGTTCCACATACACTGTAGCAGCCACACACTGTAACGGTTCTCCTTATACCTTTCGCTACTCGGACGAGAGTAGCCTCGGTATGCTTGTCTGCCGCAATTGCTAACTGTATACACCATTTGCCTTATGTGGTGTTGGTACTTCGGCAGGCTCGACACATCCCACAAGTGTTTGGTTAGCTCGTTGTATGCGTAAGATGGTCGCTGCAATCTGGAACCTCTGCGTCGCCCTGCCTTGTGGCCGCTTGGTTGGCGAGCCCTCGCGTATATAGCGTTGTGGGCAGATCCGTCGAGGTTCGCGGGAATACCGTCCATTTCTTCCATTTGAGCAGGAGACCAGATTGCCGTGCGGGGTTTGACCACCTTTTCCGTCGAGAATCGATGGCTAAGTTTAAGGGAGCAAATCGTGGGAAGTGGGCCTTGATCACGTGATAGGCAAGCGGTAGAGTCAGTCGTCACTAAATGTTGCCGCGTCCAGACATACTCGAAGCGGACGGGCGATTATGGCTGTGCTCCATTTCTGGACAGCATCGTAGACAGCCTACCTTGACAGGTTCAAAGACAGCTTCGCGTCCTTGTCGTCCGAGTAATGGAACGCGCCCGGATGACGTTTGCGAGACGAGACGCCACCTCGCGTCGTCAAAACATAGCTGAAGAAAACGCACACGATTGTCGTTCATTTTGCTTATTTCGTGTTCCACTCTACGAAAAACTCAATGCAGCTCACATTAAACGCGTAAGAAAGCGCCTATTTGCGGGAAGACGACCGTTCCGGAGTGGTCCATGGATATACAGGCAATCCGCTTAGTCACCATCTCGTTTGGACAGCATATAGTAGCCTGCATCGTTTTTGTCTTCGTATGCCGTCTTCGCGAAGCTGTCATTTTGCCGTCTACGGGAGAAATTTAATGGAACTTTTGATGGCCCCTGTCCACGTAGCTGTTTAGCCGTCGATCGTGAGTATCGGAACACACGTATAACTTATGTGGACCTAATCCAACCCGAGAGGCACGGCACACAAGGCTTCAGAGGAGGTTGGCTTGCTGAATGTCACGTGGCGCTAGTGGCACTGCCTCCTAGAGTGTTCTTTCTTTTTTCCCTCCATGGCGACATCCCCAGCGTGGCGGCGCGCGCCGACCATGCATGTCACAGGCTCGTGCGCCGCTGTAGGAAGCCGGCTTAAGAGGAAACGCGATCGCTGTGCTGTAAAAACAAACTCATCAGCGTATATGCCAACGTCCCCACAAACTAAAATGCAAGTGAACGCATATCATCGGCCGAGCCTCCTTTTAGCGCAGCATCTCCCAGCTGTCTATAAGATTGGTTCCGTGACCCGAGCCGGTGGAAGATTAGGTGGACCAGTGAGATCAAGAAGTGCTCGGGGTTGGTGGGAGCGCAGTTAGCACAGTGCCGGGTTTGAGGACCTTTTCCGGGCGGGCGTAGTCTGCGCATGCGCGGCGTCCGTGGCGACACGGATCAGAGGGGATTGTGGCGGCACCCAGGGCACCTTCTTTGTCAAGTTGTGCACTGACCAATCCCCATGCACCTCTGGGGTCAGCTTGGCGAAGGCGATTGTCGCAGCCACGACGGCTCGTAGACTGCCGTCAGGGGGTAACCAATGGCAAGACCTTCCTGTTCTAATAGAGGTGACTTATATTTATTTCGACCCACGAGTGCGTGGGCGGCGATGCCCAAACCATGGTGTGGCACAGCCTGGTTGGTTTAATTATGGGATGCATCTCGGCGTACGTGAATGCGACGGTGGCCTGTTGCGTTCAGCTTCTGTAGCGCGTATCCAATTCGTGTCACGTCGTTACTTCACTATCTTAAAGAGACACAGCACTGAAACACTATACGTATTGGTATAGAATGATAAGGGTGATTCCACGTAAGATCGAACAAAGCATGGCTGGTCACCCTCTTAAATTTATTTCAAAATTTTATATATTGTTGCCCGATGTGTGGAAAGAAGAGATCCGCAGTTGGTTTTGCTAGAAAAAATTTTGTCGAAGCGCCGGGAGTCAATAATGACCAAGAGGTGGAGTGCCGCGCTTACCTGCTCTTCTGTTTTGGCCAACTTTGGTTAATAATTACACAAGCTATACTAAGGTTAGGTGGCTGAAACTTTTTAAAGTAAATACACGCATGTTTTTACTTGTGATAAATTATTTTTGTTTTTTATGGGGAGTGTACTTATTTTTATAAAAATCCTCAAAATCAGCCCAGGAAGCATTTTTCTGTCCACTTTGCGGGCTTATATCTCAAAAAAGCCTTGTGGCAGAGCAGCGAAAATTCAGCATTACGTTCTAAGCATACTCTTTTGTCAAACTGCAAAAGCTTATATTTATATGACTTTTCAATAACGAGATACGGGCGGGCGAACTTCAAAAAAACAGCGAACAGTGGAAATTTCTGAGGACAATTAAAAAAAAAACCCATTTTTGATATTTTTTAAACTTTGTACACTTATTCTCCTTCACGTTGGCTTTTACAATCGCCAAAAACATGTTGCATAATTTTGTTCCTCTAGGAGTTACAGGCCGTCAAATTATACCATTATGGAAGGCTCAGCGAACCATGAACGTCTGATTATTCTGACATTTGTGATCGCGTACGGCTTTTAAATTTTGGCATGATAATGTGCCTGGTCATTTATGTCTGAACGCTGCATATTAGCTGTGAGGAGCACAGTATTGAATGATTAGGGGTCAGTTTTGTACACGTGGGGTTCTTTGATACGCCGCGGTATCGTAGCGCAGACAGATATTTTCCGCCTTTACCTCAGCAAAAAGGCAGTAAGAACTCAATGCGTAGCTTAGATTCCCCCCCGCCCCTGCCCGGCAAAAAGAAAAAAGACAGAAAGGATAAAAATGCAATAAGCAAGGAGCGCTTTCCAAAGAACCTTTAGCAAAATGGAAAATTTGTGAAGGTCAAGAAGAACCGCTTCATTAATTCATGTTTCTCGGCTGAAATCGAGTTTATTCGTTTGATTAGACAGTTCAGATTTCTTCTTTCATGTACACGTAACTCCTTCCAAGCAGGCCCGGCTATTCGTGCTACGTACAAACCAGGAGATGCTTTCGTTGACGTGGATAGCTGTCAGGCATGCCAACACCATGGAACGCGGGTACTCTCATCCACTCTTCCTTCTTTAACTCGCGGAAGGCAACAACTTCTTTTTATTCAAGGTGTATTAGATGCAGCCCTTTCAGTTTCTCTGAGAAAATGGTTACAAAGTCTCTGGCTGTACGAATTGCACTTTCAGGGTTTGTCCTCAAGTTCTTGAGCGTTGCCTGATGCTTGAAGGGACCTCCGACTCCATCGCACGCGTTTTTCCCGTGTCCAGTTGCTGAGAATACCCATTGGTACTACTGGGACAACAGCTCTTTCCGAACTACCTTTTTTTTTTTTTAATGACTGGCAGGTTGTCTTCCACCCATTCTTTCACTTTCACTCGAGCCAAGCAGGCGTGAGCGGAGTCGTGGCTTAAGTCGTCATTAACAACAACGAAACTCTTCGTAGATTTTCTCGTTGTTACCACGCGTGTAAAGACAAATACTTGCTGTTTGTGGCAGGGGTGTGCCTAAACTTCATCAGGAAGCACGACAGTCCATTTTTCGGCAAAATCAAAGTGGAATATAATGCTTCCACGGTGCATGCATTGCTTTTCCTCGTATATATAGCTCTACTTTCTGTCTTCCTGATGTGGTTGTGCATGATCCACCTTGTCACCAATACTCGAAGATGATTAAAAAAGTGTCAGCACCCAAAACTTTTTTTACAAGGTCGCCTGCCTCCCACATTTCTAGCAGTGCACTCTGATGGTGAAGGAATGCAAACGAACGCTGAGTGAACCTCATCAGCATCGATTCTGTGGCCAGTAATGTTCTCAACCGCAGCAAGGCAAAGATTATAGTTGGTGCAAATGGCACAGGCACGCACATCATTCTGGGGATAACATTTTACCCGGCGCGGTCGCAAGGTGTAGAATCTAATCTGAGATAGGTGCGCGCGTCCGGTTACCAATTGTTTTGCTTTTGTTTCCTTTGGCGTTCTATATCTTGCTTTGGCACTGGAGTGCCACGTTCTTGCGTTATACTGACCACAAGTGGCGGTGCACTATTTCTCTGGCGGCGGCGGCGGCGGCTGTCGACCGCGTGCGTGAAGCGAGCGCTCATAGCTACCTGATAGTGTTTTGATCTTGCTTCCATTTCCGCCTTGTTATTAGGGCCTAACTATGGTGCGAAAAAAGACAGAATGGATAGCGAATCTTCAATGCACACGCGTTGAAGTTATCCAAGAAATTTTCGAACACTTTTGGTTTCAGGAGGCGAAAAGGAGCTCTGACTGTGCCTCTCTTATAGAGAGCATCTGGGGGGCGCGCGCACCTGCTCGGTAGCCCCGCAATCATGGCCGCTCGGATGACCAAATCATGTCTAAATTGACGTCATCGGTGCCACTGACACCTTTTTTCGGTGCTGCTGGCCTCTTAAGGGCCAGAAAGTCAATTCTGTTTTCATTCTATACACTAAGCGGGCAAGAAGCCGGATCAACAACAATTGCCTATCATTGCGTAAGGGTCTAATTTGACGGCCTGTAACTCCTAGTGAAACAAAATTATGCAACATGTTTTTGGCGATTGTGAAAGCCAACGTGAAGGAGAATAAGTGTACAAAGTTTAAAAAATATCAAAAATGGGTTTTTTTTTTAATTGTCCTCAGAAATTTCCACTGTTCGCTGTCTTTTTGAAGTTCGTCCGCCCGTATCTCGTTATTGAAAAGTCATATAAATATAAGATTTAGCAGTTTGACAAAAGAGTATGCTTAGAACGCAATTCTGAATTTTCGCTGCTCTGCCACAAGCCTTTTTTGAGATATAAGCCCGCAAAGTGGACAGAAAAGTGCTTCCTGGGCTGATTTTGGGGATTTTTATAAAAATAAGTACACTCCCCATAAAAAGCAAAAATAATTTATCACAAGTAAAAACATGGGTGTATTTACTTTAAAAAGTTTCAGCCACCTAACCTTAGTATAGCTTGTGTAATTATTAACCAAAGTTGGCCAAAACAGAAGAGCAGGTAAGCGCGGCACTCCACCTCTTGGTCATTATTGACTCCCGGCGCTTTGACAAAATTTTTTTCTAGCAAAACCAACTGCGGATCTCTTCTTTCCACACATCGGGCAGCAATATATAAAATTTTGAAATAAATTTAAGAGGGTGACCAGCCATGCTTTGTTCGATCTTACGTGGAATCACCCATAAGTTATTCGTCGGTTACCCTATATCTTCGTTAATTTCTCTGTTTTGTTTTCTGAATGTTCGATGACAAAAACCAGTGTGCCGATGCCGGCAGACAGCGCGCTTTATAGTTCTGGTGGAGAACCATTGAACTACGCTGACACTGTAGAACATTACAGACAAAGCCGACGTTATTTCCCCCCACCACACCATTCCCTTACCCGGGAGGAAGCTGTTGCGTGGCGGCAACTTCAGACTAATTGCTTCCCATGTCTCTTCACCCTACACCTCTTTCATCCCACACAATATCCCTCATACTGTCCCTACTGTGGAGCGCAGCCCACAGTATATCAATGCACGTGGGAATGCCCATGTCCATCGGGCTGTTCCCCTATCCCATCACCATCACATTCCTCCTGGGAGACTGCGCTGACCAGCTCAGCGCCGCAGGAGCACCGTCGGCTGATCCAGCGAGCACGTGGAGTGGCGCGAGCCAATGGGGCCCTGAACTAAGGGCTCCACCCTACGACGAAGATCCCTCATTTCGTTTAAATAAATGTTTTCTCTCTCTCTCTCTCTCTCTCGTGGAGTGACTCGATGCGCCGATCGTTGTGCCAGAATTCGAGCGCATCTGGGCAAAATAAAAGAAGCAGTGGGTGGTGATCAAGCGGTGTCGATGGTTATACTTGGCCCTGGTGCTTATGCAACGGTGGCTAGTTGGTGACTTCATCTTATGGCGTGTAGTCATGTCCTGGCTCGGATCCCAGAACAGTGGAGATACACAAATTTAAGCGTGCTTCGTCCTGTTCGTGTTCCTTGTTCTGTGGTCGCTCATTACCTGGCACTGCGTCAAAAGGTGGTTGCCTGCCGCATTTTATTTGCGGAACTTACGAGCTGACATGTCTCTTCGCAGCCGTATATGTAACAGATGCGGATGTGTGTCATCGCAATACGAAAAGGGTATACTTTCGTAAAGGACGCCCCAACCAGGGGTGAAGGTATGAACTCGCACCATAACGGGGAAGGTGCGATAGTTAGAAGCTTCATCGATGGATCGAGTCTACGTAGGTAACAATTGGGGTTGCTTTTGCGAACGTTTTATCGCGTAACGCTGTGCCCTTCGGACTGTGTTAAATTAGACCGAGAAAGTCATATCAAGGCAAACGATCTTAGACCATGGCACTGCGTGTCGTAGGCTTCTGAAAGGAGGTGGGCATTACTGTTCTCGAAAGTTGGCTGTCCTCAGTGATTCACTGTGGACCTAAGGGACCCTGAGAACGTTTCGGTGATTTTGTGCAAATCGATTGAGTCGCTATATAAAAGGTCGAGTTAAGATGCACCCTTCCACAAATGGCGGTTGCGCATATCTCTTGCATTCTTGGAGAACACGCCTTTCCAGTGTTACCTTATAGGTGGTGTTAGCACACAGCTCGTATCCAAGTGACGATTTATGTGCTAGAACTAAGAGCCACCGTATCTTTAAGCTCCTGCCTTAGGGTATAACGCAACTCACTGGTTCAGCTGCTGGAGCCGGAAACACGTCATGTCCGCCAAGTCTTAAAGGGACCCTAAAATAGTTTCGGTGATATTGTTACAAATGCGTTCCGCCGGTAGCTCAGGTGCTTCTGAAATCGGCCCTCTTCTTTAATTGCGCAACTTATTAAAGGTTTAAAATATGCGCGTCGTGGAAGATCGACGCGACTCGAGACAGTTTTCAACAGCCCCTGCCCTCGGGTCCTGCAATGGGCACGCAGCGATTGGCTTTCCAGGCTGACGTCATGAGCACCGAAGGGCTAGCCAATAAGGTGCCTCGATAGTACGGCATCGATGCAATATATAAAGGCACCCTAGCAGCCACTGTATCATCGCGGCACCTGGGGGAGCACACTCGCTTCGCTGGCGCACAGAGCTTATAGCATTCTAGCCATTCCAGCACTGTTTAGGCCGGCGGGCCTTAGCAGCGGCATAGCTGCGCCATGTCGCTACCGAGGCCTCGGCACAGCGGCTGACGTGGAAGTCGCGGTCGCCGCTAACGTGGGCCCGGCAGTTGAGCGAGTTGAGGAACGGGAGTCGTAAGACGGAATGGCGACAGAAGGAAGCCCATTGCTGCCTTGTCGCAGGGTGCTTCGCTTGATTTATGGTGTGAACAATTTGATAATGACCTATAGGCTAATCAGTGACACAGTATACAGAAATAGTTTCAGGAACGATTCGGTTATAGACAGTCGCGCGCGTTGTATCGCAAACAGCACATCCATGTCGCCTCTCGATTCTCCTCCCCCAGGATCGGAGTCATGGAAAGGAAAGTGATAGGTTCAACGTTATACGGAACAATCAGGGAGCCATGTGGGTCAGGGAACAAAGGCCTGTTAATGATATCTCAGTGGATATAAAGAAGAAATTGCAGGGCGCGCAATGACAAGGCAACGGATGGCCATTCAGGGTAACAAGATGGATCTCTAGAGAAGGCAAGCGCGGCAGGGGATGGTAGAAAGTTAGCTGGCCCGATGCGATCAAAGAGACTGCGGGGATAACGTCGCCGCAGTTAGCACAGAGCGGGGTTGATTAAAAAAGAAAAAAAGTGGTATTAGCCCTGTAGTGGGAGTCGACATGGGGAAGCTGTGTTGAGGCCCGTGTACTGTGCGATGTCGGTGCGCGTTGATGAACCCCAGGTGGTCGGAATTTCCGGAGCCTGGCGCTACGCCGTTATTATAATCGTGGCGTAGTTTTGGGCGTAAAACGCCAGAAATGAATCAATCATGGCGAAGCTAACACCCAGGGCCTTATCCAGAAATTCAGTGGATGCTGGGGAGCGGGGCTGTTACTCATGGTGTTACCAGAACGCCCGGGGGCTGCTGTAAATCCTCGTGAACACCTGCCGTGCTTAGTGGAGTGCCCACGTGACTGGGAGCTCTAACGGATGGCACTGTGCGCCGGAGTCGACATGACAGTTCGAGCACTGCCTCCGATGGGTGGCAAGTGCCGGGAATGTGAGGATATTTAACGAAATTTTTCGCTCATCCCAGGCAGTTTGCAATAGGTAGGCTCCTTTGCCGCCTCGCTTTGGGCTTTCAAAAATCTACGTTCCCGTATTGTTCTGGACTACCACTTCTGGACTGGACTGGACTACCACAGTCACATGCAGTAACCCTCTTACCAAGAGGCCGAGCGTGCACCCGGACATTTCTATGGCCATAGGCAAAATGGTTGTCGTAACGAGGATTTCTCTTTGACTGCTGAGCTGTTTAAGGTCGGGATTGATAGTAGTAGCCGTTGCCGGTGTTCCCACCAATGAAGAAGTAAATAGTGCGAAACTTTCCTGGGGGGGGAGGCGGGCTTCCAACACGGATACCCACGGCCCGAAGGTGAGCGTGGTGACCACCATAGGCTATTCACCCACACTTGCGGAACATGCGTTTGTAGGATGCATATGGTAGCGCAGTATAGCGACGGCTGTAACGCAACTTTCTATAAGCGAGAGAAAGACAGTGGGAGCCAGGGAAAGAAAGAGATAGGGGAAGAAGGAAATGCAAGTCTCGTGTTGCGTATAGAATGACCATCGCTTGTCTTCGACCCACTACTCGTACCCTGTCCGTGTACTGTGCGATGTCAGCGTGCGTTGCAGAACCCCAGGTGTCAAAACTTTCCAGGGCCCTCCACTGTACGGCGCCTCACATAATCGTGTCGTGGTTTTTGGGACATAAGGCCCCAGAAATTTTCATCATTACCCGTATTCTTGCCCCCAGCCAAACTGCTACATGGCAGTAATTGCGGCAGTGGCACGTGTGACAGTGATATCATGAGTGATCGTACAGCCAGTACGGACAAGGCGATGACGAAGGAGAGATAAAGAATATGAAGACGAGTCCGAGACAACTCTTTCGCATCTTGGCCAATCCCCGAGGGTGGGTATGTGCCAGAGCAAAGGACACAACAACAACGTACATGCATCGCCGTACGTCTGAAGCACATGCATCGCCGTACGTCATACATCGCCGTCGTCTTCAAGTACCAGAGAGGACTCTGGTACTTGAAGAGACCGATAAGCAAAATTAAACCATGAGAGACCGATAACCGAGGTAATGCCACCAGCTCAGCAGTGTGCCCAGTCTTCGCGACATTAAGTCAGTGAAGCTGCTTCGTTGTTTTTGTTTTCCTTGTGTGCTCGACCTTGACGAGTATTATATTGCTCGCTTCGGACATTCGAGTATGTCTTCGTGTATATAGGGTCGTGCGCGAAAAGACGATAGTTGGGTTAACTTCGGCTGCGCGTATTTACTTTACTGGTGTATTTGTGATGTGTGCTTGGTGGAAGCTGCGACGTTTTCTGTATCTTCATTTCCGTTTTATTTTTTCATTTTATTTTGCTGCATTAAGCTTGTGCACTGTAAGCCCAAGATGCCGTCGTCTTTGTCTCCTACTCCATCCCAACCTCAGCACGAACCTTGTAGAATTCTCTGAGACGCCCTGTAGTCACAACAACTCGATGACAACTATTACCTTCAGAGTCTGCGATCTCGGTGTTTTTATCTCTATTGTTGCATCCCTCGGGACGTCTCATATGTTAGAGAACTTTTGAAGCATCGCGTGATTTCGGGAGCCAGTATAGAGTCACGATGGTGTCGGTATGACACCATCGCCCCGCCACGGTGGTCTAGTGGCTGTGGTACTCGGCTGCTGATCCGTGGGTCGCGGAATCGAATCCCGGCTGCGGCGGCTGCGTTTCGATGGAGGCAAAACTTTGAGGCCCGTGTACTATGCGATGTCAGTGCACGCTAAACTCCAGGTGGTCGAAATTTCCAGAGCCCTTCACTACGGCGTCTCCCATAATCACATCTGGTTTTGGGACGTAAAACTCCAGAAATCAATCACTAAATCATGACACCATCGCCAATTTCCGATGGCCGAAGCTCGTGCGCGTATGCGCTCGCAGCATGTAGCTCGTTCCCTTACGAGGGGGCAGTCGCCGGAGGCGCCGCCTTCTGATTGGTTCCGGCAGGTCGCGTCGCGCCTTTGTCAACTGTCACGTGCCACTACGAGTGACGTCACGTGCCATCCTTACGGACGGTGTGGTGCATGACGTCATTCTCTCAGACTTGGATCTGGGGGATTCCGAGAAAACGGGAAGTTCAACGTTCAGTTTGAAATGTGAGCGCCGTCCGCTGCGCGTAGAGATTCATCACAGACATGGTCGTGAGCGCGCAATGTATGTGCGCTGTGTTTGTGAGCCCAAAATGGCCATACCTCGTGAGGGACCCTTATGTGCAGCGGAATCAGTGGGTGACCCCTGGGAATACGCAGAGTAAATGATTGTCATTGAGCCCCATTTGATGCAAGTTGTCTGAGCTCCCCCTAGATGTTTCGCTTGTGGTCTCGAGGACGCAGTTCAGCCATTTTCTGCTTGGCTGGCCTCGTTTTGTGTCACCCTTTGCTTTGGCTAACGGCGGAGAGTTTGTGTTGGGGCCCCCAAGTGCTAGGGCAGGGGTTTATCCGGAAGGTCGATTTTTTTTTTCTTTTTAGCAAGGGGGGGGGGGGGAGGGGATAGGGGAGGGGGGTGAGTGGTGGTGGAGGCGGACTCTGTCCTTTTGGATGCAAAGTTATTAGCTGGAAAACTTGTGAACGGGAGTAGCAGTCCATCTAGGGGGTGCCGAGAGGGGGGCAGGGATACAAATCCCTGTGCTAGGGGCCCGCACTGTTGCGTTCATTTGTTGTCTCCCGTTTCCTCCTAGGAGAGTACACAGGAATGCAAGAACGGGCACATGCAAAGCCGCTTGGGTGAGCAGCACTGAAATACGCGGAAACTCTCTAATCTTTCGCTCCGTTGAACTATAGTTGCTTATACCACGTGACCTATAGAGGAACCTATCAGCTTCATAACATTAACTTCGGAGGAAGGATCGACATCTCTTTTCACGCGATGTATTTGTTCGTTTGGCAGAACTCTTTAAAACTCATTTCTGACATCGGAGTTCTTTGGACGCTAACTTTTTTTTCCCCCTCATATTCTTCAAGCTCCACAAATCGCATCTATGCATTACAACGGGAAGACCCGGTTGCTCAGCGGCCGAATTTTAACGTTTAGGCTGGCATCTTTCTCTCATCTTTGAAAGTTCACCCGTTGCTCCTTCTCTTTACTTTTATTCCCCTTTTCCCATCGCCCAGTGTAGGGTAGCAAACCGGACTCCTGACTGGTTAACATCCCTGCCTTCCCTTCCTTATTTCTCTCTTTCTTTCCAGTCAATAAGTCATTGTTTTATAGTTAATACAGAAAAAGATGGTTACAAATATATATTTGCTACTTCTCAGTGCATTTCATTTGTGTGAGGAGTTAGCGTATATTCTGGGTCCTAGTAAAACATCAGTTATTTGTTTTAAACAAGATTTTTGTTTTGTTTTTTTCATTCTATTCTTGGCCGTGCGATGGTGCGTGCTGGCTTTCAGGGCCGTTGAAAGTCATTGAATGATTATTAAAACTTGAAAACCCTCGAATCGCCTTTCACGAACGTATCTCCTCCTATGGAAACATTGGCCTGCAAGACTGAGGCAGTTTCTTTCACCCCACCTTCCTTTTTTTTTTTCTTTTTTTGGATCCCCTATTGAGTGTGTTTCCTTCCGTATCTGTTGGGTCTCATTCGTTACTTTGAATTTTATGAGTAGTACCTCATTAGAGGGGTTCCAAGATTACCTTACCCGCTTTACATCGTGAACCCTCCGTACTGTCAATTTTAGAAACAAAGATATAAGTACATATTGTGTTGTATGACATCCGCAGATTACGACGTAGTTTGACGTATTGATAATTCAGTGTACAAGAATTAAGGCACACGTTAATGACGCGAAAAGCGATTACTGTGCCGTTTGGTGAAACAGTACCGCGACCGATTCTCAACAAATGTTTACTCGCAGAGGCACAACGTTAGTATTAAAAGTGGTACTGGACATTTGTGATACGCGCACAGTCTGGTACTTTTGCGCGGTGAATTCACAAACGCTAGTTGTAATATCGTTCCATGTGTATAAAACTTCTTAGATCTCTCTAGGCATCGTCTCTCTAGGCATCGTCTACCAGGTGTGAAGGCGAAGACGTCATGACATTTCTTGCACACCTTAGTCTACGCCTGTATCCACCTTCATCCGCCTTAATCCCGCTTCACCTAAGCAAGGCTTGAGTTAGAGTTGTAGAAGGTACTCGGTTCGAGTCCTTTAGGACATATAACTAACTCACAACCATTACAAACCGTTAATTAACCTTGGTAAGAATTAATCGTCTGTTAATACGGCTGGCGCTTCTGGCTTTCTTTGGGTGGCGTGACGACACTTTTTGTGCCACGCCATGTATCGTTCGTGTCGATGCCAAGGTCCTTCAAGGAAACTTTCCCATGAGACACATATGCGTATAACGCTTTCGCCGTAGTAAATACAGTACCCTGCGTCCTTGTTCAACATATAACTTGCTTTGAGGATATAGTAATGTAAAGCCGGCTCTGCACCTGCATGTGCAAGAACTGCTACCACGCAGTGGGAGTGAGTGATGCCCGTGTCTGCTGTTTGTTTCTGTCCTGTATTTATAATTGATTGCGCTGCTTTTATCGTTCCTCATCCAGTCGCTCCTTCCTTTGACTTCTCTTTCATTGGTTCTTTTCTTTCCGTTTTTTTTAAAATTTTATTTCCCTTGTGGCACTACATGCCGAGCCCTTCTGTGTTACTAGTGTTCGTTTTCCTTCTTTTTTTTCTCTAAGTTTCTCTCTCTTTTTTTTATGCAAGCAATGCATGACGCTAAACTTCATTTGACTCTCTCTGCTGGCTGTTTGTGAGGTGCCTATAAAGTGCACTAACTCTTTAAACAGCGTCCACTACAAGATAATCCCAGCAAGAGTGAATATTTCCAACATGGTATTTCAAGCAAGTAAGTTCAAGTGGAGGTGAAGGCTTGGAGTGCTGAAGATGTCGTTGAAAACGAGGAGAAAGAGAATGCCGCTACAGCCAGCTTATTCACGGCAACAAAAGCAGGTCCACTTGACAAAACTTGTAGGCTGTAATTACTTTCCCCGTTTGTCATCGCTTTCAACGATATGTTGACCACAGACATAGATTTTGCTGTCTCTACGGCTGTACCTAGTTGTTGTTGTTATTATTATTATTATTATTATTATTATTATTATTATTATTATTATTATTATTATTATTATTATTATTATTATTATTATTTGAAACGGTTCTGTCGTAAAGAATGGCAACGCCGGATGCTGCTTTGCTTGGACCAATGAAGACCTCTCGGGGCGTCTTGAAAACCCGCGAGTCTTCGTTTCGGAAGCCTGTACGAGATGCGGGATGCTTTCCCTCACGGTGGCTCATCCCGCGGCAGAGCCCGATTTACAGGGGATGTTTTTGCCGGAACGTTTGCGCGTCGACGAAAGGTAATGGTCGTTACTAGACTTAATTGCTGCGTTCATTAAATGAACGAGATTGTTGAAGCTTCCTTTTTTTTGTTCTTTCACGTTTGTGTTTTTACGAGTCTCGACTGTAGAGACGGCTTGCTTATTACGGGATGTCGTTTTTTTGCTCTATAGGCCTGGGTTAATTGTTGGTGTGTCCGCATTTGTCGTAACATTACATAAGCTCAAAGTACAGGTGGACGCTTGTAGTTAGCACATGCGCGCTCTAGTGTGCGTACTCCAGTGTCCGAATTTTGTGACGTAACTACGCTAAGGGCACTAAAAGTTAGCACGTTTACGAGCATGCTGGGTGTACAGTGTGAAAGTATTTGCTAAGCCACGCCCAGCCGCCACGGAAGGGGTGCATTCTTTACTTCCTGGCAGCTGACAGCTGATCGCGAAGTTCTGGGTTCGATCCCGATTTAGACGGAGATTATAAGGCACTTTTTTTTAGTTTTCTAGGTGTGAATTCAGGAAAACACTTGATGGATGAACTTAACCCGTACGATTTTGTTGTTTCGGGGTCCGTTGTACTTTGTCCGCAAATCAATCGGCACCCATGTATGAACGCATTGGTGTTGTACACACGCACGCCCAAGATTAGGAGATCCTTCGTCGTCCGTTTTCTGCTTGGATTCGTGAGTTGTCTGGGGGAAAAAAAAGGAAGAATCCCTAAGATTTCTCTCAAAAGAGTTTCACGGCGGCTTTGAACGAATCGCGCCGTGTGCACGTGGTTTCAGAGAAAGCTGCGAACTTATTTTCTCGCGCGTTCGGTGCTTCGTAGTTCCCTCCTCTTGTCGAGGACGCTCTCGTCCCCCAGTTGACCACTACTCCTTCCCGGCCATTGGTACTTGCAGAGGCGTCTACGCCGCACGATCCACCCATCGAAAACGCGCGCCGTGTTTGTTATTTGCGAACAAACCGCTTGGCTCTCAACGTGCGTCGTCTGCTACCGGAGCCCCTCAACGTGGTCGTCTGCTCGAAAGGGTGGGTGGGGAGTTTTTTTGGGGGGCAGGTGAAAAAAGGGCGCGAGGGGCGGGGCTAGTTGATAGGCGTGAGGCTTTCACAGCCACTCCTACGGTGCCACGCCCTCCCGTATTCCCCACCCTCCAGTGGCCACTCCCTCCTTGCCGGTCCGGCGCATTTACTGCGCAGTTCGGTAATCGCACGTTACCTTCCCCAACCGCGCCGCCTTTCGAATGCAGACGGCGCCGTTGATGTTTTTTTTTTTTTCTTTGATCCGCTCGCCAGGGGCCGCCATGGCCTCTGCCCCGCCGAAGAAGCGGTGCGTGGTGTTTGTTCGGCTTGTGCTTTTTTTTTTCCTCTCTGTCGTATCACGTGATTTCGGGCTCGGCTGCTCCCTTTTATGCGCGCAGACACTACGTCATGTGCCGCTCGAATAAGGCAGGAGGGAAAGAAAACAAGGGGAAAAGGGAATCCCTAAACCGGAGCCGAACATTTGCGAAGCGCGTCCCTTCGGCAGCGGAGAGCAGACGACGGAACGAGGGATGGGTAGCAGACGATCGTATGTGCTATGACGTCATCCGGGCGCCCTAGGGAACGATCGGGAAGGAAAGTGGCTAGATCTCCTCGGGAAGGTCAGGGAATACCGCGCTCTCAAAACGGGCTTGCACGGACCGAAGCGATCTCTTCTCGATGCGATATGTAAAGTATTTACTCTTATTTCATCTTCTTTGCTCCAGCGTTTACTGGGGACAACAGACAATATCGATCAATTATGCAATATATAAAGGCGGAATACCACGCTGAATTTTCGAGAACGGCATAAAAAAAGTCAATCAATCAGTAAGGGAGGGTTAATATAGCGGAGCAGGGACAAAATGTATTTGAATTCTATGGACTTGACAAGGAGGACGGACGGGCAACAAACTTGTACGTAAATTTCGCTTCAACCGATCCGAGAATTTGTGTCGAAAACAGTGGGAACACTGTGTAGTTTTGATGAACAAACAAGCAATCGTAAACTACTACATTTCTTTTTCGGAGTCAAACTGCGTCTAACAGACAGCGCTGTAAGGCCTCTGTAATCAGTCCGATTTATTTATTTATTTATTTATTTATTTATTTATTTATTTATTTATTTATTTATTTATTTATTTATACATCGGCATAATTCTGGGCCAAGCTGGAGAGGGGTATACATTAGAGAAATGGTCTACAGCAGCACTCTAAGTATTGCAGCAGCTTTTTGATATAGGGACGCGTAAAAGGCAGGGGTAATGAGCGACGAACTCTGGCATCGTTGCCCGTGGTGAACACTCGTACATTTACAATGTGGAGATGACGGCTGTATAGTCAGACCGTGTCCAGTTCGTGGAAGGTCTCGCGCTTATGTTCATTGGCTTGGGCTGGGAAGGGGAAAAACAAATTACAGCATATCCACGGAGTGAATGATGATGAGTGGGCGAAGCTCGGGAGATTCATCGTAGATCGTGCCGAGTTCCGGATTAATTTAGTTAACGCGCACGCTACGAATCCTCATGGTTCAACTATGCACAAGTGAAATCTCCCACCGGCACTTCATTGCAAGTCAAGATCCAGTGCCTATATATATATATATATATATATATATATATATATATATATATATATATATATATATATATATATATATATATGTGTGTGTGTGTGTGTGTGTGTGTGTGTGTGTGTGTGTGTGTGTGTGTGTGTGTGTGTGGTGGGTGGGTGGGTGGCCGGTGAACGCTTATCCAACGCGAGCAGTCGGTATTTCTCAATCAAGAAACTCGCTAGGAGACGCTGCCTGCGCCAACGTTGTCTCTCGCTGGTGAGGACGCGTTCTCCTTTGCGAGCTGGTACAGCGTTCCTCTAAGAAAGAGCGTTTCCATAGCCAACGCGCGCCTTTCTCTCTCTCTCTCTCTCTCTCTCACACACACAAGACAGCAGAGGCACGCGCCGGGAGAGAGAGAGAGAGAGGCACGCGCCGAGGGCGAGCGCCGAGGCCGAACGCGTGCCTCCCGGCACGCGGGTTACGCCTGACGCGTGACAAGGTTAGACTAAGAGGAGCTTCGCCCCTAAAAAAAAAGCAGTGCCTTGGTACGTTTCAACAGCTTCGTTCTGTCATGCGGGCACTTCGCGCTCTCTCAGCTCTGACTGTGTAGCCTACATATGAAGCCTGAATAGTTATTGTAAGCGAAAGTGGAGTAGATCGACTCATCGCCACAGTGAAGGGGCCGGGGGAGTCGAAGGAGAGCAGAGCCAATTCCCCAAGAATTGGCCTTATGCAAAAAAAAGAAACAAAAAACTGCAAGTTGGCTTTCCTGCAAGGATGCTTTCCTACCGAAAACTCTCTCCAACAGATTGCTTTCCTGCGCTATGCGCGCGTTCACACCTGCACGTGCAGCCGACCATTCATCCCACTCAGCATCCGCCCCTATCAAATTTCGCCTTCTTCTGTACATTGCACAACACGCTGTGACTGCACACTCCGCGGAAAATTTTTTGGAGAAGGTTTTGCGATGTTCGTGTACCTTCGCTGCAGTGTGCATCTGTGAACGCGCTTCGAGCAGCAAAGTAATTAATGTGTGGGAGAGAGTTTTTGAAGAGGATAGCCTCTCTTGGGCTACCTAAACGCGAAAAACAGTCTGTCTGTCTGTCTGTCTCGATTCAACCGCCCGGCCAAAACTGATTCAATTAGGCGGTCAAAAACCACGAAACCATCGAGCTACTACAGCACTGGTGGCACAGTGTCATATATACGCATCAACATTATTGCAGCGCAAAGAAAACGTCAGGCCTATTTGAGAGAAGATATACGTACATAACAGCGACCCGCAGCGTTCCTTCAAGAATACACATTGGACTAGTTTTTACGTTGGCGAACGAAAAATGAACGCATTAGAAATTGTGTCGAAGAGACGCTGCGCTTGAAGACAAGAGTGATAAAATGTCCCAACACATGGCGCAGGAGCAGGGTGAACGCGGGTGGTTTGAATTGAGCAAAACCTCCATTGCATCCATCATGGGACGAATGAGAAGGGAGGGGAACAGTGTGAGGGGTGAGAGGGAGAGTAGAGATGTTATCACGTATCAGGGGCAGAAGAAGAGATATTGTTTTTCGACGTTATTTGCAACAAAGCTAGCAGAACCGCGCCTGCTTTTTTTTTTTTTTTTTCTGTTTAACCTCTTTGCAAGAAAGTCAACTTACAGGTTTTTGCAAATTCTCAATTGTCAAATTGTCAAATCGCAAACGTCAAAGAACCCCGGGTGGACAAAATTTCCGCAGTCCTGCACTACACGGCTTTTCCCATCTTTCCGCTCTTTCATTCCTTTTCCCCTACCCTATAGGGACGGTGAGCAAACACCACCATGGCTTTGCTGAACCGTGCTGCCGACGACGGCTGCGGAAGATACCAACCTCTCCTGAACTGAACGCCATGTTATTAGGGACTGTGTCTGGATGTCAAGGGTGAGGAGGGGGAGCAGGTACGTGCGGAAAAAACTATGCGGTTTGTAGGAGAAATCTAGGGGAGGGGTACCGCGTGTAGGTGAAATTAAGGGAGAGGCGGAAGTATGGATCCAAGGGCTGTAGTTGGTTATACGCGCGTTCGAAAACGGAGAACGGCAGCGAAAATGGCGACGTCGCAAGCTGAGAACCTCACGGGGCGACCGCTCGTCCTGTGTGGCTTCTGGTTTGTGACTCGTTTCTTTCGGCGCCTTATTCGAGAACGTAAGGGTTGAGGTGGCCGTGTTCCGTATACCTCTAAGCATGCTACAACAAAACATCCAAGTGAATGCCTCACTGTTCTGCCACAATGGTCAGAATGCTGGGATAGTTTAGAGGCGAACATGAGAAAGGGATGGAAGAGGGAGAGAGAGATGAAGAGAAAGGCAGGGAGGTTAACCGGATATTAGTCTCCGGTTTGCTACCCTGCACTGGTAAGGGCGAGAAGGGTTAGATGACATGGAGAGAGGGTACAAAGTTCTAGGCAAGCACAGAAAATAAAGCACGAACACGCACAAAGGACGTTCCACTTAAAGGCGCTTGCATGGCCTTTTGCGACGTGACGTGTAGAAAATAGGGAGTTTTAGCAGCGCCGGCTTACCGTACGGTAGTGACGGTAATGCCGTGCCGTCATGGTCGGCACGCGGATATTTTAGTCAGAAAGAGCTGCACTAGCTGCTCGGCGAGTAGGGAAACGTCGTCAGGTGATAAAACTTGCTGGTAAGGTTCTCACGAGCTAAATATTCTACGTGTCGCCCACGACGGCACGGCATTACCCCACTTACCGTACGGTAAGCTGCCGCTGCTGAAACTCGCCTGATGTCGTAGAATTCCTTCTTCCAACAGGGTGGGCCGTCCAGCTGGCTTCGCGTGGTCGCAAAGTATGGTTAAGTGCTGCCGAGGTGCCGACGGAGTGTTCTCGCCGTGTGCGGAGAAATCCGCCTTGGTGAAGACTCGACTCGACAATCCGTGTATATATGGCGGACTCCGAGGTCGTCCTTGAACGTTGTGCGCCGCTCCACTCGTGGGCAACTTTGCCGCCTCTCTTTCAAATACTGCAGTGAAAACAGCGCGCACATACGAAGACAAAGAAGGAAAAATAGCGACGCGAGCTGTTTTCTTTTTTTTCTTTCCGCTTCAGGTATGTGTGCACTGTTTTCACTACGATGTTTTACCAGCTCGCCCAGTGGTACTGACGCTATGGTATAATTGTAAGCACTGTACTGGCGCCGTTAGTTATCGCTGGAGGCGTCTGCCGAGCGTGGTCGTGCGAGGCCAGAGAAAAAGTAGCACTGGAAGGTGCCGGGGTGGATGAGTGATTTTGCGCAGGGAGCAGCCATAGCGCGAAGATCACACGTGCCTCAACATTTCGACGGAGGCGAAATGTTGAGGCCCGTGTGCTGTGCGATGTCAGTGCACGTAAAAGAGCCCCAGGTGGTCGAAATTTCCGGAGACCTCCACTACGGCGTCTCTCATAATCACAGCTGGTTTTGGGACGTTAAACCCCATCAATCAATCAATCAATCAATCAATCATCATAGCAAAACGAGCCTGTTATCATCATCATCATCAGCCTGTTTAGGTCCACTGCAGGGCGAAGGCCTCTCCCTACGATTTCCAATCCATCCTATCCTGAGCGAGTTGGTTCCACATTATGCCCGCAAACTTTTTAATTTCATCGCACCATCTAACCTTTTGCCTACCTCTGTTGCGTTTTCCCTCTCGCGGTATCCATTCCGTCGCTCTTACTGTCCACCTATTATCCTTCGTCCTCATGACATGTCCTGCCCAGGTCCACTTCTTTCTTTTAATTGATAATATCGGCTACTCCTGTCTGTTCTCTGATCCATTCCGCTCGTTTTTTTATCTCTTAGCGTTACCCAATCAATCAATCACTAAATCAATCTAAAAGCTTTGCAGGGCCCCTTTGACGGAGAATTGTGAACTACTCCTTTGTGTATAAATGCCTGCGATGTTATTATGCGCGTCTCTTGTGATTATATGGCACCATTGTATCTATATCGCTTAGTAATGACTCGACACGTGGAGTGGCAAGCCAGACGATAAACCTGGCTTACGTCACAGGTACTATCATTAAGAATTTCTTCTCTATCCGACTTCGTGCGCGAAATATTTGAGAAAAAGCGAGAGTGTTTAGACCCGCTCACATTCAAGAAAGAACCTGCAGTGAATTTTAGACATGTTGGGTGAATTTTAGACATGTTGAATGTTTCGTCTTAGCGAGTAAGGTGGGGTGACGGGAAATTTAAGAAATTCGCAGGCATCAAATGGAATCAGCTCGCGCAGGACAGGCAAGGATGGAGAGCATTGGGAGAGGCCTTCGTCCTGCAGTGGACATTAGATGGGCCGATGATGATGAATGTTTTATTTTAGCACATGGATACCTGCTTGGTGTCTTTAAACCATATTTCTTTTCTGAAAACACGTCTCTTATCCTCTTCGGGCTCGAATTATGATGGAATGTCCATAAATGCGTCACATCTTCGCGCATATATTTGTGCAAATATTCTGTTGCAAAAAGAAAACGCGGTTATATGTTGAAGTGCCTGTTATACAGCAATCGTTTGTAATTACATCGTAATTAAATATAAACTAATTCTTAAGTCAGTCATCCTTTATTTTGTCATAAAAGGAATCAGAAGTCGGTCTTTAAACGCGGGAGCAGTTATTGGCCATGTTGACAAGGAGCCAACTAAGATACATTTTTATCGTCGCACCCGGAACGTTGCCCCGCCACGGTGGTCTAGTGGCTATGGTACTCGGCAGCTGATCCGACGGTCGCGGGATCGAATCCCGGCCGCGGCGGCTGCATTTCTATGGAGGCGAAATGTTGAGGCCCGTGTGCTGTGCGATGTCAGTGCACGTTAAAGAACCCAAGGTGGTAGAAATTTCCGGAGCCCTCCACTACGGCGTCTCTCATAATCAGTGGTGGTTTTGGGACGTAAAACCCCAGAAATCAATCAATCACCCAGAACGTACCACGTCGACCCACTCGTCAAATATGATGATGCCTTCAGAAAATTAACTGTCTGCAGGAATACACCGCACATTTTAGCAAACTGACGGCACACTAAATACGGTGAGGATTCAATTCATCTGAAGCTCAATATTTAATGCACCTTCGTGGCGGCTTGTCCGCTGAACTGCCGAGAACATGTTGCTTATCCATTGTACGCCGCCAATGAAGGGGGCTTAGCAGAACACGTTGCGGGGCCTAGTTGGACTCGCATTCTTCAAATCTCATACATAAGCAGCGCAAACAGTTGGACGCGGACGCGGCGAGACTGGACAGGACGGATGTTTGAAATTTGGAGAACGCTGAAGGGGATATGGCCTACAGTTGCGCGAACAGCGCTAGTTAGATTTCTAGTAGACATTTATGAACGAAGTTTTGATCGAATTCTGGGGTTTTACGACCCAAAACCACGATATGAATGTGAGAGACGCCGTAGTGGAGGAGGAGGAGGAATAAACTTTATTTGAAAGAAAGAGCCGACGGCAGACTCGTCCAAGGTGGGCGGCGTCGCTAGTCCAGGATGCCGTGAGCCTGACCGTCTCCACCAGACTTCGCTGGTCTTGGAGGCTCGCGCTTACCATTTGGGCTTCTCACTGCTCGATGCTTGGTCCAGTGACAGGTGGTATCGACGGGTTAGCTGCACATTCCCACACCATATGATATAGGGCATGTTCTGCAGAGCAGAAGGTATACAGTTACGTCGGTAGCTCGAGCGATACATGGAGTGCAGGAGCGTTCCGTGAGGGAATGTGCTGGTCTGGAGTTTCCGGAACAACACCGTCTCCTCTCTTGTGAGTTTGGGGTGCGCGGTTGGGCAAGTCCTCCTGCCCAATTTGTAGTGTTCTTAGTTATGCGAGACAATCAGCAAGCTTCGTCTTCGTCGGTTGTGTCTGCTTCGTTCCCCACTGCATAGCCTCGTTGCATGACCCCCGGCCCTCGGTAGGGTCGGGTGATAGGGCTTGAGACGGGTGACGTGGACGATGTCAGAGGATGATCGCGCCGTGGGAGCATCGAGAGGTCGTATCTCGTACGTCACGTCGGTCACTTGGCGTAGGATACGGTACGGGCCTGAATATGGAGACATCAACTTCTCACATAGACCAACTTGCCGTGCTGGTTTCCAAAGAAGTACAAGGTCGCCAGGATTAAAGTGCACATCGCGGTGGCGAGCGTCATAGATGCGACGTTGCTTTTCCTGGGAAGTGGTCAGCCGCAGGCGAGCAATTTCACGTGCCTCTGCTGCTCTAGTGATCGCGTCCTGGGCGTATTCCGACGTGGTGTCAAGAACGGCGGGGAGGAGCGTGTCAAAAGGCAGGATTGGGTCGCGTCCATACAAGAGGAAAAATGGTGAGAAACCAGCAGAGTCATGGCGGGAGGTATTGTAAGCGAATGTAATGAAAGGCAGAGCGGCATCCCAGTCACGGTGATCAGCAGAAACGTACATGGCAAGCATATCTGTGATAGTTCTATTGAGCCGCTCTGTGAGGCCGTTGGTCTGGGGGTGGTAAGCCGTTGTAAATTTGTGCTTCGTAGCGCAGGAGCCCAAGAGGTCGTGGACAACCTGTGAAAACGGAGGTCAAAACGACGTCAAAACGGAGGTCGTCGCCAGGGTTAGATCGATCCAGCTGGCGGCGTACGGCGTCTCGTAGGTCGGCTCGGACTGCGGGTCGTTCATGACGAGCAGACCAGCCGCGGCCGCAAACTCCATGACCTGAGCGCCCCTCTCGTCCCCGGCCCTGGGACCCCACGCTCGGTGCTTGGCGTTGAAGTCACCGGCCACGATGACATGTGGCGAGCGCGACCGCGACACCACGTCCAGAACCGCCCGAAGTGTCGAGTCCATGGGCTTGTGCGGCGGAGCGTACACGGAGACTATCGTGAAGTGGGAGTCGCGAGATTGCCCGTAGACTCCCACCACGTATTTGGATATCATCACGGGGCACAGGTCGAACGGTGGCCGCCTCACTAGCACAACAGCCGCCGGGTCCTCCTCACAGGCAAAAGCCGTAAATCCCGCGGGCAGGCTGGGTATTCTCCCCTTGGGCCTATACGGATCACACGCCACCGCAATCTGTGTGTCCGTCTCGATCATGCGATCGCACAGATTCCTGAGGGAGAGCCTGGCGTGATCCAAATTAACTTGCAAAAATGCCAGACGCAAGAAGCCCCCCCCCCGCAACCCCCCCACGGCGCCGCCCTCGCCGTTACGCGCCGCCATAGTGCGTGCGCGCCCTAAGCCTCGCCACCCTGTCCGTCAGCAGAGGGCAACCCGGAAAGCCGGTCGGGTGTCCAGCCGCCTCCAACCCCGCTCGGCGGCAGGCCGCACAACAGACCGCCGCGTCCCCCATTCGCACGCTACACGTGGCTCCCACGTGACCCTCGGCCCCGCACCTCGTGCATACGGCCCTGGTCGGGTCCGACGCGGCGGGGCACGAACTTCTCCCGTGCCCGTAAGACGCGCAGAATGTGCACGTGGGCACGTGCAAATCTTCCGACGCGTGCACCATCGTCCACCCTACCGACAACCGCGGAGAGGCCATGACCCTGCGAAAGGCCTCCGGATCGACTTCCGCGACGTACGCTTTGGTGCCGCTCCGTTCTCTAAACGTGACCTTTACGTTTGAAATGTCCGCCCCGAACTGGAGGGTGGGATTGCGTTCGTCGAGGAGTCTTAAGAACTCCTCGGGTCCTAGGTCGGGGTCTACCCCGGAGAACCTGACGTGGGGTTTTCTACGGGCGGGAACGCGAACGGTCATGGCGGCGCGCGTCACTGCATTCTCATGGATGGCGTTGTTCATGTTTATGATTGTCTGTGCATTGTTCGTTAGAACCGTGACGCCATACCTTGTGTGTCGAAGAGTTTGGGTGCGACGTTTGGGCAAGTCCTCCTGCCCAATTTGTAGTGTCTTAGTATGTGTGTATATCTTTTGGGGATTCTTGCACCAGGGTCGACAAGGGAATGAGCATCTGGTGGGATAGCCCGGAGAATGTGAGCTCGGGCAGCGGCATGAGCCGCTAAATTACCCGCCAGAGATTCGTGTCCAGGTGCCCAGACAATGTACGTATCTTGAATTGGTGCGTGCTTTTTCAGAATATCCAATGCTTGTTTTGAAATGCGACCCGTTTGGTAGTTTCGGCATGCTGTTCGCCTTAGTGGAGGGCTCCGGAAATTTCGGCCACCTGGGGTTCTTTAACGTGCACTGACATCGCACAGCACACGGGCCTCAACGTTTCGCATTCACCGAAATGCAGCCGCCGCGGCCGGGATTCGATCCCGCAACCCTCAGATCAAAAGCCGAGTACCATAGCCACTAGACCACCGTGGCGGGGCGTGAGCGAAGTTTGGCGTGCTGTTTCGTTGTATGTATCGGATTGTGCAGTGAAGCAGAACTATAAAACAGAGGGTGGCTCTTCGGAGCAAAACGCAGGCTAGAAACATTGGCGGGAAGTAAACATGGGCTCCGTATTTTTGTGATAATTCGCTCCAGTTTAAAGGTGGGGGAGCCATGGTGGTTCGGCGCGTAGCTAATTGTTGTCATTACGCGCCAGTCGTTTCTTAGTGATGAGTGTTGGCGTAACAGCCCCGTTCCGGCAAAATTTAATTGATACAGAAACGTTATCTTTCTTTCCATAGTGTCAATAACTTCATCATCCTAACCATTTTTTCGGGCATGAAAGTGGTGAAATGCCGTACCCTTGTTAACACCGATAGGTGAAAGCACACATGTTGCCGAATCCACAAAAGTATTCTTTCGAAAATGCTTTATGCTATTGGGGAGACGACCTATGATTTATTTAGAAATACCTCATGCAGGTCCCTCAGGTTAGGCATTTAGTAAGGGTGCAAGCATAGTGCGTATAGTAAAACGCGAAATCGTACTCAACAGTAATAATCAAAGAAGAGGTATACAATATTGAGAGAGAAAAAAATGAACAGGAAGGAACGCGGCGATGCATAAGGAAAACACGCTACCATGCATCAATGTTGGCTCAGGAGCATCGGGATTGGCTGAAATTCTCTCTTACGAACATTTCTGTCGCAAGTTTTCGTGAATACGGGCCCTTGGTCTCACGACAGCACGACGGCACAGAGAAAGCTTCGTCGATGAAACTGCGCGCGTGGGCATCCGGTTGAGTGGTCTGTTAACGAAGAAAAAAAGAACAGCTAAATTGTCCTACGAGCGGTGATATTGAGAAAGGGTTCGCATCGCATGAACCGATATCCCCGCGTCACGATTAACTCTTGAGGCTGCCCTGTCGAATGTTCTGGGAGCGTCATCGGGCCTCGGGGGAGAATTGTAGGGATTCATCCCTAGGATATTTCCAACCCCAGGCAGGACGACGCTTTTCTCCCCATACCGGATGACGTGGGGGAATTTGGGGAGCGCGAGAGGAGGCAGGACGGGAGGAGGAACAGGTGGAGGAGGAGGAGGGTGGAAGAGTGAACGAACGCGAGGGGAAACGGGACATTGACCTTGAACGCCGCGATTGACGTCCGTGCGAATCTGCGGCTCGCCGCGACGCAAAAAGATGCGAAACTCGGGCTGATCTTTCCACCCCCTACAGTTGAATCACGGCCGGTCTAGACGCGCGCGCTCGCTCTCTCTTTTACGGCCTGAGCAGCTGCCACGACTACAATGGATCTGTTTCTATACAGGACGACGGCGCGTTCCGCGCGAGGGCGTCGCGAGCCAACCCCCCAAAGCGTGTTGCTCTGCATGCGCTTCGTATGGTAAACCAGCTGCTCCCGGCCACTTTACCGTGCTAATTATTTTTTCCGCATGTAGAAAGTGGTGGAAGCAGTACAGGTGCGTGTGGGGACAGTCTGGCTTTCTAGGTACTCATGCACTCGGCAAAAGAAGAGGCACACTCAGTGCTACTAGCAACAAGAATGGGTCGGTTGGTTGGTCAAACTTGACCATCTTATATTTGATGGAGGCGAAAATGCTTGGGGCTTGTGCGCTTGGATTTAGGTGCACCCTAAAGATTACCAGGTGGTCGAAATTCCCGGAGCCTTCCACCACGGCGTCCTTCATAAACATAACGCAGTTTTCGGATGATAGACGGCATGCTGATGCAGATGTCCCGAAGTGCGTCCTTCTGCTTAGTTTCTACAATGAGACGGATTTGCTCAGCCTTGTGGCGAACCGCTCAATTGTGTGATTGTCAAAATGTTTCCCGGAACCATCATATGAGATTGTGACGTTCTTCGAGAAGGCAGTGAAATATCTTTACCGAAAGAAAATCCTCGAGACACTGCAATTTACTGTTCAGTCATATCTTGAAGATTCGCCGCTTCTGGACTGTCCGGAAGGTGTGGACAAGAGTCACGCCAGAGTGTCGGCGCACATCATCTCTGAAAAGTTTCTCCGGATTCTTCTTGTGAACTACACAAAAAAGTTAACAGATCAGAATGACAAGCCTTCTGGCTATATTCACAAGCCCACGCAGAAACATTTCCGGCTGTGAACGATGTGACTACTTTAAACTAGCTGTAAGCATCACGACAGTGTTTTACCAGCAGTGCTTTTTTTTTCTTTTTCAATTCTTCTTCTGCATTATATTATTTTGGTACCAAGGACAACAATCTGTATCATGCTGAACGGTTTCTGTGAAAGTTCTTTATTTTTCTTCGCCTGCGGCGTACGTCATTGCATAAAAAGATTTTTCTCATCTCTTTACTTGCACGCTGAAGACCGCGTCTGGACACGTGAGAGCTTGGGAATTTATATGCATGCAGGGACTCAGCGTGGTGTGGTGCGAGTTTTTTTATTATTATTATTATTATTATTATTATTATTATTATTATTATTATTATTATTATTATGTTCCTTCTGCTGCGATTGCGACTCACGGCTACTTGTGGGGAGTGTGACTTTCCCCTTTTCGAGGTATTTATTTTAATAATAAAGCAAGAATTGCGACAGCTTGAATAAAAATGACCATATGTTATCATTTTCAAGTACATTAATGGTTGGCATATGTGCATTTGACGTAAACGTTTTGGAAACCAATTTCCTTCAAAAAAGAATGTTTCGTGTCATTTGTTCTGACGGTCGGTGACGAATCATGCGGCCGAGCCTTCTGAGCGCGACGCGCATCGGTAAGTGCTCACGAGCAGCAGAAGCGGGCGAATCAGTGGCTTGTGCCTCTCCCTCGGAAAAGCGGAAAGCACCAGAGTTGCCATATATATGCTTGCTACCGTATTCTCATCGCATTGGTACCATGCATAGCATATAGAGGAGCTTCAGAAAGTGACACGGCAAGTCTGAGGCCGAACATTCCCAGCGCGCGCTAGCCTCCGCAACGGCCGGGAGCTGGTTTAAAGAGGGTTGGCTCGGAGCGCCCCCGCCAAGTTGCGGCGATAGGTAGCAACAGCCCCCCGTGCGCAGGCCGTAAAAGAGAGAGCGAGCGCGCGCGTCCAGACCGGCCGTGGTTGAATCAGCACTATGCCTCTGGTACAGTGGCTAGAATTCTAGCCACTGTACCTCTGGAGACCTTCGTCGATAGGCTTGATGCGGGATATCCTTTTGCTGTATTATTATTATTATTATTATTATTATTATTATTATTATTATTATTATTATTATTATTATTATTATTCGGCATGGTGGGCGACTCCAGGGAAACAACCCGGCGGTGCTCTCTCGCCCCCTGTCGGCGGGCGCTTCTAATTTGCCGGCGTGGTTTGCCGCCACGTTCGACAGATGGCGCCACATTGATCAGGGTCAGTGAGAATTCGATGGGCTCGTCATGTTTTTGACATCAGCGCTCGCTGACTGGCATTCTCCGGCACTTTGGGGAAAATGAGACGTATAGCAGACGATGCGCCGTGTTGCAGACGGCGTATATGGTTTCGTACCAGAATGGCTGGCGGGAAGTGAGGCGCTGCAGTCGTTTGTGCGGCGCGCCTGCTGGGGCATGGAGCTCCTATTGGAGTCCCGTCTCTTAATTGATGCTCTACGTGGATAGATCGGCACCGCGCCTTGTCTAATTCACTGCCCCGATTAGGGTTGGCGGATACGTATCTTAATCGCCTGCGTTTTAACTCGCTTTATTATCTCGGGGACTACGCGGACTGCATGCGCGGGAGCTGATTTATTTATTTATTTATTTATTTATTTATTTATTTATTTATTTATTTATTTATTTGTCGTAATCTCGCACAGCACTGCTGCTTGTCTAGGTGCTGGCAAAGTGAGCTCTTTCGCTTTGATGTTGGGCGCGAGTTCTTAAGACTACCTTTGCTCGTTGTTTTCGCACTTGACCAAGGTGCACCAAGACATTCACTCTCTCGGTGTACATTGCATAATTATTGCTAAACTCTGCTCTAGGAAGGCAGCGTTTTGTTGAAAATGTCCAACGCACTATTTGCATGTATATATACTCCTACCTCGCCTTTGTGGAATTCAAGTTCGCTGTGCGATGATTGAATTGGTGGAACACTCGGTCAATTTCTCTCCTTCCGCTTGTTAAAACACACACACACACACAGGTGGTCGAAACTATAGTCCGGAGTAGTCCTCCACAAACGTCGTGCGTCATGTATGATATCGTGGGCTTGGCACGTGGAAGCCTGTGAATCATTATCATTAAACTTCAAGCAAAGAGCAGCTGGTTACGAGTGTAAACTAGAGTGTACAGGTCTGTGTATACGCGGGCACGCTTCCTTGCATTTTCACCGAAGAGCTTCTTTCTTACTCCATCTCACTTAATGCTATACACGTACTAGGGGACAGTTGCAGCGGCGTAAAAAAAAATATGATACGCTCTATATACAGTGATCCCTCCCAATCGATGAAGCGGCCCGGTCTATTGTGGTTTCGTAATTCGGAGGCCTCTCTCTCCTCCCCGCCATTGTGTGAAGGAGGCCGGTTGACCGTGGGCCAGCGACGAAGGAAACCCCCCGACCCTTGCGGCCGGCCGCTATTTCGGCTCGCCTCTGTTGCTAATTTGGGAAGCGAGTGCGTGCCCTCTATATATCTCTCTCTGTTTCGCCTCCTGTTGTACTGCCATCTTCGTTCGTCGCCTTTCGCGCGAACCACATCGGTGGCCTAGTGGTTACAGAGCGGCCGCCTTCGGTGCGGGGAGGTAGTGGGTTCGATTCCCACGGCCGCCAGGCATCCAGCGGTTCTTGTTTAATGGACGAGAGAGGCACCCCGATCTGGCGCTCGGTGCTGTGGGTAATCTCCGGTCTCGTGAAGGTTGCTTCTCCTTTGCACTCTCCTCTTTTACTACCCTTCCCCCGTGAGTGTTTCGGCTGAGGTGTCTATACAGTTGCCGTGCATTCCGAACCTCATTTCCTTTCCATAAGAATCTTTCTTTCCGCGCGCGTTTCTTGGTCGCGCACTCGATCTCGGTGCGCCTGTATATACAGTATACCTATACCCTGTTTTACTAGTTCCCTGCAGCATAGCCAAGGCTTACGTGGCCACCGATTGCAGAATTCATCCGAAGCGAGACGAAATGTCATTGTTCGTGCACGCACCCGCGAGCCGCTACTGTCACTAGTAGCCCCCACTTCATCCTCTTCCACCTTCCAAGGCTGCAGCTGCCGCTGCAGCGCCCGCCATTGGCGGATGACAAGCCGCGTAAGGGCACGTTTAACACGTGTTCCCCCTCCGGATTGGCTGAAGAGGCGTGTAGCTTCCATAGTGGTGCACGGAACTTCTGAAAGAGACTAAAAAAATCACAGCATATCCACGGGGTGAATGATGATGAGTGGGCGAAGCTCCTGAGGGGAAATCATCGAAGGTGGCGAGAAACTCTTCCAACGAGACGAACGATCCCCTCTCCAAAGCGTCGTGCATCTCTTCGTACCGTTGCTTGAGTTTCTGACGATGTGCCTTCTCGGCCTCGTCCTCGGTCGGAGGAAAGGGGACTACAGTCCTAGTGATTTTCGTTATTAACTGATTTGGGGGCCAAATTAGTTCGTTAAATCGAGTTTTAAATGTACCTCACACTCGGGGAGTCAAGTTTATGCTGCAGTTCATAAACTAGAGGTAGCAGCCTGGACACACAACGCGATCTATTGAGCCATTCATAAACTAAACTAGAGGTGGCTACACACATACGGAGGAGGGAACGACCCACACCCTAAGGAGCTTCGCCCCTAATAGAGAGTTTTAGTTCGCCTGTAGACTTTACGTTAACGAATACCGGTCTACCGGAGGAGTTGAAACAGGACTGCTAGTGACGTCTAGTGGCGGTTTGTTCAACTACAATGCATTCCGTTATCTGTTCAGTCGCGTGAGCGTTCTCGTTAAATAAAAACAGCGGGAGTACTGTGAGCTAATTATTGCCTCACTACCAATGCTTTACACTAGCTGCCCAGAAAAACATGGCAGCCAGGATAATAGCAGTTTTCTGTGTCCCTTGGTTAGGCTTCGCATCATCAGATGTCGCCACCAGCGCTGCTGGTCACGTACACTTTTGCGGTAAACCGGTATCCGTAAACGTGAAGATGTCTACGGCCAAACTAAAATTCCCTAATATTGCCGTGGTTTGTACGCTTTGCTTGACTGCTATAGTGTAAAGCATTGGCCGCGAGATGGTGATATAACTCACGCTACTTCCATTGTTTCCTTTTGACGAGAACATTCTCGCAACTGAATAGTTGAATCGAATGTGTTGTAGTTAAGCAAACCGTCTGTATATCGGTATCCGTAAACGTAAAGAAGCCTACGGACAAGCTGGGATACGCGAACCACTTTGCGTACAGCGGAATCCAGGGCGGAAACAGCGCGTAAGCAAACATGGCCGACCACCCAAAGCATATGCCGTGCGCTTCGAATCTTTAAAGTGGTCGTCGTGCGCTTTGCAGCCCTCTAGTTAGACGGTTGTGTCTGCTTTAGCTTTGTATCAGAAAGCTTCGACAGTAAAGTATCCTTGGAAATTCGAAACCGTATATCCAAGAGCTACACTCAAATTGTCGAGGCTGTAGGCTTAGCGAGTGGCTGCCAGTATCTCGGAGGGCACAGATTGTGAGCTTGCTTGTTCTGTTTATCACCTGTAGCTGGCGCCACTCTACGACGACCAACAACGATACACGCTGTCCGAGGCAGTCCGCTGCGCGTTTGCCTATAGGGAAATTATCGGACACACCAAAATTCCCTAATGTCCAGCTGGCGGTGACATAAAGCGTGCGATGAAAAACTTGCGAAAGCGGCTGCTCGAAGCAACGATTCTACAAGATCGCAAAGCATGGTTTCGCTAACATTCATTTCAATGCCAAAACGTAATAAGGCCGTCTCGTCCGTGTCCTTTATTCGGCGTGGTGCGTTTACTATAAGCGGCTTACCGTTGGTACACTTTGGGCACGACAGGTTACAGCAGCTTACCACCGGATGAGTGGGCGTCGCGAAACACGACACATACGCTACATGCACATACGCTGCATGCCTGCGCATGTCTTCTATTCTTTTGAAGCGAAACCACGCAAAAATAAGAATCAATCAATTAGTCAAAAATAAAAGAAAAATAAGTAAGCACACGCCAACCTTTGCTTGGCCTCATTAGGGAGATTTAGCTGCTCCGGTAACCCGCAATACGCAAAGTGCCTAGAGCGGAATACCGGGTGTGAACAGCGCATGCGCATACATGGCCGACCACCCGGAGCGTATGCCGTCCGCTTTGAGTCCTTAAAGTGGTCGTCGTGTGCTCTGTAGCCCTCTAGTTACTAACTGATGGTTGTATTTTGCTTTAGCTTTGTATCGTGAAGCTTCGATAGTAGATCATCTGTGACTATTCGACACCATTTGTGAGTGCGACACTCGAATCGTCGAGGCTGTAGGCCTAGCGAATGGCCGCCGGAATCTCGGAAGACATAGACCCCGCGGTTTTGCTTGTTCTGTTCATCACCCATAGCTGGCGCCACTTGACTGTGACAAACAGCACTCTGCGCCATCCAGTGTCCGGTACGCCTCTGCGTGTACTGGTTTACCGGACAGGCTAAAACCCCCTGTTTCCCCGATAGGGGAAGGGTTCCTCAAATTTTTGATGTGGCTCGCGCTGTCGTCTAATGTCGGTAGGCGTCACGCAGAAAAGGAAAAGCTCTTCCCCTTTACCCACTATACCCACACTGCTATGTGATAAGGATTATGCGAAAGACAGTGTAGAAAGGAAGGAGGAAAGAAGGAAATGGAAGAAGAAAATTAAAATCTGCGTTTATAGGTCTCAAGCTTCATTATACTGGCGAGGCGGAGCTCTACAACGGTGGTCCGAAGTCCCCATGTGTATATGTATGCGCAGATGAGCGTACACATAATGCTTATGGAAAGAAAAACAAGTATATATGTTTGGTTGCGCTGAAGGAAAAAGCAGCTAGACCCTTGATTCCCCCCGGCCCGCTGCTATCCGTGACAATGGGGAATTTTAACGTGTCCGGTGAGCCGGTATACGCAAACGCGTACCGGATAGCGTATATCGTTTGTCACAGTCAAGTGGCGCCAGCTACGGGTGATAAACAAAACAAGCAAAATTGCGTAGCCTATGTCCTCCGAGATTCCGGCAGCCGCTCGTTAAGCCTACAGCCTGGACAGTTTGAGTGTCGCGCTCAGAAACGGTGTCGAATTGTCACGGATGCTTTACTGTCGAAGCTTCATGATACAAAAGCTAAAGCAAATATAACTGCCAGTTAGCAACTCGAGGGCTAGAGAGCGCTACCGCCACTCGCGAGGTTCGAAGCGGGCGGCAAACGCTCCGGGTTGTCGGCCATGTTTGCTCATGCGCTGTTCACACCCGGTATTCCCCTCTATACGCAAAGTAGCTTGCGTATTGCGGGTTACCGGACACGCTAAAATTCCCTAGTGATAGCGCAGTATCTCTCTCTCGAACGTCGGCAAGAAAAGACCTGGTAAAACACAGCCTATCAACACGAGGGAAACACCGGCGAATGAGCGCATGCGCACTTCCGGCACATTTCACGTTCAAAAAGAACACGTCGAGTGCCTGCATGCAGTTGGTGCTCGATTGACAAATATATTATGAGCGCGAAAATAAAATGGCCGCGTATCTGCGTGCTTCGCTGCAAATGTCGGAAGCTTCTGCCGGCCGTACTACGCTGCTTGAGATATGGACGCCATCGACAGCGCCGTCGGGAAACATGAGCTCGCGCAGAATCCCTGGGCAACTGCCAGGTGGCAGCACCAAATCGTCGCAAAGGCCTTTTTCGTGCATACCGTCGCATTTTAAGCGCAGCCTAAGAAACGCTAAGGTCTTTAGAATTACATATCTATGTATCTTCTAGTAAAGAAACACACCACCTAATAGTTACGTATTCATGTTGCACGTCAGATGTGCGTAATATTTGCTTTTTGATCGACAATGTTCGCAAGTATGAACGCAGCTACCTGATCAAGCTTGCTGGGCGTTAGGCAAGTGCTTAAACTTTGGCCGGGTGGCTCAATCGTGTGACAGACTGACCAACAGGAATACAGACCAAATTTCTGTGTTCAGGTATCCCAAGAGAGACTATCGTCTTTAATAACACAGTGCACATGGGTAAGGACACAGCACATGCTCTGCTCCCATGTGTCCCGTGCTTTTTTTTCACTCTTTATTAAAGGGACCAACAAGTGGCCAGAACTAGAGTTACTGTATATGCTCCCTACGGGAGCAGAGTTGCGCGTAGGTCCGTCATCTTGAGCGCGCAAGCAACCGATGTGTTGAGGAAAAGCCAAATGTGAGTTGCAGCAGACAAGGTCCTCGTAACGTACGTGCCTGATGTTGGTTCAAGTGCACAACACCGACGTTATACCCGCTTTGTCAGGAAGGATAGAAAACCACCTTATTGAATATGTTGATTTGAACAACTACAGCTGCTATAATTAATGTCAGCAGTGATAAAAATCCTGCTGTTTTTTTGCCACCACGTCGCCTACCGCGGGATGCTTTTTCGCTCAACGTCACTAGTTCAGCTTATCTAGTAACGTTTTCGATGGATGGATGGATGCTATGAGCTTCCCCTTTGTAACGGGGCGGTGACATGTGCGCCACCAGGCTCGTAAGAAGATTTAAGAACTTTTTTTTCTCTTTTAATTTTCCTCATGCCTTTTAAATTTACTTCAATCAAATCGATCATGCCATATCAAAAACAGAATTTCATAGCCCAGTTCCCTGCCCCTTATGGCAGAAATTCCATATTTTTCCCTATAATTATTTTTGTCCGTTCTCTCTAGTTTTCTGCCACCAGTATTCTAACCGTCTCTTACTTATTTCAATCGCGGCTAGGTTCAGCTTCCCGTTGTTCGCCCTAAAACCCAAGGCTTCATGTAGGGTGGTGCCCAAACGTACACCTGGGTGGATATTTCCGCATTCAATCAGAACATGCTCTGTCGTTTCCCTATCTTCCTCACAGCATGTGCATATTTTTTCTTCTTCTTTACTGAATTTCGCTTTATAAACACGCGTTCTAAGGCAGCCCGATCTCGCTTCAAACAATAAAGCGCTTCCTCTTGAATTATCATAAAATGCCTCCCTCTTTATTTCGTTTTTGCCCTCTCGGTAGTTATTCAGAGTCGGTTTTTTTTCCATCGCTGTCCTCCAGTAAATCTTCTCCGCCTCTCTGACTTTTCCCTTTACGCTCTTTGTTGTCAGTTCTCTTAGAGCCGTATATTTACTGGTGAGCCTCCTAGTTCTCTTTCTCCACTGCGTGTCAACGCTCTTTCTATATAAATAGCGGAACACCTTCACTGCCCACCTAACCTCTTTCATATTCCTTAGCCTTTCTTCAAACCTTATTTTGCTCTGCGCTTCCCTTGCCTCAAAACTCGCCCATCCGATCGCGGAGGCCACGGTTTATTGCTACCCAATTCGCTCACGGCCACGTGGCGCCATCTGTAGAAAAAAATGTCACTGAGTAGCAATAATCCGTGGCCTCCGCGATCGGTTGCGGCGGCCACGCATAAACAAATTCAAGATAACGAAAGACGGGCGTTTCTCGAGCTACGTTTCGCTAGAATGGAAGAATTAAATGTCAGATAAGTTTAGCAATAAGTGGCCTGAACGTTGGTTATCTTGGTTATCGCATCAAGCTCTAAAAAGTAATGACGGGGTGGGGGGGGGGGGCGCTACCATCGCAACCTTTTTATTTCTGCCTGAGGGGTAGTTCCTCCGCAGTGCACGGTTGCAAGCGGCGAATGGAAAAGAGACGCGTAACTCTGTATACAACAACACTATCCAGAACGTGTGAACGGACCTTTGTGCATTTGGAAAGAAATTGAACAATTGTGATGGAATCGTGCACCCCTTCGCTATATTAATGGGTTTTGTATCTTTAAAGTGAGCTTGAAAATGGCGGCAACTGAAACGTGGCGTAGCCTGGTGGTGAAGAATTGGCGCTGCGCTCTGGAGTCTTTGAATTGCTGTACGTCGCCTGCTGGCGTCCATACGACCATAACCCTGGGTTAAAATTGCAGTCGGTACATAGAAACGCATACCCGCCCAATTATTTGCTGTTTTTACCGAGTAAAAGGAGTCGACGCTGTGAAGCGGCGCTGCCTTCGCGGCAACCGACAACCTGTTTTTAAGGGGACCGACAACTGCCCAGAACGTGTGAGCGGACTTTTGTGCATTGCGAAAGAACTTGAATTATAGTGATCGAATCGAGCACCCTTTCGCGATTTGAACGGGATTTGTATTTTTAAATGGAGTTTAAAAATAGCGGCAACTGAAATGTGGCGTAGCCTGGTGGAGACGCCTTGGTAGTACTGCTATTTGGAGTTTTTTAATCGCCGTACGTCGCCTGCTGGTGTTCATAGACCGTAAATCGGCCGTAAAGTTGCAATCGACACATAAGAACGCACCTCCGCCCTACTATTTGCTTTCTACGCGGTAAAAGGAGGCGACGCCGAGAAGCGGCGCTGCCTTAGCGGCAACCGAAAACCTGTTTTTAACCTCGGCGCATGCGCTCAGTGGCTCCGAGGCGTAGCGCGAACACATCCGACAGCCGTCGGCCACTGTTCGCAACATGTGTTGCGTATTAAAAACTCCGTAGGCAAAAAAAAAATTCTGGTAAAGAATGTTTCACGGCTTTTTCCCCGTTGACATTGCATGATTGGGCACTCTGACGGGTAAGCTCTCCGTATAGAAATAAAGAAAACAGGTATACCTTAAGAATTTGTTGGCGGTCCCTTTGATCTTTCACAATTTGAATGGAGTAGCGCGTCGTTTTCTTTCTTTTTTGAATCCTGTGAGCGCTGCCGCGTGCTATAATGATTAAAGGGACTGTCTACCGTTCTTCATCGCTGTCCCGTTTTTTTTTCTTTCTTTTTTTCTTTTTGGCTCAATAGAAAGCGTACCTTTGGGAGTGTACCAGCGTGCAGTGGTTTCACCATAAACTAAGCAGAAATTATTAAAACAGGATTTTTTTTTTTTCATATACGAAGTCGCTCCTTTCCTACGCGTAAAGACGCCGGCAACAATGGTTACTACGCACGATGCGTCGTCGTGGCGATCCATTCGGGCGCGGGACGCTCTTGACCCCGGTTCCAAGGACGACATTGCAGGAGGGACGTGGAGGAGAGAGGAGCGAAAGTCGGCGCCCTGGGGTGCTCCTCGGACGTGTAGCGCGGCATGCATGACAAGCGCAATACTACGCGCCTGTACACGAACACAAATTCAAAGGCAGCGCCACCCCGAAAGCAGCCTGAAAATAACCACGCTATAGAAAGGTGTCTCATAGGGCGAAGTACACTTGTTAAACATACATAATTGTTTTTAAGCAGAATATGTATGCCTGCGTGGGCTGGTTCTGTTACACTAGGAAATTGACAAACGGGCTGTTGGGTGCCGCTAGCGGCGTTTTTTGCACCACTTTCAGAGCAAAATTAGAAACATAATTTTTTTTTTTGGTGGGGGGGGGGGGGGGGGTAGAAGAGTGCTCGTTGCCGCAAATGTGACGCACGACTTGCCCGTTTTTAACACAATCTAAATAAGTTTTCCGAGCAGTAGACAGTCCCTTTAACCAACTGTAACCAACTATACCAGTGCGTATCATCAGAGCGTGCACGTCAGTGGAAGTTTATTCGTGGAATGGGCGTATGTACGCGAGAGCGCCGTCTATTCAGTGCTGTATATGTCATCTCGTCGACCGCGTCCGCACAGCAGGCATGCCAGTGGGCCAGAACTGCGAGGAAAGCGTGTGCGAAGCGAAATACCTTGCTCTCGCTAAAAATAAACCAGCGCCGTCCAAACATGAAAGCGCGCTCTTTTATTTCTTTGTTCTTTTAAATACGCGCCGCGTTCTTTGCGTGCTGGTTCTTGGATGCGGGGGGAAGAGGGCGGGGGGTGTATACGTCTCTCCGATTGGCTGATTGATTAGGTTCAACTTCTGTGAACAGAAAAAGAAATTTCGTCTGGGTTTCGGATTAAAATTTTTGCCGCTTGTAGTTTTTCTTTCTTTTTCTTTTCGGGAGGGCACAGGCGTCGCCTACGCGATGGTACAGTTGTTATATAGCAGGTCCGTAGTCAGGATTTTTTTCTTTTTCGGGAGGTGGGGTGTGCGGGCACTAGCTGTTGACTATTTGAGAAAAACATCTATTTTCATTAATTTTTGGTAAAAATCGCAATATGTAAAATAAGGGGCTTTTAGGGGCGAAGCTCCTTAGGGTCGTTCCCTCCTCTGTAGTAGTAGTATGTATGTAGCCAGCTCTAGTTTTATGAAGTGCTCACTAGATGGCGTGATGGCGCTGCGGTGCTCGCTTCATTCAGATGTATGGGAACGCGTAGCATGGGAGTCTGTCTGTCTGTCTGTCCGTCCTTCCGTCCGTCTGTCTGTGTGTCCGTCCGAGCGCTGCGGTGCTGCTTAGCTAGTACGTGAATTGATCAATAGATGGCGCGGAGGCGCTCGCTGCGTGCTCTAGTGTGATAGGAGAGCGCTAGATGGCGACACACAGTGTTTGTCACGTCTTTGATGATGTACTGGGCGAGATTCACGGAAGACTCACGGTTTTTACCGATGAACATCCGGAGCATCGCCCACTCATCATCATTCACTCCGTGGATATGCGTGGATTTTTTTTCTCAAATGCAACGTTGTTAATAGGCTTAAATTTTATGTTATTAGCGCTGCACTGTGTTGTTAGCACTGCCTCCCCAACCTAAATCCTCCCCCCCCCCCCCTTCCCTCTGGCTACGGTCCTGATATGGTGCGCGGTGCCTGTCTGCTGCCGCGAAAGGCGACGGTTCAACTACGCAGTCGCCGAAAATGCAAGAGGCCCCTGTGTGCTGTGCAGCTTAAGGGCCAAAGATAGCGGTTCTTGTGACATAAGAATCGCAGTCTTCTTTTGAAAAATCGTTGCAGTGGTCCTCTGGTAGTACTGATTGTGGTTATGCATGGAGTTTTTTTTTTTTTGTATAACTTGTGTTATTGGTTCGACGGAATTTCCTTTTGAAACGTGTATACCCCCCCTCCTTTTTTTAGGGGCGAAGCTCCTCTTAGTCTAACCTGGTCACGCGTCAGTCGTCAGGCGTAACCCGCTTGCCGGGAGGCACGCGCTCGCCCTCGGCGCGTGCTTCCCGGCGCGTGCCTCCCGGCGCGTGCCTCTGCTGTCTTGTGAGAGAGCGTAAGGCGCGCGTTGGCTATGGAAACGCTCTTTCTTAGAGGAACGCCCTACCAGCTCGCAAAGAAGGAGAACGTGCCCTCATCCGCGAGAGACAACGATGGTGCAGGCAGCGTCTCCTAGCGAGTTTCTTGATTGAGAAATACCGACTGCTCGCGTTGGAGAAGCGTTCACCGGCAACCCATATATATATGTATATATATAGGCACTGGATCTTGACTTGCAATGAAGTGCCGGTGGGAAATTTCACTTGTGCGTAGTTGAACCATGAGGATTCGTAGCGTGCGCGTTAACTAAATTAATCCGGAACTCGGCACGATCTACGATGAACCTCCCGAGCTTCGCCCACTCATCATCATTCACTCCGTGGATATGCTGTAATTTTTTTTCCTTTTTCTTTTGTTCTGGATTTCTGTCTTTTATTTCGCATTTTGTATGTATTTTCCGCGTGTTTGTTGTTCCGTGTCTTTAGATTTCACCATTTCCTGTGTACTCATGATTGTGCCTTTCTTTTGTTGTAAACATTGTTTATACAGAATACACCTTCTATAATCTCTCCATGAGATTGCAGTATCTATGAATACCACTCCGGTTATTGTTTAGAAGTCAGTAGATCTCATTGGAAGGGGAAATTTTGCGACCACCTGTTCCTGTAGCACAAAAGGTACAAGGAAATCCGTACACGGATTTCTTAGAATTTTAAGCTTCTTGTAGTTGCCGAAAAATTCGTCCTGGTCCGAACTAAGAAGCTTTCATTTACCAGAGATCAGTACGAATTTCCCTGTAGCTTCGTGCCACAAAACGGGTGGACGCAAATTTTCCCTTTCATAAACGTTGCTCCACCTTGTCGGTTTCTGCGCAACTCATCCAGCAGTTCTCAGTGAAATTCGCTCTAAGTGTTTCCCATGGCACACTTCCGTCGTTCGCACAAAATCACAGGCACGACAGACCCGTAAATTGCTTGCAAATCAGTTTTTACTCATTACCTCAAACCGCCCACTTGGCTCTCTACTATTGGCCATCATTTGCGCGTTGACGTCATCGTAGGCAAAGCGACGGAAGTGGCGAAAGTGCCGGGCACCATATTATTGTGGAGGGAAAAAAAAGGTGTGCGCAACTTCCGCTAAAGTCTAGCGTAAAGATAGACTACTCTTCCCGTCTGTGTTGTAAAACGTAATTAAGTTACTCTTCTGTATAGGTTTCGTGAATCATCTGTCTGGTTTGAATAGTTAACATGCACAATTCCACCAATTAAATGCCCTCGAAATCCTCCTTTCTTTAGATGCGAAGCAGCTTATGGTCGGGGCTGTGTCCCTCCATCCATCCGCCGTGCGGCGTCCACACCTGCACTGCGCATCCTCCTTCCCCATCCTCTCCTCTCGGCATTCCTCCTCTCCGAACGGCGCGCGTTGACTATGGAAACGCTCTTTCTTCGATGAACGCTTTGCCAGCTCTCAAGGAACGAGAACACGCCCTCGCCCGCGAGAGACAACGCTGACGCAGGCGGCGTCTGCTAGCGTCAAACCGATGCAAACGCGACGCCCAGTCAAACCGATGCAAACGTGGTGTGCACCCCCCGTGCTGCTCCGCATCGCCTCATGGTCCCCTTTAGCGGGAGATGGTGTTTATAGTTCACTATAATGGCGTTTCTATCTGTTCCTTTCAATCATTTCAAACGCAATTATCAAATAACTCTTGGTCAATCCCCTTCGGTGGGTAAGCGCCATAGGCCTGTAGCATCATCATCATCATCATCTGCTAGGTCGCGCAGGGTCAGATCACAGCGAAGCGGGCCGATAGTTTACTGAAACAGGTCACTTGATAGCCACGTGATGTTTTAGCGGGAACGTGTCACGTGACATTGATTTAATTGATTTCGGTGGGAACGTGTCACGCGTGGCGCTGCTTAAGTGATTTTGGCGGAGATGTGTCACATGACATCTTGGCTACGGGATTTTGGCGGAGATGTGTCACATGACATCTTGGCTACGGGATGATCGGGGCTTCGAAGCTGCCGTTTCAAACATATTACGTCTTTTCGATGAGTGCATGGCACCTCTTATGCTGACGCATGAGCTTCCGCAGGATGCTTCGTTAAGGTTTTTAGATTTGAGATTAAACATCTCACGTGAACGCCTTTGCTGGAAATATGAGCCTAGAGGAAGCAAACCTCTTCTACCGTACTTGTCGGCTCATTCGAAGCTCGTAAAGAGAGGAATTGCTAATCATTGTTTAAGAAATGCCCTCCGAAAGTCTTGCGGCCACTCGTTAATCAGCAGCTTCGTTGAGCAGGTTTCCCGTCTGATCAACGCTGGTTTCCCCGATCATGTGCTGGTTTCGGTGGCAGAAAAGTTTCTTAGGACTATTAAACAGGGAAGAGACGCACCAGTGAACTGCGTGGCTAGTAGCTCAAAGCGCGTGGCTGTGATTCCCTATCTACATAGGATTTCTCACAATTTGAAAAAGATAGGTGATAAGGTAGACGTGAAGGTTGTTTTTTCTGCCCCAGAAAAGCTTTCAGCGCTCTGCAAACGGGTGAATGCGCAGTCCGCACGAAGGAGCTGCTGCACAATCAAACATAGAAGGCTATTCGTAGCATGTGTGATAGCTGTCGTTTATTTGCTCCCGTTGTCATGTGGCAAGATGTATGTTGGGCAAACGGGCCGGTGCCTGAATGAGCGTTTAAAGGAGCATCATTACCATGTATACTCAGCTGTTCAAGGTCATTTAGGTATCCATTGTAGAGATTGTGGTTGCAGACCGGAATTCGAAAAGTGCACTGTTGTAGCCAAACACCGTCAGCAGCTAACACGGGAGATTTTTGAGGCCAATCAAATGCAATTGCTGGGTGATAGATGTATCAGCATGCCTTCGCTTGCTCTGACTAAAAAAGAAATCGAGTTTCTGGCTTTGACACAATAGATTGTGAATTTGGGCGGAGGTGTGGTGTTGTACCATATCATGAGATGACGATTGTCTAGCTGTGATACAATAGGTTGCGCGATTGCGCGGTGATGTTCTGTCACGAGTATATATTTCCAGCGTTTTCGCTAATAAAATTTCAGTTGAAGTCAGCGCTCTTTCTGTCCTTGTCTCTTCTTCTGTAGTTACGTCGTAACTACTCGTAGTCCTGCGCTGTGCAAATATGTTGATTCTCGAAATGTACATTATCATTCTAAACCACTTCGAACTTTCGCTTTCGTTGTCGCCTTAACGAAGTATTACGCGTAGTGAATATAGACCTATTCCACCGGGCCTACGTCACGAAGATGCGGTGGCGCTGTCGTCGGGAGTTTTGGTTTCGCATGGTAGGCATCCGCCGGCGCGCCTACCGTAGCAGCCGCTGCGTTTTCGCTGGTGCGGGCGCTTCTCACCGCCGTGAAATGAAGAAAAAAGTGTTCACCGATGACCTGCGCCGTGGGTTGGTAGCTCAGCAACGCACAATATATGTGCGATAGGTTTTTATCGGTTTCCTGCTTATGTCTGTCGTAAAGAAAGGGACGAACCTGTAATGCCGGCTGTTTGGCGCATCGGTTATGCGCCAAACATTTTCGTCACGACTAAGCATATGTGTAATTATTTAGCGTTAGTGCGGCTTGTTTCATTTGAGAGAAATAGCATTCTCACAAGTTTGTCAAGTGTAATGCTCGACACCAGAGCGACGACGCTTACAGAGCGACGACGCTTACCGCAAAGCGCGCACGACGTTAGCTTAGCTCGATGTGTAGAAGTAATCGCGGTCGCCGTGTATTCTTGAAGTGGGGAAGCTACACACACGTCATACGAATTTCATTCACTCAAATGAAACAAATATATAAGAGCGTAATTCACGTAGCCGTGAGCGAAAGGCCGATTACAGCGACGCTTTTGCAAATTGCTTGCGGCTGCGATAGCATACACGCGAGAAGTGTCTTTGGCAATGCTGTAGTGGTTATGATGCGCTTTAAATATTTTTTTTTCGATTGTCAGGCTGCTCGAATGAACTACACGCTTGAAATTTGCCGCGTCGTTACAGGACTTCACGCCTTCACGATCGGAACTGAGCGTATAGGCTGAGCCACAAGCCGCGATTATGCGCCTTGCTGGCGGTTAGTTGAGAGCCTTGTCCTTGGCACGTTATTGCTTTTTTGTGTGTGTCTGCGTTATCACAGCCGTGTTTACATAGGTTATAGCGTCACCAATATCGCATACGCTAGTACCTATTCCGTTACATTTGTTTTTGCGCAAGGATTTCCTGTAGGGGTTAGAGGCTTTAGGTCCGAAACAGTATTTTAGCTGAGGCAGCTTCAAGTCGCATTTAAACAAGTCTCGCTGTTGCAAGTGGTTCATTCTTGTGCTAGTTACCGAATTAAATCATACGCATGAAGCGATGCCGACATGATAGCTCGCGATCATTCGCATCATGTGGCAAGGTGCTTATCCTTTCAGTCAGTTTCTCACATCTTGTCATAGCTGGGCGTCGGCACATTCTTTTCTACATTCATTGAATGCTTCCTAGAGAGCTAACGCCACTTCATCTCACGCGGCTGCCCCTCGCAAACTGTTGTAAACAGGCCGTCGGCGCTCCGACGTCCCGTGCTCGGAGGCAGCTTGCGCACACGCTTCGCCGGCGGCGGTGGCGCGACCGTGCAGGGCCGCGGTAAGCGGTGGGCGGGGCCTCCGCGCCGCGACGTCGACACAAGCCCTGGTTATATCGCCGGTGCCTACCACTGTTTACCAACATGGAATAGGTCTATAGCTACTCCAGAACAAGCAGAAACTGTTAAACTCGGCATTTGGATGTTCGCATAGGACTATTATATGTCTATATGCGACGATAATAAAGGCATGACAAAAGTGTTGGCGCAAGTAACTACCTTTATTTGGTTACGTTCAGACTGTCTGGACATTATATAAATTCATTGCATTAGTAGGAAAGTGGACCTTACCGAAGACGAAGTTGTCTAAGTACGGCACTGCCTCCCCCCCCTTCTTGTAAACAAACTCAGGGTGGTAAAGAGGGGTGGGGGAAGGAGATGCGAGGAGGAACTTTCACAATGCCCCCACCTCTGCTCCCTGTAGCAGCGCTGGCTCAGGAGACAAACTTGGATAATGAGCATTTTTTTCCTCATCTACCTCCGCTCATTAAAACACGTTGCCGAAACTTCCACGGCCCCCCTCACTGCCCCTTTAAGGCGCAAGAATGCGCCCCTCTGTTACCACACAGTAAGTCTGCTGATCTTCGGTATCAGCTGTAGCGATGAGGCGCTACAGCTACACAGCCTTAGAGATCCGTACGAAAGACGGATCTCTAAGGCTGTGCTTTTATCTCACCGTCGCTTGCGGCGCGAGCTTAGAAATTATGTAGATATAACCTCTCTCATTTGACCAAAAATAAACATACATTTTCAAGCCTAGGCATAAAGAACCAGTACGCGTTGCAAGCACGGCTTGCACCTCCTACCAAGGTCAAAATTACACTTTTTTAAAAATATGGTATGACAACATAACACTACTGCCCCCTATGAAATTTTCTCACTGAGCGAGCCGTTGGAACAGGTCTTGTTCAACAGGCTGACTGCGGCGCGTGTGATGCATTTCGTCCACGTGTTTCCAACGTGTTTACTAATATTACGTGCGGTATTGTGCGTTTATCATCGTTAGCGCTCATCGAGTGGACAAATTTAACATGTTAGGGCGTTGTACAGCACGCGGTCGCCGGCGGATGGAGCGTCGTAGGCTTGTCTTCGTCAGGATGACGATTGCCTTCTCCAGCGTTCGTTTCTTTACGCCATTGCACGCTTTCCCCAGTCCATAGAAGGAGAGGAGGAGAAGAGCTGCACATGCGAACAACAAACACACACACACAAAAAAAGGGGTAGGGTGTAGGGGAAGTTGGGTGACAGGTGTTGCGTGACTAACATACATGGCAAGAACGAAAGCTTCCAAAGAATCCGCTCGTGGTACATATCTTGGAAGTGCATTGTGTGCGCAACGCTAGAAAGCACGATGGAGAAAGAGACGCATACGCTAGGTACAGGTATTGCGCCCATCACGTGCACCCTTTGCTTCCATGAAAGATATGTCTTCTGCTCCCGTTTTGTCGTCTGCTGCAGTGTCAGGAGTAGCGATGCTCTGGTCGTAAGGCCTGATTGTGCGCTCGTAGTCTTACCGTTGCGTGTATAAGACAACCCGGGATTTAAAAGACGCGAGGGGCTGACAGGGCCTTTCGAGCCACCGCACAATAGACCGTGGCACTACAACTCACAAAAAAAAAAAAAAAAAAAGAAAGAAGGCTAACCACTTTTCCCTCGTTGCTTGGAAACTACGAAGACGCCGTGGCCTCCTCCGCTGCCCCGGCCACGCTTTTTTGTATGTAGTCACGTGACGGGAGAGCGAACCAATCGCGCGCGTCGCCGACCGCGGTGTGCGTAGGGAAGAGCGGGCCCAAATGATGACGGGGGAGCGCCGGGAACCGAGCCAGCCACCGGCTTTGAACCCTTTGCTGCAAACCCTCTCGCTACCGCTTGGAACAAGCAGCAACAGCAGCGGCGTCCGCCAGTCCGATAACCCGCGAGCATGGCGGCGGCGGCACCGGCAGTCGCGCTCTCCTCGGGAGTTCTGCAACGGCGCCGAGCGGCTGTGTAGTCCTACTCGTCGGGTTAGTGCGATGTGCGGCCACGTTGCTGCTGCCTCGGTTGACGATGGTGCGTGGACCGCGGCGGCCGAGCTGGTGAGAGAGTGAAGAGACGGCTGCTGCGTGGTGCCTTTCGCGGACCGAGTGTGCACCCCGTGGAAGGCTTTCTCTCTCCCCTAGCGCCTCCTTTTTTTTCCCGACGAGCATCAGCTTTTCCCGATATTTCCCCTTTTTTTCCCCTCTGTGTGCCCGATCCGACCCTGCGGTTTGCTCCCGACTGACCGACGCGGCATGGAAGACGACTGCGAAGCGGCGTCCACGGCCGTGGTTGGACTCGGCGGCGCGAAGGAGGTAAAAGAAAAAAAAAAAAAAACGCCAAGGTCGCGTAGCGCGCCTTGCCGAGGGAGAGCGGCGGGGGTTGTTCTGGGGAGAGCCGGGGAGCGCGGGACGTTGGGGAGAGCGCGAGCTCTCCCGTTGCTCACGCGACGTCGTTGGTGCATGGTTTGCCGACCTGATCGTTTTGTAGCACTCTTTTTTTTTTTTCCTTTTACAGCCTCTGTGTGCGTGGACCTTCGGTGCAGTAATGTTCCTGTGGCACGGGATTTCTCGGTCGGTACTCGAGAAGGGAGGGGGCGCAGTCAGGCGCAGCGGTTGTCGCTGCATCTTCTGTTCGTGAATCTCAAACGGTGTACGAGGGCGTTGACATGCTTCGAGCGTTTTGAACTTGTTCTGCGATGAGATGTTTCTATAGGGCAACATTAGATATTTTGCAGCAGAGGATGCCCGGAAATGACAGTCCTGCTGAGGTTGTAATCACAAGGTTCTTTCTGATGTTGTTAACGTAGCACCGAATGTGCCTATTACTTTTGCTATAATCTCTTGATTTACCAAGGCAAAGCTACAGACGGGCATTTGTGGGTAACTAATTGAAAGGTCACAAAAATGCACTATTAATCAGTTTTTCGTGACTGATATTTCGCTTGGCCGTTGAACAAAATTGCATACTACATCAAGGATTATCTCACGCTGCTAATGTCCAGATGCACATTTGGTGTTCATTCAACTGTGTAGAGGTGAAACACCCGTCAAGAAAGGCCTTTGGGCTAAATATAACGCAAAGATGTTAAAATGGTGACTTGCTCTGAAAATTATTTCAGGCAGTGGTAGGTCTTATGTCAGTGATGTGCTGAACTGGCCTTCACTTACAGTACTCACCAATCGATTTCTCAGCCTGTATGGCAGCTGGCGCTCCCTTGTGCAACCGGAGACTAAAAAATACGTTGGAGTGAGACACTGTCACGGTGTGGCACCAGAGCTGTCACTTTTAATTTTATGCCTTAATGAGTTGGCTCAGGGCCCTTGTGCTCACGTGTGGCGCAAGAAATCATGGGTAACAATGCAGGCCATTTATCCAGTTTCATTTGCCATGGACAGCACCTGTTCAGTACCTAGCAGTGACTCGGCAAGAAGTGGTCTTCAGAGAGTTGAGGGTAGGTTAAAGAAACATGCTTTTTTTTTATAGTGATAAGAGATATAAGTAACACTGCATACTGTGCGCCTGAGAAGGTATCTTTTTAAAAGTTACTGGAGTGGCAATCTCTGCCAAATCTTATTGGCAGTGGTAACTAACACTTTTCAAACCATCCAGAGACTAGTCACAGCTCAAATCTTCTTGTTCTGATAATGTAAGCTTTATGCTCATTGGTATGTTGAAGCATGTTATCTTGATTTAAAGTATTACCTTTGGCCAGCTGCCGATATCATGATCTTCCATAAAAGATTTTGTGAAATTTCGAGTTTCATCAGTAAGACCAGCTACACGGATGAGCTCTTCTGGTATCTACCTATCAAAACCGTCTGCTAAGGACCTAGAGGAACAAGGAACAATCTTTTCATTATCTACTACCTTTATGGTATTAATTCCTATAATTAGATGGCAGCAAACGGGTTCACTCTTAGAACTGAGCCTCCACTCCTGCCTTTTCTTTTAAAACTCCTCGTGTACATCACATTCGATAAAGCAGTGAAGATGTAATGATGTGTAGGGAAAGGTGGGCCAAATTTGCTGTAACTCCAAAAATGCTGGGACCGTTACAGAAGTTTGCAACCAATATGTTGTTTGACAGATGTGAATGTGGCTAACCAATGTTACTCATCTCTTGCACATAAGTGGAATTGGCTTTTGCTTGCCCTTGAAACACACAAAAAGGAAATGTGGCTGATCCCTCGGTGATAGGAATTGGTATAACATGAAGTGTGAAGTGTAGCATTCAACAGAAGCAGTTGAATGTTTGTTGTACATGGGGATAAACTTGTACGTTGCTATCAGGGTTTCGCTGGTACGCCATTGCTTGACGGTGGCACATCCACATTCACGCTTGATGTCACATCTCCTCCATCCTGACGACTAATGTCCATGACCATGACAAACCCTTTGTGGTAACTGGAGTAGTCTACGTACTAGCTAGACACAGTGGATAGTAAATGACACGCGACAACAGCGTCAATAAATGTCCACTTGCACCATGCTGACGACGAAGTGTCACAGGCTAATGTGACATGAAAGACAAGGCACACGGATGTGTTATCGGATACAGTCACTTGTGAGCACCATGTTGAGACCACCAAAGCAATCATCACTAGGTGCTCATTAGAGGCGTGCTGCACATTGCTTCAACACTTCTAGATGACACCCCCTTAGATGCTAGATACCACCCCTCCACATGCGCATGTGCGAAGGTGAACGGGGGAGGTGTGTAGGGCTTTCTAAGAAATAATGTAAAGCTTCGAGCATACGCGTGGATAGCACAGTTGGTAGAGTGGCTTGAGTAACACGGTAACATTGAGCCCTTGTAACGCCCTGTACCTTGGGTATTCTGTGACTGCAGTAAAAGAAATGTGGTCTGCATGCAGAATGTTTCACTGGAACCTTGCAGCATAGCTTTTTTGCAGCACAGCTTGTTTGCTGAGACTTGCAATCACTCCTATAATGTCCCCGATATGCAGGTGTGGCACTCAAATATGGTGGTGGTGATGTAATCCGATGATCTGAGGGCGTGAGTGTTTCAGTACGCCATCCATTGGTGCTTGTCAACAGCTGAAGAGGTACAACTGTGTCACGAGTGTAGTGGAAGTATTTGCGAGAGCGACACATGATTTTGTTCCTCTTCATTTGTGGGGCTGTTGCCGGGAGGTCGCTCATTGGTGCCCTCTTGGTGTCGCATATGCTGTAGTAGCAATTACTAGTCAAAAGAAATTTGCCTGTGTTTTATCACTGTTATGGTCATTATTGGTTAAGAGAGTCTCCAAGCAACTGCTTTAAGCAATCATACGGGCTGTGTAAGGTATGTTCACCGGCGATATAGTCCAGCACTAGGTCTGCATACGAAACAGACCTGTGCCCCTGGCTTTTAGTGCGTAGGTTTTAAGAGTTACCAGTAATGAAATACGTTTCTCACTGTGGTGATGTTACGTGAATAATTGGCAATCAAAAGCATGGAAATTTTGGGTGAGTTGGTAATTGTTAAGCCAAATACCATAATTGCAGTGGTCGAGTCTGCTGAAATAAAAATTTTGGGAGTAGTTAGTCTGGTACATTCATATCAATAACAGTAACCACCAAAAGCTAAGTGCATTTGTTATGCATCTGGTAACTGTGATCGGCTGGCACCTCTTAGCAAATTACCTTCGTAGGAACGAAGCATTTCATTGCTGTAACAAACCTGTGCAGTCGAAGGAAAGGGGGTGTTTCAGCAGCGGCTAGGACCCTTAAGTTGGATTTATAGTAAAGCAGGCATTATAGGTTCCCGTGCAGAGATGGCCAAGGCATAATTTGAGTCGGTGCAAATTTGCCAGGTTTGCCTGCGGGGTGTCGCCAGTCTAGTTGGTGACAGAGGGTGGTCTCGGGCGTCGGTTGTGGGGGCGTCCCCTCCTCTAAAGCTTTCCTATTTGCAGCGAGCGTCTTGCTGCTGCCATGTGGAATGCTGCGGCGGAGGGGATGCCTCTACCGGCACCAACGAGGACAGCGGGCGGGACGTGTCACCCATGTCGCCACCGTCACCCTTGCCCCCTACACCTCAGGTGTCTTTCTCTGTCTCTCTGTCTGTCTCTCTATTTCTGCCTGGTTTGGCATGTCCGTGGCACCAGACTTATCCCCAGCAAACGAGCAATGCTAGCTTGCAGCCGCACTAGTTAAAAAGCCCATTGATAAACTAGAAGCAGTGACGTCTCACCTCTCCTCCTCCTCCAGCACCAGCTTTCACTCTCCCTTGCCATGCCGAACAAACTAGCAACAATGTTACTGTCCCATGGCAGGATTAGAAGTGGAGGTGAGGAGAGAGGGAGAGGCATTCCCAAGCGCTTGCACCTTTGTAGTACGTCCTGTGATTCTGTGAAACGTGTTGACTTCCCAAGCCGCTGGCACCGATCACACTTTTTGTCACTGTGGAAACAGGCACGAGAGAGCACATGACCGTGTTCAGCCAATAGGAGAGACCAGCGTTGAGGGAAGGGGCATGCAGGAGGGGAGCAGCGAAATTCGATAGATATCGCTACTTTTTGTTTGGGAGGGGGGGGGGGGGGCTCTAGCATCAGTTAGTTGGCACTGCCTGTGCTGGTAGAGGCAACCAACCGTGTTGTTGCATCTCCCAATTTCCTCACTCTGCAAATTTTGGGAGCAGCATGGTTTTGCAGCCCAGAACTTGTCTGCGTTAGTGAGCCTGGAGGGCATTGCTAAGCCACAGTTCTGATTAGGTCGAGGAGCCACTAGCTTACGCTAAGTTCAAGTGTTTGCTTTGGAGCACTTTGGAATAGAACGGAGTAGCAAGGGAGCAATGCATCGCTGAAATTTTAATTGCTGCTTGCTGCTACCACATGTAAGACTGCCCCCACTACATACTGTTCTGTTAACCAAAGCCACTGTATGTGTGAACGTGGGCCACTGTTTCGAGTGACGTTTCTTCTTTCAATGCTAACATGTTTTCACGCTTTTTGCTCTGTGCTCCGAGCAACTTGTCCACCGACATCATCAGTGGGATGAGCGTGCTGCGAGGAGTGGATGATGAGTGTGTGTTATATTCAAGCAGATGTAACTCCAAAATGGCGAGTGCAGTTTGCTAGATTTAGCGTGTAAATAAATGACCATAGGCAGGAATGTGGCTCATCACAATTGCTACCATCCTGTCCAAGTAACTGTGCTTTAGCTTCTTTGTAGGCAAGGTTTGGATCGAGATAGCTGGTTTTGAAATTGGTTTTTAATAGTGAAACTGATAGCTGGGCCTAGTTGGAATCCTGTGTGTTTCTTTGTCCCAATGTTCTAGCACTAAGCTCACAATGGTTTCTAATAGCTTTTTTTTAGTAGCAGTCTTGTTAGTTTCCAGTGCCTTTCTCATCACTGCCACGATGGCAGTTGTGAGCCATCCCATCGAACAAAGTGTTTCTATATTCAATAGAAGATGAGATAAGTTCGAGGTTTAGGATATCGGTTATCTATGATTGCCAATTTATAGAAATTGCTGGACCAACCACGAATGAAGTGGGCCAAAATTGACTTACAGTGGGCACTGTCCACACTGCCAAGCACAACTGGCCTGTCGCCTCTTGTCGGCCATTGCTGTGTTCTTCCTGCAGTTGAACAAGTTTGACTTTCACTGCGCACTCTGCTTCTCATTAGGGCATCGCATTCTGCTCAACTTCCTCCCCCCCTTGCCCCCTGTGCAATTGCCCCTAGCAGGTTTACGTTTCTAGCAGGCTGGGGTGCATATTATAAGTAATAATAATACAGTAGAACCTCGTTATAACGAACCCGGATATAGCGAACTATCGGATATAACGAAGTAATCACAATTCCCCTTGAAATTCCTATAGATCAAATTGTTATTGGTTATAACGAACTAATGGTTATAACGAAGTAATTACCTCTCCCCCTTCAGCTTTGTTATAATGAGGTTTTACTGTAGTAATGTTATTGTCACAGGAGCACTTTACAGAGCATGGATCTGCCCAAGCCAAGCAGGGTCTTGAGTGGCAGAGTGTTTCAGTGTGGTGCGCTGATGATGATAATTCGTTTCTGAGGTTTTTACCAAGCATCATTGGTCGTATCGTTTGTACCTAGAGTTCTTAAAGGCCGTAGGCGATACCGGCGAAACGCCTAGAGCTTTTAGGCCGATACAGGCGAAATGTCAAAGCCGGTTTATACTGCATGATGCCAGTGCATGCATATTAAAGAACCCCAAATGGTTGGAATTTCCCGAGCCCTCCAGCGTAGCGTCTCTTGTAATTATGTCTGGTTCTGGGCCATGGAATTACAGAAATCTATTGGGTTGTGCTCTATAGGTATATGCATTACTGCGTGCCTATTTTAAAAAGGTTTGGTTTGAATGGCCAGTGCTGGACCGTTTCGTCTGCCTTCCCTGTTCCAGGAGAAAAAGCTGAGCTCGGGGTCGCTCGGAAGCGGCGATGCAGCGAGGCCGAAACAGGTGACCGTCACGCACCCGGGCACGACGAAACCCAAGCCGACGTCCAAGAAGAAGGGCTCCATCCAAGCCGATCTCGTGAGTCATAAAAATTGCCGCAGCAACACATTATTTCTGTGACAGCGGCCGTTGTTGACCAGCTGTCACGGGACCATGGGTGTGTGCCCACTGGAAGAGAAGGGGTTGGGTCCAAAGGTCCATGGCCCCACCCATAACTATTGGAGAAGGGCATGAAATTTCCGACAACATTTAGAATAGCTTTACTTAAGTCCCCTACAGGCTTGAGGTGGGGCACGACTCAACCCGATCCAACCTGCCTGTCTCAGAATCCCACTCTATAGACCCTTTTCATAAACTGTAAAGGTAGCTTCCCTGCAACGCAACATGCCCTACTAACGGTGACAGCTGTCATTATTTAAATGCTGTCAAAATTCAAGTTGCACATGCTGCAGCCCGTTTTTTTGAGAAAGTTTGTATCAGAAGGGCTTTGTCAACATTTGGCATGCCCTATCACAAGCAAATTGCGCTTGCACACGTTGTTTGCCAGATTGCCAATGCCGCCATTAGTAGGGCAAGCTTCATTGCAGGAAAGCTAGCTTGCAGTTTATGAAAAGGGTCTATAGACAACTGGTGTCTCTCTCTAGGTGGATGGTTTGTATGACACTTGGGATGTGTATAAGCTTTCCACTTTATGTAAATTATTAGACACCTTTCATGTGCCCCATTTTTAAAAGGAATTGTATTCACGCAGCTGTAATTATGACTTCTTAAATTTAATGATTCTAATGACCATCGTCATGAGCATTGCATGTCTTCGTGCAATGCAGAAGTAATTTTCTATTCGGCCGGATGGGGGAGGGCTGCTTTGAGATTTAGCGCCCTCTCATGCGGGACCCTGTACAGCCTATTCGCAGGACATGTGTTAGGCCTTTAGCGAGGCCACTCAAAAAGCCTGGAATGCTTCATTTAAATATTTAAACGCAGTAGTCAGTTTATACTTGCCGTAAGCCAACTCTAGTTTATTACGTCTTTCTTCAAGAAAAGGCTCGCACTATGATTCACTAGTTCTCTGCAGCAAAGCCAAGGCCACACAAATATTGAATACACATTCTTGTGAAGCGAGGTTTAGTGCCAGTGTTAAAGGATGCTGCTGCCACTGTGTAACTCGCCACTAGCTGACGACAGGGTGCAGATCGATACATTGAAAATATATGTGTACGCTTCTGATTGGTCTGTAGGGGCCTGTAGCTTCTGCAGTGCTGCGCAGAACTACTGGAGCAAGGTATACAGGCCCACTGGAGTTAAATTGTCATCCTACTTGATCTGTCACGAATGTAACATGCTCATTAATATGAACTGATGTAGGGTTTTAGGCTGAATGTAATAATACAGGCCACTTAGTAGACAGATGCACGCACCTTTTTCTTTTTCGTCTTCTCTCTTTGACTTGTTGCCCCAGCTTAAAAGAGATAAGTGCACCGAATTGCGTGCATATTTTCTTTCCCTAAATGCTTTGTGTGTAAGTGTCGAATACTGGCTGTGGCTTCCAAGTACAGCATGGCTGCTTCATTTTTGTTTGGCCGAATTTTGCATGGCGGGTTGTGGGTGTCCAATTTCCTTGTGTCCCCAATGCTTGGTTTCGTGCCAAGCACTGCATGATGCAGGGTTTTTGCGTGTTGTGATCAATATGAGTGGTTGTCTGCTGGTGCATCTTGGAAAATGTGTTGCGTTAATGTTAAATCTTAAATTGCAGCAGCCACAATTATGTCTGGGCAAAAATGCTCATGTACAGTGAGTGCATAGGGTGAACAATAAGGAAATCCAAACAGTGAAAATCAGTGGTGTGAGTCTGTCGGCACAGTGCACCTCATAGCCAGATCATCATTTTTGCTCATATAAAGAAAGGAAATTTTAAATACTATCTTATCCATTATTGTCTTAAGTGACCATTGGCACTGCTACAGTCAGTTGCCAGCTTTCACAGTTTTTAACCCATCCATGCTGCCCCATGTCCTGGGTTTAACTCTAGCATTGCAACAATTAGGTGACCAAAATTTTAGTGGGGAAGCTAAAAACACACCGTAATAGCACATGCTATACTCGGGTACAGGTCAAGAAAAAAAGCGGCGTCTGGCCGTCAAAGGACCCCCCCCCCCCCCCCTCCAGCCAATGGTGCCGCTCCATCAACGTGACGTCGCAGTAGACCGCCTACGTGCTGTGCTCTGATGTCTCTCGAGTGCTGCACAGAGGTGGTCTGCCGTGACGTCACATTGACAGAGCGGCACCATTGGTGGGTGGGGGGGGGGGCGTCCTTTTGACGGGCAGACGCCGCGTTTTTCTTGACCTGTACCCGAGTATAGCACTATGTTATTTTTCTGTAGCACAAAGGCAATATTTCGTGTACGTTTATGTTCTCTGCTACCTAGCTTATATCGGGACATATGAAAATAACTGAATTACCATACAAACAGTCGTAAGGACCACAGTTATTTTTCGAAACATGAGGGCCTATATTGAAGGTGCAACTTGCGCACTCAATGTTTACAATTTTCTTTTTTTTTAAGTGGAAACAGCATACCTATCGGCCTTTTCTAGGGTGCGATCGGCGCATGTGACCTACCCTCACTTATAAGTCCAAAAACATTTTGCTGTGGTACCTACGTGCTTTCTGATCTCGAAAGCTATCATTCTAGTGGTTCCCGTTATACGTGATGCTTCAAACACTGGTGCTAGATACAACTTTGCAACTTGAAAAACGTCAGTGCGGTACCCACAACGTGCGCATGCGCGTGCCTGCAACTCTACGTGTGTTGCAATGAATAAGTAGCACAGATCTCAGCACAGACGATGAAAGGAAGAAAAAAAAATGACATGTGGCTCACACCCCTTCGGGTATGTGGTTATGAGCAAATCCAGCTAAAGTTAAACTAAAGTCTACCCGAGTCAACCAAAAGTCCAGGTCAGTCAAACAAAAGTGGACTGAACGCTATGGGCTAGTGAGTGCCATTCAGGACAATTATGTGAACACCAAGGTTGCCTTTGCTATCTTTTATTTTCTTTCATTAAATTTTTTATGGGGAGCAAAGTGTTCACTTGGTGCAGCATCCTTAATATGCATGGCACTAATGAGTATTATCTGCAGTATTCGTCTGAGTTCTTTAAACGCTGACGTAAATGACGCTCAGTATCGTGGCAGTGAACACAGACCTGCTTGTCCTGTGTCCATTTGTTGGCATTAAACCGAGTGTCGTTTACATTGACTCATTGAAACAAAACACAGCTTACATTTAGCCATATTCCTATGGTTTAATTCTGTGGTTTGGCTTTTAGCAGGGAAGAACAAAGCATTTCAAACCCCACAGGCCACTAACAAGATCTGTGTGCACATCGTGACGAGGGTCTAAGTGCAGTACCACTGCTTCTGCCACCGTGACACATGGAAGCAGTGAACTCCATCGGTCAGCATAGCCGCAGTACCAAGACTAGGAGGGGAAGTAATGTTCACGGGAATCGCGGGAGTCATGCCATGATCGGTGCGCGGCACACTTGCAGACCAGTTTGCTGTTAACACATCTGAGCTGGAGTAACAGCTCGAGTTCTTGTCCATTGATGAACATACATTTGAAAGGCGTTGACCTAACACGGCATGCTTTCCATGTGCACGGCATTTCTCTCAAAGCACAAAACCCATGCCCATCAAAAATTCCAGATGATTAGGAAGATGTGGAAGAAAAAAAAATTAATGAGGCAGTCTATATGACCGATACCCAGACGATTGCTTCCATTGTCGATTTGGTTACCTGCGTCAACGGTCAGTGTAATGCAGGTGAGCTCGATTTTGTGTGTTCAATCCAGGCTGCAGCAGCTGTATCTTGAAGCAGGCAGAATGCAAAAACGGTCGTGCACATGTGTGGCGCCTTAGCTACATTAAGCTAAGTAAAAAGAAAAGGAAACTAACAAAATTCGTAGATTATGTGATCATTGGGCCTAGGAAGGGTTCACTCATATGGCCTTCCCCACGAGAACGTGTGTGTTATATGAAGGGTTCGTGAAAGGAATGTGGAGCGGCCTGGTTGCAACTTTCACTGATTCACTAAACATTCGACATGCGCATTGCGAAACGTTCTGGTGCAATATTCAGTGCACATTTAATAAGGCCCGTTTGATTTGAAACCCTAGCATTCTTGCGTTCCCGAAATGACCATGCGACACTACAGGCTGGCATAAGTGCTATTCAGTGATGTCTCAGGGATGTTGCCTCAAGATATTTAAAAATGTAGACATATCATTAACTTTTCTTTGCTTTAAAATAATAGATTTCTATGACGGTTAGAGAGTACAAGGACACTTGGACAACGTGTGGTGCCGATGTTCAGAAGCAAGGCCCAAGCAAAGTTTGCTTTTCAGTGGCCTCCGAGACTTGTGCGTTAGAGGTCATGGTTGGGGCTAAGGTGATGTCGGCTGCAGAGTTGAGGGGAACGCGTGCTGGGAAATCGAAATTGCATTTTTTATCGCTTTAAATAGAGTGGAGGGCCAGGATTCTGAACACATGACATCGTACAAAATTTTCAGAAAATGTTTCATGACCCCTTTAAACATTTCTGGGTATTTCGAGAACAAATGAAAATTCAAACGAACAACTGCTTGGCTGCAGTTAGCTGGAACACCCTGCAGATTCAGATGCGCATTGAGGATAGCCTGGGCACTCAAGAATAATAGTCTGCAGTTTTGACATGTCAGTGTGTATTGTAGTCCTGGAGTTTCTGGACTAGGTGGTACGTATTAAAAGGCTGAAATAATGCGAAACATACACACAACAATTTTGGCATATACATGTGCAACACAAGCACCAACTTGAAACTGACTAAGGAAAAAAAAAAGAGAAAAGGGGCCGTCTGTGCTACAGCATGAGCATTAGTGCATGTACTAAAAAGAATACCACAGTATTTCTTTCTTTTAAATTTTCTGCGTTGTGTGTCTGTGTCTAAAACTGTGTGTTCTGTGTGTTTTCTGCTGGTTGTAGTTTTGGCATGCAAAATTATAGAGTGATGTGTGCCATAGTTGGTGGTAGATATTTGTCACTGCATGTTTGCTTTTTGAGCCACGTAACCATGCTTATCAAGTGAAAGTGTGTAGCAGTGCAATATAAAAAAAGGAAAAGGGAGTTGCTGCGTTTAGGACAGCGGCAGGCTTGACTCCAGGAGGTCTTCCTGCCTCTTCTTAAACGGACACTAAAGTGAAAAATCGATTTTTCTTGTATTTGTAAATTACAAAATGGAAACACGGCATCCACCCATCTGTAGCACAAAGCTACAAGGAAATCCGGACAGATTTGTCAGAAATGAAAGCAAATTACCTTTTGACAGTGTCAAAAGCGCCACTGCTCCGTAAGCCAGAATACATGAAAAAAGACAATAAATAATGGCGCTCGTCCGTAGTTCTGTCACTAATGCGCATGATGTTATGGATCTTTAAGGGCATCTGATAACATGCCTACATGATTACTCATTGGCAAAGATGCTAGACATCGTGTTCTAAGGAATTCAGAGAGTCAACACAGCATCTTTCAAAGAATTCTATTGAGCCGATTTGTTGACAATACAAAAATAAAGGTGACCGGTATCCTACCACAGCACTACCTGCGCGTATAGGCTCGAAGCTGCACGAATGCAGCTATGCGTGCACCTCTTCACGCGTTCATCAAGGCGGACTTTGGAACACGCCTGGAATGGTGCCGCCATCTAGGAGAGGCGAAGTAAAGCTGCAGTGATTCACCTTGCCTCTCCTTGATGGCGGCACCATTCCAGGCAATGTGCGCCTGGATGCGCGCCTGCTGAGCAGGACAAGACAAGAAGGCACGTTCGTACGGCCTCGAGCATGTGCGGCGTTAGCGCAGTGGTAGTGCATCGGGCACCTTTCGTTGTGGCGTGGGAGGCTGTTAGCTTGATTCCCAGTGCATCAACAGAAGTTTTTTTTTTGTTGTTTTTCTTTATTGGTATTTACATGTTTACTTTACTGCATCATATCCATTACGGTAGTAACGTATGGGGTCATGGTGGACCCCGGCATAAAACACTGTCATGTTAAAGAATATATATATATGGAATGGTGTTTTCTGACATTATATAAGCCTCCCTGTTCAACGCTGAACTAAAAAACGATGAATGCAGTGTTGGGCGTAAGATGGCAAAAGTAACGGCGCTAGATTTCCCAGTACGTAGTTTATCAGGTTGAGCAGCTTCACCCTTTCACTTCGGTGTCCCTAATGCACCACGTACTTTTGCACTGGCTGGCTGTTTGTTGTCACGCTTTTTTTTTTTTTAATTTCTGTGCTGCTCATTAATGTCCAGTTTTGTTCACTGACCTCTGACCCCCTGCACATTGTCTTCTCCCCCGCATGCACGCCGTCCTCGTCCACCACTCCCGTGCCCTCCTCCTCCTCTTGATCCTCGCATCGGCCACTGACCCCGCACCTTGATGCGAAAAAACGTATACGTACTGCCGCACCAATGTGCACGCGCTGTAGCTGTACGCTCAGTGCCACAGCTCGTCACAGCGCATCATGGCCGGGGTGAAATTTAAGATGGACGAGTGGCTCAACAACCTCTCGAACAAGGTCAAGACGGTAAGCGGGTCTTGCCCTCCCTTCCCCTTTCCCCCTCCCCCCTGCCATGTGTTGCAAACATACTGTTGTGAGAGCATTACAATGAAACCTCATTACTACAAGTTCAATATGACACAAAAACAGCTTTGTTGTATCTAGGGGTATGGGAGCGTTCGAAGGTTTCGAATATTCATCGCATTTCTGATATTCGTGTTTGATTCGAAAACAAGGTATTTCAAACTTTCGAAAATTTGAGGAGGAGATTCGAATATTCGAAAATGTCTAACACGTGTCGCAGTCACCTTGCCGAAAATGACCAATCTACCATGTTTCCGTTTGCACTAGATGCCGAGACTGGCCATGCTTATGCACGCAAGCATCAGTAACGCACGGAGGCATAATGGCAGCCAGTGACGAGCGCTCCAGTATGCACGATTGATGTGTTGGCTGCTCCTTTTAAAGCAATTGAGTGGTCCACGCACATCGCCAGTATGCAGCACGTGTTGAGTTCAGAACAGCTCGGCGATGGGCATGTCTTCCCACAGTGCTGATCATTAATGTGTATGCTTAACATAGTTATGTACAAAAATAAAATATCATTACTGTAGGCACAGTTGTGCTTTGATATCCGATATTCGAAGCTGCATATTCGTATTGGACTCATATTTGAAAATTTTGATATCTACACACAGCCCTACTTTGGGGATGTGCTGATAGCAAACTAACAGCAGAGACGTCCAAAGTAGAGGCTGTGCTGTGCTTAGCATGATCTCATAGATGTCATGCAGGAGTGCTTTATCAAAATGGGCTGGTCCCTGGAGTATGGCATGGTTTGGAGCCATTGATTTGATTGATTTCTGGGGTTTGATGTCCCAAAACAACAATGCGATCATGAGAGGCGCCTTAGTGGAGGACTCCGGAAATTTCGACCACCTGCGGTTCTTTGACGTGCGTTGACATCGCACAGCACACGGGCCTTAACATTTCGCCTCCATCGAAATGCAGCCGCCTGCGGCCGGGATTCGATCCCGCTACCTTCGGATTAGTAGCCGAGTGTCATAGCCAGTAGACCACTGTGGCGGGGGAAAAGAGTGGACTAAATTGTGGAGCAGAGGCTTTTACGCAGAGTAATGAGTGAATTAAGTGAACCGACTGATATGGCATGCAGAGAAGGTTTGTCTCAAACTTGCGAGCTTGATCCTCGTAGCCACTGCTGCATTTCCATAGCGCGAAACGCAAGGAAAGAAAGAAACTGTGTGGTGAAGGACTACGCACAGCCAGGTGTTAATGAAAAATTGTTGGAGTTTCAATGTGCCGCCACTTCATAAAGGGCACAAAATCTTATTGGAGTACGGATGTATGACTAACATAAATGGTATGTCGTGACATCAGTAACTCGACATCCCTTGTCAGTTACATCACATTTAACAATAAAAGAGCTTTGCTGCGCTAACAGTTTTCACAACATGGAACTGGCTTGAATTTTTTTCTGGTATGAATCGAATACAAATGTCCAGCTTTGAGTATTGAACATGAAAACACAAATTTGCTTTTGGTAATGACACTTCACACGTGAGCTTCTAAAGAAGACACACCAATAAACTGACAGGAACTTGCCGTGTAAACTAGCTCCTCATGTCATTAACATTGTTGATAAAATATTGCAACATAAGGCAACCCATATACAGTAGGCTATCATGAAGGAATATCAGTTCTACCATATGGTTAAGCAGCTGTAATTCACGCTGAGGAAATTGGCCTGCACAAGTTGGTGGCTAGCGAGTGGGACAGCCGGCTGAATTGGATGTCCATTGGAGGTGCGCTGCACACCGGCATGGTTGCGTAAGTGGAACACAGCGCTGCCGAGCACGTGATTGAAGATACGCACATAGTGATAGCACGTGTTGGTGTCCGCAAGCTACGTGCACTGGCATGCTCATTGTTGGCCACCATTACTGTATTTATTCAAACCTAATATGCCCTTATCTAATGCACACCCAGTATTGGTGGGTTCAAAATAAAAATGCATCCGGGTGTATTGCTACCGGAGTGTTAAAAAATACAGTAGCACTGATATGCCACTACGTCGGCATACCAGTGGAAAGAGAGCTAAAAGTACAATTTTGTCATCACAGGACGAGAAATTTACTTTTCTGCAGTTCTTGCCTCGAAGACCATTTGTCCATACGCCTTGATTGCGTGCCTACTCAAAGGCGCTTACCTTGACAAGCTCTGTCTCTATGAAATTGCTCAAGAAAGCATGCGAGCTATTCTTCAATCTCTACATACCTTTCCGTTTTCGGCCGATAGAAAACCTTCCTAGTCTGCAAGCAGCTGAAGACCTCTTTTTGTTAAAGAGTTACGGTCAGAGGCCCCAATGGCGCACAAAATGTATGCGATGCGGCATTCATCGGGGTGTAAAAGTGACCTTTCTTTGACGCCCGTTTCCATGAGTAAAGCAGCACATCGAAATTTGCCCTTAATTTGGAACAGACGTGATGCTCACAGGTTGCATTTGCGCGTGAAACGAACCGACGCGAACTCCCAACAAAACGTGCTCCACCGCCATTTTGAGACGGCGATGACACACCGCTTCTGTACCCTCTGACGGGAGACTGTTGCCCTGCGCCGCAAACATCATTTTGCTTTGATACTTAATTCTTAACACGCAGGGGACATTTTGTGGAGAATAGGTGGTCCTTATACTTGATTAAATACGGTTAGGCATCTTTGTACTAGTGATACATACTTACCCATATAGCCATCGTCAGTCTTGGCACGTAGCATAAAAAGAGACAACCGATCATTTTTGGCAAGGTGACTGGATTGTATAGGCGATCTTTGCAAATACAGTAGAACCTCGCTATAACAAACCCGATTATAACGAACTATCGGATATAATGAAGCAATCGCAATTCCCCTTGAAATTCCTATAGATGGAATTGATATTGGTTATAGCGAACTAATGGTTATAACGAAGTAATTACCGCTCCCCCTTCAACTTCATTATAACAAGGTTTTACTGTATTCGGACATTTTGGATACTTCATTCTTTAATCTAATATGAATATTAAAAATGTAATATTGGATGAATATGTGAAACGTCATAATGTTTTGACACCCATACTGATAATTTGCTATAAATGTGTTCTCATAATGGCGGTACTATTCTTCATTTAATTCACTATAACCGGTGATTCATTACATCGAGGTTCCACTGTATTGCACCATTTGCAACACCTAAAAGATGGTGCAAGTTCACTGTCGTACCAACAAATTTGGTGTCGATTTAAATAGGGCACTTTTCAAATTGGTGTCATTCGGTGGTTCTCAGGGTGACATTCATCAGAGAGCAAGTTTATCGAACTCTAAAAATGGTGTAATACTCAACGCTTGGTAGCACTGGCTTAAAAAAATGCTCCCTTTTATATTAGATGCTATTATTAGCTTATCGATGCCATACGCAGAGAATGCTGCCTTTGCCCTGATATCCTTGGCTTGTGAGCACTTGTGTTAAATCCTTGTGTAGGATATTGCTTCATTTTCGGCATAGTTTTTGCTAACCACTGTCCTCTAATTATGATGCACTTGTACTGAAAAACTAGTATTATCTAAAGTAACAACTGTATTTTGCTCCTACAAACTTTCCCATTGATATTACTGGTCATTGTAGTTGACGCCATACTGTCCTTTGTAGTGCCCATTGAAGTGGTACTTACCTTAGGGAAACTCTTCTGACCCATGTGTCAGTAAGCTTGCCCTAATTTAGTCACACATAAAGTGGTGGCATTTATATCGTTGTTCAGATTATTATTTTTTTACCCTGCATGTAATCACTAATTTCGTTAGTTTAGTGTAGTTATTGTTTCTGAGTTCTTGCCCCTTTAGCCTTCATGAATGCAGCCTGTGAATAATCCACATTCCAGTAATTTTTCACTTCAGTGCTCTGTGAAGAATATGTATCCTGCGTGTTATGTAGGTTTTATGTGATTGGGATATACTAAATATGGCATAAGGTGGGGAATTGGCAGCCCATTTCAATAACTGTACTAGTTTTGTCTCTGCTAGCCTGGATATGTTTGATCTCTTTGCGGATCAGATGTCAGAGCCACCTTGTGTGTGTTAGGGTTTTTGAGAATGAGAATCAGTTTCTTGCATTGGCGAGGCAACTATGTTAACGGTAATTTCCTGCACCTTTCACCAGCACTTAGTTGCATCGGTCATCAAGTTTGAATGATATTCTTTTCTTATAACACTACAACATCACAAAGGACGCTGCTAAGTGCTTTTTGAAAGTAACTAGTGCACCTTGAAAGGTTTGCACTTGCGCTTGCATGTGGCTTGCATGCGGACTTGATTTTGTGCTGTGCTCCAATGTTGCATGAAATTGCACCAGTGCTGTTCTAGTTGAGTGTATAATTTGTTTTGTGCGTGTGCGTCTTGAGGTTGAATGTGATAGTTTTGTCGGAGCATCAGCAGGCTGTTGAGATGCTCCCTTTTCTAAACATGCATTAGCATTGGTATGCATTAATAATTATGAGACATCGATTCATTGGCTTTCAGTTTTGTTCTTAGTAGGCCATGGATTGTGGCTTGTAAAATCCCATTAACAACTAGTTAGAGATCTCTTTTTTCCTGTTTATTATTAGATGCTTTATTTTTAAATGTATGTCTTTTGTGAACACTGGTAAGGTTGGTAAGGTGCCCTACCAGTGTTCACCACACCTTACCAGAACTGTGATTTCATGCATTTAATGACATACAGTTTACTTCTAGCAGTGGAAAACATGCCCAGATTTATCTTTTTCGAATATTATGCTTGGACAGTTATGAAGCAGTGTGTGTGCAATGTCACTCATTCCATTAAGTTTATTACCTTAAATGCTCATATGCAACACATAAGAGGGTTCCACTCGTGTTTGAGGTAGCTTAACAAATAAAGAAGGGTGAGGGGAAAAACTCAGTTTCAATATATTTTGTATTTGTATCTGTGTTTAGAACAGAGAAATATCTCAGTGTATCCCTAGTTGAGCCTTTTGTTCCCGTGTTGCTTTGGAGTCGCAGCACAATTTTGTAAAGAGCCAACGAGGGGCCTGCAGACACTCTCCAAATTGATGATAATGGTAGAGAGCCCATGCAAGAGAATGGCCTGGTGACGTATGTGGTGCCTTACTTTTCTTATTTGGTTGGCACAGGAAACCTTGCTTTATATTAGTGGGCCATTGTAATGTTTCTTTTCCCATGGCCTCCAAGGGCACACTGATCTCGAGGCCATGGTGGCAACTGAGATGACATAGGCCGCAGAGCTGAGGGGACCAAGCACTGGTGAAATCGAAACCATGCTTCTGTCACTCTAACTTAGCCCGGATGATGCAACGAAACATACTAGATATTATAGATTAGAGTGGGGCTGGGATTCTGAGTGCGCACATCATACAAAATTTTCAGGAAACGTTTCACAACTCCTTTAAAGGCCAACTCCGGCGATTATTTGGCCATGTCAAGGTAATGGTTGACTCTGTGTCCCTCAAGCACTCCTGTTACACTCCTGATAGCATAAATCCTCAGTAAATGCGAAAATAATTTTTAAATAGCAAAAAAAGCGCGATACCGAAATCGAACTCCGACCCAGCCGTGATGTCGAATCAGTCAACCCGCCTATTGCACGGTGCGACGGCGCATGCGCCCTTCCCCTGGCGGTAATGTTGCGAAGGTTGATGCGCAGGTCTCAAAGGCCACGGTATCGTACCAATGTACTTCTGCCGCTTTGCCCGTGATGACATCATCACACGTGGGGCCAGTACTTGTAGGAAGCCGGGTGGGCGGTTTGAGGTCATCAGCAAAAATCGAATTGCAAGCACTCTGCGCATGCCTCAAGCCTGTACTCATGCACAAATGACTCAAATGACGAAATAACGAAAGGGAAGGGGTCAAGGGCTCGTTCTTTATTTGTTAGAAACAACTTCATTGTCTGTTTGCTCATTAAGTCAATGACGAAAGTGTGCCAAGGAACATACCTAGTGAATTTTATTGACATCTATTTAGCTCGAAAAATTGCCAGAGTTGGCCTTTAACGTGTAATAGCGTACACAGTTCTTGGTTCTCGCATAAACTCATAGAACAAGTTCTTCTTTTGTTTGTACGTCTATCTCACCGCAAATCCCCAAATAGTCATCGGTTCTATGCTCACTTGCGCATATAAGGCGCAGTTAATGTGCAAACTGGTTAAAAAGTCTGCCGGTGTTATTGTTGGAATCGTTAATTGCATGCAATTGTAAATGGGTGCTGAAGATGAGAGGCAGGACCATCTCTGTGAAGCCCCATTCACACAGAAGGATTTCCGGTCATTGACAAGACCGGTGATATGTAGCGCGTGACCGGAAAACACCCTCGTCGCGCTGGTAGGTCCAAGATCAATATTTGTCGCCGGCAGAAAGGTACCGCTAATCACGAGTCTGTATCGTGATGTGAATCACCATACTTTATGTATCTACTTGGTGGTTAATTTTGGCACTGCAGATGTTGCAAGTCTGCTTAGGTAGTAGGAAGAGTGAAAAGTCACTCGTTATATACAGTAGAACCTCGTTATAAGGAACTGGGGTATAACGAACTAATGGACATAAGGAAGCAACCGTAATGCCCTTTGAAATTTCTATAGGCGACATGGATATTGGTTGTAACAAACTAATGGTTATAATGGAGTAATTATGACTCCCCCTTCAACATCGTTATACTTAGGTTTTACTGTACGGACCCACAGTTGTTTCGTTATGAGTAAAGGCGAACAGACAACATTGCCAGAAAAAGGACATGGTGGCACATCCTGAAGCAGGTGCTTTCCACCTCGAGTTTATGAAGTAGCCGTCGCGCACCGGGTTAGCCCGCAAGCTCAGTACTTACCCTTGTGTTTGCTTTATTATTTGTGTTCCGAGTGACCGACAGCAATGGATGCATGAGTACTTTCGCACTGTTTTTACTAACGCTGCTGGCATGCCACAGTTGTGTTGCAATTTGTCTACTCACCTGCCTCTGACGATCCCCATCTGAGACAGATGAGGGGGTAAATCAAGCGTATCGCCACACAGGATGACCGCTACAGTGTAAATGCTTCTGGTTTGTCGGTGACGCGACTGCACCCACTCGCACAGTCGAAAGTTTCCCAGTGTGAACCAGCTCAAGCGTGCTCTTGCCTCTAGTCATCTCGGGTGCCGTTTTGCTGCCATGACTAAACGAGTTTGGTTTGTCATAAGCTTGGCAAGAACATTTAAAGAATGGTAAATACCATATGAGCAGTTTTGTTCCGAGAGATAACAGGAATACAGTTATGCATGGTTAGGTGAAACGAAGAATCCTGGCCAGGAATGAAGGGATTGTCCTCACCACTTCGTGCATTGGATTGAGCTTCTCGCACAGCTGTGTGTCGCTCGGCATATCTGACGCGTGTCTTTTATTGTTCATTTTTGATGACATCACCTTTTGTTTTTCCTTCTCACCCATACAGGATGTATCCAAAGAGCTGTGTCGCTGCCGGGACCAAGGCGCCACACGCCTGGACCTCAGCAAATCTAGCGTGAGTGGACGTGATTTCACTTTGGCACCGTCTAGGCCGGCGTTGGAAATCTACGTACTAACGAATCTGTCAGTAATTTCAGTGAGCCTGTGGGGCCATAATAGCAGGATAACTTGTTTTTTGTTGTGCCAGTAGGGTCATATTTTAATATACTGTTTATATAAGAAAAATTTAGTGTCACAGGATCCGGAAAGGGCACGTTTCAATGGACAATAGAAGGATTTAGGAAAAACGGAAAGCACAGCTTTACAGGCTTCGTGGCTGTGACAATGGCCTGTGTTGGATTGATGTGCTGCATTTCTTGTGTCACTCCAACGAAGGCTGGTACTGTGGCCAAAATGTCAGTCAAGTTTTGCTTTGTGTTTTTCCTACGTGGCTCTGTAATTCTTTGGGCTGTGTATGTATGTATGTATGTATGTATGTATGTAATGTGTGCAGAATTACCGTGACTGAGCTAAGAATATCCAATGTGCATAACAGGGAAAGAGCTATTAGACAAACATATAATATGGAATGGTGGCCAGCTTCGTAGACCATCAGCTGTGCATTCAGTTGTGCTTGCAAGAGCTTGATACACCTTTTACAACCGCGAATTTGAATATCACAGTTTGCTTTTTGTCCTGCATTGTTTCTGTGTAATGGCCAGCTTTTCTTTTTCTTTCCTTCTTGCTTTTCCTTCTTTTTTATTTATTTGGCACATGTACATAAATTAGCAAATGTTATTAATAAAGAAATATATTCAGTTAATGTAACATTTTTAATCCTTGCCCTGTCAAAACAACAGTCATGGCATATTCACTTGTTCATTCACTTCCTAGGGGCACAATGGCATTGCGGATGGCGGTAAGGTGGGTGAAATAGAGACGTAGGTTACAACGTGTAAAAAATAACGTTCCTGATCGCACAGTCTTACTTTGGGGGTCATAGCAAAATCTACAGTAGACTCGATAATTGAAACTTTTGGTTAATTTAAACAAACTTTAAATATTTTATTTGCCTGCCCTGTTTTCAATGTATTTAAAAGCTGCTTAATGCAAACCGTACCACCCCAATAATTCTATTAATAGGTACTGTTTGCTTATCTTTACCAGAAGTATCAGCTGCTTTGGTTCGTCCTAGATGAACATTCATGCTTACATATATATTTTAACAACCAGAAATAGAGCCAATAGCCTGCCAACACTTGTCAAAGCGGTCGAAACCAATAGCAGAAAAAAAAAATGATAATAATAAACACTGGGGCGGCAACACTGCACCTGATAACTGGCTGGCCCTGTTTTTCCTGGTACATTGCACTGAGCCTTGCTTCTGCTTTCATCTGATAATTTAAATTTCTGATAATTCAAGCAAAATTGTGGGATCGCCTCAAGTTCGAATTAACGACAGTCTGCTGTAGTAAACCGTGCCCTGCAGGTGTAAGCTGCTTGTGCTTTATACAGACTTGGGTAACGTCGCAGCGCACAAAAGTGGAATGTGAGAAAATGCTGATAAAGTTCTGGCTATTCGATGCTAGCTAATGTTGCCTGAAAGTTACTATTGTTAGCAATACAGCAATAGTTTGGATGTCTGTGGGAGCTAGGCTTCATACAAGAGATGTGTGTTTAAAAAAAAAAAAACTGTAGTCAGTAGTAATAAGGCGAGAAGGACGGGATGGTTGGTCACCGTCAAGCTTGCCCTTCACAATATGTTCAAAATTGTGTTCCATTTCCAGCCACGTCTTTTGCATTTCAGTGGTGTCAAAGTACACAAACATTCGTATATACTTAGATATAGGTGTGCATAGAAAAAAAAAAATTTGGGCAGTCAAAGTGAATCTGGAGTGCCCCGAAACACTAATTCATGATAATTATGAAAGGGTTGATTAGCATTCACTCATTTGTAGTACAAAGCTACAAGGAAATCTGTACAGATCTCTGATAAATAAAAGCTTTCTTATGCAAAAAGAAAAAAAAATAGGTGTGCGAACATGGGCACAAAAGTAGAGGAGCAGACAACACAAACGCCGACCATGGACTGAATCCTGAGGAGCACTGAGTCAAAAAAGGAAGAAGACTTGAAAGTTATCCATGCATGCTTAGGAACAATAGCACCACCTGTGAACTGGTTACACGCACCAGTCTGAATGAGAGGCAACTGTTGAGGCATTGTTAAAGCTCCTGGGTTTGTGTTTGCACACCTTTTCTTTATGAGCCTTTACCCATTCGCATTGTTAAACCTCTACCAACTCGTTGAGAAGGATTCAACAATGAACCCTTGCCAACTTGCTCAGCTTTCTGTTATTCGAAAGCTTCATAGTTGATAAAAATTGATGATACACCCGTCCAGCATGGTTGCTATACCTGTCCAGCTAACCAGGAGGTTAGCAACTGGCAGTGCGAGGACAAGTTTAATTGATAACTAATAGAAGAATGTGGCAAAGCTCTTTTTGCAGCCTCATAATTGTGCTGTGGTTTTCGCATGTTCAGCACCAATCATGATCATCATCATCAGCCTGTTTAGGTCCACTGCAGGACGAAGGCCTCTCCCAACGATTTCCACTCCGCCCTATCCTGAGCGAGTTGGTTCCACTTTATGCCCGCAAACTTTTTAATTTCATCGCTCCATCTAACCTTTTGCCTGCCTCTGTTACGTTTTCCCTCTCTTGGTATCCATTCCGTCGTTCTTACTGTCCACCTATTATCCTTCCTCCTCATGACATGTCCTGCCCAGGTCCACTTCTTTCTTTTAATTGATAAGATAATATCAGCTACTCCTGTCTGTTCTCTGATCCATTCTGCTCGTTTTTTATCTCTTAGCATTACCCCTACCATTTTTCTTTCCATTGCACATTGCGCGCTCCTTAGTTTCATCTCTAGCTTTTTCGTCATCCTCCACGTTTCTGCACCGTATGTTAGTACTCGGAGAATGCAGTGATTGAACAGTTTTCGCTTTAGTGAGAGCGGTAAGTTTCCAGTCATGATTTCGTAATGCCTTCCGAGTGTGTTCCAGCCCATCCTTATTCTACGGAGAATTTCTTTTTCATGGTTAGGAGTTCCTGTTATTAACTGTCCCAGGTATACGTATTAGCTTACACATTGTAAGGGTTCATATAGATTAATTTCTCATTTGTACATACGCAGATCACAGTGCTGCCTTCGTCGGTGCGCGAGTTGAGCCATCTGGAGGAGTTCTACCTGTACGGCAACAAGCTTGCCACGCTGCCCGACGAGCTGGGCAGCCTGGTGCACCTGGAGACGCTGGCGCTCTCCGAGAACTCCCTCACCACCCTGCCGGACACCCTGGCCAACCTGAAGCAGCTGCGCGTGCTCGACGTGCGACACAACAAGCTCAACGAGGTACCCCTTCTGCCTTGCTACAACATCCGCTGTAGTTGTCAGCATAATTTGTGCATGAAGAAAAATCGTATGAACTACCGCTTCTGCTCTGCTACAAGATCCACTGTAGTTGTCACTATAATTTACCCAGGAAAAAGAAAAATCGTACAAAGTACCCCTTCTGTCCAGCTACAACATCCGCTGTAGTTGTCAGTGTAACTTGTTCAGAAAAAGAGAAAAGTCTCACAAAGTACCCCTCCCGTGCTGCTGCAGCATCCGTTGTAGTTGTCACCATAATTTACCCACGAAAAAGAAAAATCGTACAAAGTACCCCATATGTCCAGCTACAACATCTGCTGTAGTTGTCAGCATAACTTGTTCAGAAAAAAAAAGAAAAATCTTGCAGAGTATTCCTTCCGTGCTGCTACAACATCTGCAGTAGTTGTCAGCGAGCTTGTTCAGAAAAAAGAAAAATCATACAGAGTACCCTTCGGCCTGCCACAACATCCGCTGTAGTTTTTTTCATAATTTATACAGGAAGAAGAAAATCACATGAAGTACCCTTTCTGTCCTGCTACAACATCCGCTGTAGTTGTCAGCGTAACTTGTTGAGAACAAAACAAAAAAATCACGCAGAGTACCTCTTCCGTGATGCTACAACATCCGCTGTAGTTGTCAGCATAATTTACGCAGGAAAAAGAAAAATCGTACAAAGTACCCTTTCCACACTGCTACAACATCTGTTTCGCATAATGTATTGATGAAATAAATGTTGTGCAGAAGTTGATCAAGCATCATAGCATGTTGAGAGGACAGGGACTAGTTGGAATCCGTTGAAGATACTGTGCCTTGGGGTACAGGGCACAGCGCGGCTTACCTAGGGTTGTTTGTCTTCGTGCAAAACCTTGCTTTACCCAATTCTTACACCCTGAATGTGTTTCAGGAAGATTTGGGTGAAGCGCAATTTCTCCCCGAATTCCGATACCTCTCAGCTGTCTGTTTTCCATGCTGCGCAGGGCTTGCTGCGAACACATGCTACAGCTACCCGACCTCAGCATAGCAGAGCTACAACCTCTTGGCTTGAATGAACTTGAGTGATGTAAAGTTAGTTTCGCGGGTTGCACGCAGCAATGAATGTGATACTGTCGTCATTTGTAAATGTAAACTTCTAAATATGGCCCCGAAAAACCCAATCCTGAAATGGTTCAAAAGGAAATCCCTATTTCTCCCTGAATACATCGCCTTGAAAAATAGAACCCAATTTTACCCTAAATTAAAAGAAAATATGAAACCTGAAAAGAAGCAACACTTACTAATTGAATAAATGCACTCGTTCTAAAGTGTTTCGCAGCTGATTAAGTCGAGTTTTTGGACAACTTATTAAAAATGTTATTGTTTGAGTTGTGCAGGTAACCACTTTCTTATATAAGTTTGAGCCTGTCTTTTAAATATGGTGTCTAATTTGATCTAATTGTTCATCTGTTTATGCATTTATGATTGTGATGGCAGCCTTTTCTCATTTTATTTTTAAAGTTGGAACAAATTAATCTGCTAAGGTTTTCCCAAGCACCATGTTACTGGTTTCTGCATGATTCGTGAAGTATAAAATCTGGAATATCAAGAATCGCTTTACTGAACACTTCCGTAAAAGCTTCTTTAAATGTCAGCTGTAAAAGTTAATACTAGCTCAAGTTCTAGAGCAGAGAGAACAACAGCACAGATATCAAGAATCGCTTTACTGAACACTTCCATAAAAGCTTCTTTAAATGTCAACTGTAAAAGTTAATACTATAGTCGCGGACAACTTTTCTTGGCAATGAAGGGAAAGCTACGGGGGCGGAGCTACTGCACATGTACTCCTCCGCGATGTAGTCCGGTTCGGCGCGCGTTTCAAATTTAGTTTCGGTTGTGAACCTTCCGTATCTCCTGTGACGGCCGTTCGAAACCGAAGAGGGGTTTTCTCCGCTTCGGGGACAGCAGCGGACCTCGAACAGCATCAGCCTTTATCCGGCTCACGGCACGCACACTCACGCCGGTCAGCTCACTTACTTTCTTGTGCACAGCGACAGTGCTGAGCTCCGGATGGGCACGTGCGGTGGCAGCATAAACGTTGCACACCATTTGCTTTGTCTGCTTCGACAGCCATTTGTTCGTCAAATTCGTCACAAGCTTCTGCGGTGACTTGTCGGAAAAGCTGGAGGGAGACGAGCGCGCACCTGATAGTGGGGAGGCCATTTTGACAGTGAGGACTGTGACCTGCACGTAAAATGTGCGACGTTCTCGCACGTGCAAAAACGCGAAAAGGCACTGCGTAAAGTAAAAAATTATAAATATCTCCTTAATGCGAGCAGTGCCTCTTTTCAAAGAGCGTCCTGTAGAAAATAAATCAATGTTGTTTTCTTAATTCTCACGCAGAAAACATGGACGAAATTGTGGGACTATATTCTTAAGTGGTAGCACACGCGTAGTTTGGCTCTGTAGCCTTCCCTCCATTGCCAAGAAAAGTTGTCCGCGACTATAGCTCAAGTTCTAGAGCAGAGAGAACAACAGCACAGCAGACCCTGTTGGATTTTATGTGCCATAATGGAGCCTTTTGTAGTCTTTTCACATAATCTGAACAAACTTTTTGCATTAAGAAAAAAAATCAGAAAATTTGTGTAATGGAGAATAGTGAATTCAGATAACTGAATTAAATTAACAGAGATTGATTGATTGATTGGTTGATTGAATTGTCGGGTTTAACGTCCCAAAACCACCTCTGATTATGAGAGTTGCCGTAGTGGAGGGCTCCGGAAATTTCGACCGCCTGGGGTTCTTTAACGTGCACTGACATCGCACAGCACACGGGCCTCAACATTTCGCCTCCATCGAAATGCAGCCGCCGCGGCCGGTGTTCGATCCCATGACTTTCGGATCAGCAGCCGAGTACCATAGCCACTAGGCCACCGTGGCGGGGCAAATTAACAGAAATTGAGTGCATGCTTAAAACAGGCACGCAAAATCACATGCACCTGCATTTTGTTAAGGTCATAACTCTCGGAGTAAATGTATATTTCAAATGAAGTTAAAGAAGATGTTGTCCACAGCTTTTTAATGGTTCTCTTTAGTTGCTCTGTAAACACTACTTCAGGTTATCAACAGTGTGCCGATCAAGGTATCGTCATTGTGTTCCTAACTATATTGTTTCCTTTGCACAAGAAAAAGAAAAATGGTGGTAAACTGCAATTTTCCACACTTCCAATTTGTTTTTGGATCTAGACCACTTGAGCTACCATTGGCTATTATTGTCATAGTCATAGTTGTGCCATAACCTTTGCAGTTTCTATTGTACTTCCATCAGCACCATTGTGTTATCGTTGCTGATATAATCGCTGTCACCATTTTTGTCTACAAGACTTTGATGCAGGCAGACTGTCAAAGCATTAAATGTGGACGTTGAAAAGTGTCTGCTGATGGTAGAAGACACTGTGCAAAATATCCATCCTGTATTGGAACTTTTCAACACTCAGCTTGCATAGAATTTGCAGCTGACGGTATTGCATACGCTCTTCAACCACACCTTTTTTGACTAAGTACTGTCGCATCATCCGCATTTGGCGTTTGCAGATCCCCGAAGTTGTGTACAAGTTGACGTCATTGACGACGCTGTTCCTGCGTTTCAACAGGATACGAGAAGTCAGCGAGAACATAGCGAATCTAACGGTGAGTTCTTTCAGTGTTGTTTGTTTCGTGCGCTCTTGCATTGTACGAATGATGATCTTTGAGACGCGAATTGAATATCGAATACCTTCAGAATAGATCTGGAATATTGAACTGTGGTTCCTAAAGCAGTGTGAATTGTTGCTTACGTTCTCGTACTTGTGATATTTGCATTAAAAGCACAAATGCAGCACCTGAAGGAGGAAAGCCGAACCCGTCCTGGCCACATGATTTTTCAGAAAGTGTTGAGTGATATGCATTTACATAGTCGGCAAAGTCAAGCATCTTCAACGAAGTGGCATGCTTCTCTGCATGAGCACCGAGTTGCGCTTCTGTGGCATACGTTACGTGGGCACACATTATATTGCCAATAATTTTAGGGCATTACCTCGTCTTTTAGGTGCTCTAATCATCTTATGTGTGTTGCCCTGCACGAGGGCCTAGGATCATCTCGGCCATTTTTTTCTTTACAGCGTAAGCTGTTATGAGATCACAACAAGGGCCGTTTTTGGCGCCGTAGTTGTCCACCGTCGCCGCTGTCCATAACCACTATTGTGCTAATGTTAGAAAAAAAAAATAACCAGAACCGAGGAGGATTCCAACCCACGTTCCTCCGCGTGACAGTCAAGCATTCTACTACAGAGCCACACCTGTGCTTGAAAAATCATTGCTAAAAGACCTACACAGGTATAAAGCCTGCCGAGGAATCTCATTAACAAATGCAATGTTACGTGGCAAGATAGTAATACGCCACTACGCGACGCGGAAAGTGGATTGCATAACGAGTGCGAGGAATCATTTGAAAGAACACTGGGGTGCATGCTTTGTAGCTCTGCACCCATTACAGAGGCATCCATCATCAACATCATCATTATGAAACAATCTTCTTGAACTTTTCCGTCATTGTTACTACGAAGCGCTGCCTCGTGAAGCAGTTTTGTCATATCGTGCCATGCGTCACGCGGCAGGCGACGTGCGCAGCCCTGACAGCAACCTGACTTTGCTCTTCGATATACCTGATGGCCCGATCACTTGGCCAGATCCCCAAGCATTTACATTGACCTCTAAGGTCGCTCCTCTAGCTTACGCTGTCACTGTCCTGCAATTCCGCATAAACTTGGTGCATATGCATGCATGTGCGTGCGTGTGTGTCTGCGTGCATGCGTGTGTGTTTTCTTTCTTTCTTTCTCTCCTAGAGCTCCTTGACATTTCTATCCCCGAGTAAAACCTGAACTGTGGTTTGTGGGGGTAACTTTACTCTGCGGGCTGCAAAACTCTATACGGCTTCAATCTTGCTGTGGGTGTGATCCGTTAATCCAGGGTGACTGCTCAGTATTGTCGTGTATTGGTGATGCTGTCAAACCGAGCAACTGCGTTATTGAATAAAGATTTGGTGAGCCACTTTGTTAGGTGAATCCGTGCCCAGCAGAGCAAGCAGGACTCAGCCGCCACACTGTCAGTATCGAGTACAGTTGTTCGTCAAGAATCTCATACACAAGGTGCAACACAGTAGCTGGTGCTTCCATAAGTTCTAGAATATGCACTACGATTTGAATTGAGCACACTAATTACAGACAGTATTGCACTGACCGTAACATTCGAAGAGCTTGCAATGCACAAACTTTTATTTATTTATTTACATATACTGCTGTCTCGATGACGAGACATAGCAGGAGTGGGTTACATGATTTTAGTACAAACAACAACAACAACAAAAGGGGAAAAAAGGAATAAAGGACGCTAAGACTGTGCGAACACATAGAAATATTCAATGCCTACATATGTGCTCAACAAGGTCACTAATCACGTCAGGGTACAGATGCTGGTGCAAACAAAGAAAGAGAAGAGCACTAATATCATACAAAACAGATTAAAAGGTGATATGGTTAGGTAGTTGCTCAACGAACTCTTCACAAGTTAATGCACGAAGCGAGCCATCCAAGTTGTTCCAGAGTTCAACTGTGTGCGGAAAAAAACGAAAATTTAAAACAGTCAATGTGTGCCCTGAAAGGAATAATGTTCAGTCTGTGGGTGTGTCTAGTAGTACGAGCATTAGTGGATATAAAAGAGAAGGGCACCTCAACACCGGATGACGTATGGGCGATCTTGTGCAGCAAAATTATCCGTTCACGAGCTAACAATTTGAAACATTTGTTAGCAGATATGAGTATTGGCCACCAGAAAGAGCATAACCAAGTATGCGCGTCGTCATTTTTCTGCACCGTGTCGCTTCTTTGAAAGTGATTGGTCGTTCTGACGAGGTGGCGGCGACGTGTTCTCTGTGCGTGCAGAATTTGACGATGCTGAGCCTGCGGGAGAACAAGATCCGGGAGCTTCCAGCGGGCATAGGCAAGCTGACGCAGCTGGTCACCTTCGACGCTTCCAACAACCACCTCAAGCACCTGCCTGCGGGTGAGACACTTGACAAGTATTTGATGAGAGGACGGTGTAGGTGGAGACCGTTTGTAGGTCATCACTGTTTAAAATGAGGCGTTTCTATGAGGCAGCCTCTGTACTCGCATGAATGAATGATACTGAATTTAAGGGAGTATGTGAAACTCCTGCGTTTCTGGGATAAAATCTTTTAATCTAAGGGTGTGGAATTACTCTTCTTTCTTTTTTTTTTTTGGAAACGTCAAAAGTTGGATAAGTTTTCTGGAGCCTTTCCTGTGCAACTAACAAGGAATACAGTACATCATAGTGTAAACGAACTGAAAAGGGCGTTTATTTGCGTCATCTGTTGTATAGTACAGTTTTGTTGCATAGTTTTGGGAGTTGTGAGTCTACTGGATGACAACAACAAGGGCTTTACAATGGCGTTAACGAGGGGGGGGGGGATGGCAGCCCTTTCTTTCCCCACACATTATTTTAAAGATGGTAGTCTTTCTTGGGCTACCTAAGTGCACAAAATTTAGTCTTACCTGTCTGTCTATCTGACACTTGGTTCGACTGCGTGGCCAAAACCAACCGAGCCACAAGCACTGGTGGTGCAGGGTCACACACGTTATATTGTACAGTGCAGAGGAAACCTCAGGCCTATCCGCAACATTCATTTAATTAACAATACACATAGGACCGCTGTTCACATTAGTAAATGAAAAGTCAGCACATTAAAAATGCTGTTGAAGAGACACCAAAGTGCGTAATAAAACACCCCAGCACATGGCGTGAGAGCAGGGTGAATGTGGGAAATTTGAATTGAATTCGGCAAAACCTCCATTCCATCGATCATGGGAGGAGTGAAAAGGCGGGAATGCTGATGATGATAATTGTGGTTTGGATAAGGAAAGGACGCTAATTTCTGCAGCCCATGTAGGGAGCACGGCTAAGCGTCCGTGGGGGTGGGGGAAAGGGAGTGAAAGAGATAGAGAGGAGAGAAAAAACCGTAGTGGAAGGCTCCGGAATTTTAGACCACCTAGGGTTCTTTAACGTGCACTGACAACGCACAGTACACGGGCCTCTGGCATTTTTGCCTCCATCGAAAATGCTACTAACCGCGGTGGGGATCGAACCCGTATTTTTTTGTGTGGCAGCCAAGCAGAGCGTGAGAGGTGGGACGGGAAGAAGAGATGGTGTTACTCTCAGGAGGCGGCAGTGGAATATCATTTTTTGACATCATTTGCAGCGAAGCAAGCATATGTGCGGCCATTTTGTGCCTACTTCCCTTTTTCCCTTCTCCAAGGGTGCTAAGAAAGCTGACCCAAGGTAGGCAAATTTTAAATTGGCTGGCCACCCCCTCCCCTCCCCCAAAGGAACTCATTTTCCGTGGATGCTAACCTAGCCAAAAGTCTTGGCACCGCTCCCAGTCATTGAAACAAAAGACGTTGGCACTCGTGTGTCTGCTCGGCTACTTTTCTTGTCTGGAGGAAATGTGACCTGTACAGGAGCGTTGCTGCTCTCTGGACCTACCAAGCGCCTGTCATTCCTCTGAGACAGTAAATAACTGCATGTGTGCTACTGTCATGCGAAAGTGTTGTAGAATGAGTAGTTTTCTTGTGCCTTTCTTTTTTTTTTTTGTACAGTAAAGTTGCTTTTTTTTCAGTTTCTCCTGTGTAGAAAGTGGTATTCATATTTGAAAATACCTTGAAAAATATTCTCTTTAATTCTTACTTTGTTCTTATCATTCGAATTTGCTTTGATTTTAAGATTTGATAGTCGTGCACTTGCTGTGAAAATTCCAGTTTTATGCATATATTCTAATTTCCGAGCCTCATCCCTAAGGTAGGTGACCTAATGAAAATTTTAGAGCACTACTTTTGTAGTAGTGTTTTATCTCTAGTGCCTGCTTGAATAGGTAAAGTGAAATTTTTCATTCGTGCATTCTTGCATGAAAAAGAAAGAAAAAAGGAAACCAGCACACTTGTGTCTTGCTGCCTGTCCTCTGTTCTAACTGACCGCACTGTTTGTGCAGAGATTGGGAACTGTGTGCAGCTGTCGACGCTCGATGTCCAGCACAATGAGCTTGTGGACCTGCCCGACACAATAGGCAACCTCATGGTGCTTTCCCGGTTCGGCATAAGGTCAGTCTGCCTGGGTTTGCTCTCACTGTGCAGGCCTGCAAAGCTTGTGCCACGTTTTCAAATAAAATACTGTACAGTCAGACCTCGCTATAGCAAATTCAGTATGACTCGAAGATAGCATTGCTATACCCAATAATTCATCATTTAGTTAGTTATAAAACTGTTGGCAACTGTGTTTTGTATAATTTGTTATAACCAATACAGTAGAACCTCGTTATAACAAACCCGGATATTTATTTATTTATTTATTTTCGATACTGCCAGTCTCATACGAGACCAAAGCAGAAGGGCGTCTGTTCTTGGATACACAATACAGTTTTCAGTTTCACGTTTATACAGCAGCATATTTGTCAGAACATGTAAGAATGGTTGGAGGCAGAAATGCCTGTAGGGGTCTCGAGGCAAAATTCAATAAGTACATTCTGAAAAAATGGCGTTAATTGTATACAAACACTGAGCAATCGGTACATACTTAAAGACGGCATAGAAGACAGCTCTTATCTAGTAGACAATACAACTCTAGTTGTACACAAACACAAGAGCACTGGGAACAATACACCAGAAAAATACACACTTAGGTAACTTTGAACCAGTTCCTGCATCCAGCAACAAATTCGTTTACGCGCAATTGGACTCGAACGTTTATTCCACAAAAAATAACTGCTAGTAAAATGACAATACAACACTAGTTGTACACAAACACAAGAGCGCTGGAAACAATACACCAGAAAAATACACAATATAACGAACTATTGGATATAATGAAGCAATCGCAATTCCCCTTGAAATTCCTATAGATGAAATTGGTATTGTTTATAACGAACTAATGGTTATAACGAAGTAATTACTGCCCCCCTTCAAATTTGTTATAACGAGGTTTTACTGTAATTTGTTATATCCGAACTCATCGTATAGAAGCTCAACTGTATTTGAAGGCCTCTGCCCTTTTATGCCCATTGTATCTTATTTGCTTTCATTGTGTGATGTTTGTATATTTATTTCCTAATGCAGCAGTCTAGTGCAGGTCTATTGCAGGAGTGGAGTATATGGGGCAAGTGAAATGCGTGGAACATGTGAGACAAGTGCTCCTACAAAACCACTTAGTGCTATTTTTTGACTGTGACCGAGCAAATCATTCCAGTTTTCAGTAACTCTCAGAAGAGAACTGTTTGAATATGTTAGCTACACAGTGTAAATATCGTTAGATAGTTGACAAGACGAGCAAAAGAATGTGTGTAAAGGTATCAAAGAACGAATATCACGTCCAGAGCATGACGAGATTCAAGCTGCCTGACATTCGCGAGAGCATGGGTTGCCATGAGCACCCAAAAAATGAATCGCTATATTTAGGAGCCAGTGATCTTGTGTAGTGTGCACATCACAACCCTTCATCCGAGTGATGTGTTCATACCTATGAGGACGTGTGCACATGATGTCTTTAACGTTGCTTGTGGAACCTAACGCCATCTTCGACTGAAAACTACAGGTATAATCAGCTGACGGCCGTGCCAAAGTCCCTGAGCAATTGTGTCCTCATCACGGACTTCAACGTCGAGAGCAACTTGGTCTCCCAACTACCCGTAAGTGTCTTTCTCATCAAGTAGTTACGTATTTTTTAGTTACACAAAAAGTCGAGCCCACCTATAATGATCCCACATGTAACCTGTTAGTTGTACAGTTGGACCCCACAATTACAAAATCCGCAGGGGAAATCGAAGAAAATTCGCTGTTGCAAGGAATTTTGTTGTTGCAAAATACAACAGTACAATGAGGAAACTACTGAAAAAAAGATGCATTGCTGCAAACATGGGCCTTGTTTTGAGCTATCCAATGCTTTGTTGCCGACAGCGAGTGCAGTAAATCGTGGTTGGGACCAATCTATGATTTAGTCTTCATGCATAGAGCGACACGTATTGTTTGCCACACAATTTGCCTGCTGTGGCAGTAGAGTCCCTTAGAGGGTTAGTGTATTTCCTCATATCTAACATGTACTCAAGTTTCAAGAGTTTATGATAAAAATGCACCTGAAGTACAGTAGAACCTCGTTATAACGAACCTGGATATAACAAACTATTGGATATAACGAAGCAATTGCAATTCCCTTTGAAATTCCCATAGATGAAATTGATATTGGTTATAATGAGCTAATGGTTATAATGAAGTAATTACTGCTCCCCCTTAAACTTCGTTATAACGAGGTTTTACTGTATTATTATTAAGCTGCGAGCTTATCTGTGAGGTCCGATTATTGATTATTGTCCGTCTGCAAGCCGTAGAAACTTTCTCTATCGCTTTTTGCGTTACAGTCGGCGGCCTCTGGCACGCAAGGAAGACGTGACGCTAGCTATCGTTTAGAGTGCCGAATATCTTTCCTTTGACAAGAGCTTGATATTAAAGGCGGTGTGTCACCACGTGAGCTTAATTGAGAACAGTTACGCTACACGCAGGCTTCGGTCTATCGCGAAACTAACCACCGCAATCATTCTGCAATTGTCTGCCATCATTACTTTGCGATGGCATTGGAACTGCACTTAACCGATCTGACGGGTGGTTCTTACCAGCGCCGTGAATGTGGTTTCGATTTCGTGCTCGATTTTAATGCGCAGACAGCTTTCGGGCTTGTTTCTGTTGTTTCTTTAGGGGGGGGGGGGGGGGGCAAGGAGAGGTTTCTTTTAGAGGGAGGGGAAGGGGGGAGGAACAGAGGTATGGGTTCTATCTCGGTAAATACGGTAACTGCGCTGTACAACACGCAGTGTGGCCGGCGCCACATCCGTGGTAAAAATGAGGGAGATACCGCCATCTACCAAAGATTCCGATTTCGGCGAGAAGGCAGTGACACCGGATATCAAGCTGCGCGGAGGCGTACGAAATGATGGCAACTGAAGAACGTGTCGGTACAACTTATCGCCGACAACCCTATCCGCAACAATCTGTTCAGTGGCAGTGTGTGTAATGCGTAGCACCGCAGCCACATTAATTGACATGAATCCCCCCCCCCTCTTAAAAAGGGAAGAAGAAATGTGTTCTTGCAACTTTCAGATCAAAAAGAAGCAGTAAAATAGAGCAGCGGGCACCGTACACTTTTAATAGGCGATAACTCAAAGGCACCATGCACCGGACACGCCCGGCCACGCTTCAACGCATGCCAAGCCACAAGCCATGGTGGTTTGCGATATGCACAGGTAAAACGAACAGGCAAATAATTTTAGTTCACAGCCCACTTGCCAGTGTCAAGCGATGATGATGTGGCGATGAGCAATGCACGCAACATGAGTAGTCAACACGCAAAATGGTAGCCATGAGATTTCCAACATGGTGGCGCCTATGAACGCACACTGTGACATTATTTTGTGAATTTGAAGGGGTCGCGAGAAGGATATGCCCGGTTGTAATTTTCATTGCTTCTAAAAACATTCAACACGCTGATTCTGAAATATTTTGTCCCGATATTCAGCGTACGTTTTATGGCACTCATTTAAAACGTACTGTTTTTACGCTCCAGAAATGACCATGCGACGCCACAGGCCAGCATAGGTACTATTCAGTGACGTAATCTGAAGACGTTTAAGATAGTAAATATACCGTAAGGTTTCTTTTACTTTAAAATTATAGATTTATAAGAAAGCAGTTGAAATCCGTGTGCTTCCAGGGTTCTGAAGCAAGGCCAGAGCACGGTTTGTTTTCCCATTGCCCAATGAGGGTACGCCCGTCTCCAAGACCATGGTGGCGAATAACGTGACGTCAGCTGTAGGGTTGAGAATGTGCGCTGGGAAACCAAAACTGTCTTTTTTATAACTCTAAATCAACCTACACAATACAGCGGGACAATGTATACAGTAGAACTTCATTCATACGTTTTTGAAAAATAATGCGACAATGACTGCACCATTCAGGAAAATGTATGATCCAAGCACATGAAAAACTGGCATGGTTTCACTGGAAAGTGAATCATTGATACGGATAGGGAAGTTATTTCACTATATTGCGGAACTCTGGCAGTAAAACATCACGAAATAGAAATAAACGGCAGCTGAGCTACTAAAGCGCTTTGGAACGGGCCCGATAAGTCAATTCGATGGCTGCAAGCATCAGCACTCAGTGCAATGGCAACGTCGGAAGGAGAACGCACATCTGTTGTCTCTGTTTCAGCGTTCGTATTCGTATTGAAGCATGCATTGAAATCGTCATTTTCTCGGCTTGCCCGAATCGCGCACGTGGTCATCAATCCATGGCGTGCGAGCAGCGTAGAGTGCGGACACACAGGCCACGTTGTGATCAGCTGCACGCATTTTTTCGTATTACCGCGAATATTTACAGGGAAGATACGAACAGCAAGGGCGGTGGCCTCGCATTAACTGTTCACATGACTGGGGCACATTGCGTACGTCGCATGGGCCACTCCAAGGTCAATGGCCGAGCACGTAGCGTATCATGTGCATGTTCTCCATGAACGGCAGCAATTTAGTCCCCGAACTCCAACACCTTCAGCTCCTTTATTTTGCTTTTTAACGTTGGCTTCCTTGACGCCGTCGCTACAGCCATCGAGCTGACAAACAAACATGCACATATTGACAAACAAACATGCACATAAACAAACATGCACATATAGACAAACAAACATATTATATGACCGTACTTGGGCAATAAACTGAACATTGGTGCCGAATGTTCACATTTTTTGGGAATCTATCAGTGGGGAAAAAGAAGAACCGTAACTTTATGAGATGATTTTTAGTGTCTGCGATCGCGAATGTTGGAACTGGGAAGTCATATCAACTGGGAACGTATCAACGATGTTCTACAGTATTATACTTAGCAGGGGCCAGGATTCCGAATGCACACACCCTACAAATTTTCAAACGTTTCATGAAACGTTTCACGACCCCATTAACTGGGGGAATTTAACTGAGCACATTTCTTGAACTTAACTAAGGTCACCATGAGGTTTAACGGTCCGGTTAACTTTGTTGTCATGGGATCACGGTTTAGCAACGCTTCGTTATATATGAAATGCATTCAATCCAATGAGCTTTCGTTGGGATTGGGAAAGCCTTCGTTATTGCGGGAATTTTGTTACTATGGCATTTCATTACTGCGGGGCTTGACTGTAACAACCTTTTTCGGTGCACTATCGATTTTCCTATACCACCCACTGAAATAAATAAGTAAATAAATAAATAAATGCAGTATACAGTGCGAGGTCACGCACGCTGCCCAGCACGTAGCTGAGAATTGTTATTATGATTATGTTGCTGATGTTCACTTGTGTGGGAACACATGGGAATGGCTATAGTGATGGCTTTGTACTTTTCCGATGATTGCACAATACAATGTCGCCACATTTTGCCTCAGAGTTGAAATCGTCGGTCGACTGCTCTCGGCACTTACTGAAAGGCAGGCTACCTTTCTCGGCACATGTTGCGTCAGCAACGTAGCAATTTGAAGGGCATAGCTAACATCTAGCGAACGGCAAAATTATTGTAGCATGCACTGGCCAGTAAGGATCGGGTGGCCCACCAAATGTTCAATGCAAAGAGTTCTTCTAAGCCATGGTAAGCGTTTCGCTGCTGCTTCCAAGAGGACATTTTAAAAGGTGTGTATTCACATGGCTGTATAGTCTCAGCAGTGTGTGCTATTTGTAGTTGTCATTGCTTCAACGAAAAAAAAAAAAAATGCCTTTGCCACTGTACTTTGGTCGTCCTTTTTCTTTTTTCTTTTAAAACCTAACCTAACCTAACCTAACCTTAATTCTTTGCATTTGGTGTCTTGCAGGAAGGACTTCTAGCGAGCTTCACGAATCTGCACACCCTCACCCTGTCGCGAAACAATTTCGTTTCGTACCCCTCCGGGGGACCGGCCCAATTCACCACAGTCACCGTAAGTTCGGGGAGGGGTGGCTACTCACTGTCTAAAACCCCCGCTAGGTGGGCAGTTTAGTCCCAGTAAAATGTAACAGTGCTTTAATTTGCTTAACCGCCGTGGCTTAAAGGGGCCGTGAATAGAAAATGGAGCTGCAGTGTTGTAGTTCTCGCTGCTTCAACAAGCGTATGGCATGCTGGTTCGAAAATATTTCGGTACAGTATCCAGAGTACATTTAATAACGGTCAATGGAAATTGGAGTGTTCTTGCGCTCCCGAAACGAACATGCGACACCAGAGGCCGGCATGGCTGCCACTCAGTGCGTTTCAGTGATGTCAACTGAAGTTATTTTAAAGTGCAAACGTATTGTTGACTTTTGTCTGCTCTAAAATAACAAAATTTATGTGGGAGCTAGAAATGAAGGAAATACTTGGACACCGTGTTGTGCCAGCCATTTGGAAGCAAGACAGAAGCGCATTTCATTTTCACGTGGCCTCCGAAAGCCTGTCAATCTTGGAGGCCATGGTGGGCAACTAAGATGACGTCGACTGCACAGCTGAAGGGAATGCACGCTGGAAAATTGAAGCCGTGTTGGTTATCGCTGTAAAATGAACCGAGACAATGCAACGGAACAGTCTATACACACGCTGTACAAAATTTTCAGGAAATGTTGCATGACCCATTTACTTGCTCATCAGCAATTTAGGTTGCTAGGCTGCAACCTTAAGCTGTAGGAGCTGCCGAGGCAGTTTGTTTGTGTTTGAAGGGGAGAAAAAAATTAAAGGCTTGCGTTACGGGCCTCTGTAATGCCTGAAGGTTTAAAAGAGGCTGCCGCATCTTTGGTAATGCATTGAGTGATATGTTAAGGTTATACTTTTACAATGTCTTGCAAGGCTTAATGAGCATTAACCCTTCCAGTGCTGGCTTTTTGTTCTTTTTCATGTTGTATAGAAATTTTGTGCTTGCCGTGCTGTAGGATGCTGTTCAGGGCACGTGAACATGTTTATTGATTATGTCATCAAAGGAAATTGCTTTAGCTCTTTACCAGAAAATTAACTATTACTTAATTAACAAGACAGCTACTAACTAGGGAGCTGAATAGCCCAGAAAGCATTTCTAGTGTTGTTTTTTAACTCCTGAATTTTCTTCTTTCCGTGAAGTAGCACGTACAGGTCGCACACTGACTCGCTGTGGCAGCGCCACTAAGTGGTTGACGAAGAGACGCGAACCAGTGTGGATGTAAAAACATGCTTTATCTATTGTCTGAAACATTACTGCAAGTTATCTGTGTTGAGATATCCTCTCCAAAGGTAGCTGGCAGTTAAGTGGTTAAGGAGATACACATGTTGAAATTCAGGTTGACATTCTCGAGAACATACGCGAGAAGATTTTAATGCATAACCAAAATGTACAGCAGACTTTCCCCCCTTGTAAAATGGTATGTGGCACATACACCGCATTTCCCAGGCTGGGGTATGTGCCACGTATTGTTCTCAACGTCGTCTGCTTTACCAGGGTAGGCGCTGTACCTACAAGTGTAGTGGCACTTTGTGGCACGGGGGCGACGAATTGCTGAGACCTTCGTGTGAGCTTCATTTGGTCTCGTCCTCTGCGTTGCAGTCCATCAACATGGAGCACAACCAAATAAACAAGATCCCTTTCGGGATCTTTTCACGTGCCAAGCACCTGTCGAAGCTCAACATGAAGGAGAACCAGCTCACATCACTACCCCTCGGTGAGTCCCCGCTCGACACGGGTGTCAATAGCGTGGATGCGGCGCCCTGGGGCAGAATTCACGCTAGCGAAGGGTCAAAGGTCATGCTAACTAGTAGTTTAATGTGAAGTGACAGTCGTGTATGGTCACTTTGGTCAAGGTTCAACCATTCTAGGTCAATGACAGCAAGGCTGGGTGGCTGGGTGGAGTGAAAGTTTGGAATGGCATACCGCGTTATATAAAGAATACCCAGAACTTTTCCAGATCATTGAAAAAATACTACTTTGAAGCAATTTTCTCTGCTTGAGTTGATTGATACCTTAGGTTGTAATTTTTCATTATGTATATATATTGCCCTATATGTGTTTAGTGTTTTCTTTGAAAGATGTTTTCTTTGAAAGATGTTTCAATACCCTTGTTCTCATTATTAAGCCATATAAGAGAACTACTATTGATACTTGCAACTACAGGTATCATTCTTCAGTTCTGTACGCCACTAATCACCAAATATTTGTGTTTACTACAAGTTATGAACTTTCCTTTTTTTCTTTGTTCAATCGAATTCAAGTGACTGTTGTTAGCAGATAAACATTACTTCTTGTATGATGATATCAAATTTGAATTGTTTACTTCTGTTTATTTTTAATTAGAACTATTACAGTTTCAGTTATGTATACTTTCAATGGGACCCGCACTAGCCTTCGGCTATGGGACCATACAGTTTGTGCTTATTTTTGTATAAGATATGAGTGCAATAAAGATCATTCATTCATTCATTCCGTAGCTTAACCTAGCTTAGCCTTAGCCACTAGCTGAAGCCTGGGATCCATTGTAAGACACCAGCCATGGAAAAGAAACCTTTGGCCTGACGAAACCATCAAGCTTCACGGTGGCTTGGCACTGCTGGCCACAATTTATTTATTTACATTTTGTTTGTTTTTCACCTTCTTGACTGGAAAAATGTAGGAGTACCATGTCGGCATAATCTGATGCTTACTTTTATTGAGCAGTGGTGGCGCTAGCAGACACAAATTTGCAAGGCATTCTCTGCTTTTATTTTCACGAGTGCTGCCGTAAACATTGGCAAGGGGGAGCCTTTAAAGGCCAACTATTTCATGCTTTTCCCAGCGCAGTGGGTCTCAATGAAATTTTCCGTTCATGTTTCTTGGCATGCCTTCATAATTTATGCAAGGATTGCAGGCTCGACAGGTGCGCAGATCACTTACAAATTTACTGATTGCTCCAAATTGCTCACTGGGCTTCCCATAATGATTGGCTACGTTGTGTGTTAACTTCATCATGGGCAAAGCAACACAAGCGACTGAATCGCCTGGGCTCTATACTATGGCCTTTGAGATTGCCACGCACCGCTTTCCGATGCACCTCATCTTGGAGGCCATGGCTATACTAAAGTGCTTTGCAACCTTACCTCCAGAGGAGGTGCGTGCACTATTGCACCGTACAAAGCGTGGATTGACTATCTTGACGTCGCCTGAAGACGGCACTGCTCGGCAGGACGCGATGCGTAGCTATGCAATTCTCAGCAGACACAGTCACGAGGATGCCATGTGTGTGCTGTGCTCGTCAGCTCATAATTGCCAGACCTGGCGACAGTGGTAAATTATGTAGTGTTCTTTGAATTCGGTGACTGCGTCACGGGGAACGTCGGAATGCGTAACCGACAGAACGACTCGCGCAGACCTGGGTACCTGGACGACCATGGTGGAGCTCAACCTGGGCACAAACCAGCTGAGCAAGATCCCCGACGACATTCAGTACCTGGTGTGCCTAGAGGTGCTCACCCTCAGCAACAACTTGCTGAGGCGCCTGCCCAGCACCATCGGGAACCTGGCCGCGCTGCGTGTGCTCGACCTCGAGGAGAACCGCCTCGACAGCCTGCCCAACGAGATTGGTGAGTGTCGCTGTGCTGAAGCCACCAGCGGAAAATCCGGTGCCTGGTGTTGTTACCGTATTGACATGGTTGCAGTTCTTGAAGAAAAGAAGCGGCTGAAGAGAACGGGCACAAAAGATGTAAAACGGACAGTGCTCGTCTGTTGTATGTGTCTTCTGCTGTTTCCGTTTTCTTGCACTGTTTCTTCTTCAAGAATGCAATACCAACTCACCTACACCGACTCACTCCCCCTCTTTTGAAATTGGATACCAAATTTGAACAAGGTGGGTCTACTTACAACTGTGTGAAAATACAATGTGTCATCCTGCTTGTGGTGGCTTGTGTTTTTGCAAGTTTCATAATCCTAATCAACATTCAGTTGATTAAAGAGATTCATTCTTCCTCCTGTAGTTCTTGTTCTGAGTGCAATGAAAAATACTTGCTGATGCATAAAGCAGTATTTTATTGTCATATTTATTTTCTGAATTATTGGAGATGCCTTACAGGCAACCCCACCCATGAAAAAAATAAACTGTTTGGTAAGGGAGGCTTCAGAAGGAACAAAATGTTATGTAGCGTAGACAACCTACAGTTATACAAATAATCAACATTGCTAGTAATTAATTATTGTGGGTGCACAGGTATTTGAAAACTTCCAGTGTTGATGAAATGTGTCCTATTTAATCCGATTTTTGAATTGTATGGTCAGTATTCATAAGTTCATATATTTTTCTAATAGCTTATGAACAATTTTGAAATGTTTACTGCACTGGAATAATCACAAAATTGGGGAAAATGAGTTTCACCCACGCTGGCTCACACAGGCATAAAATGTGAGTTTATGTAGTGCGGCAGGCTACTTTGATCCTAAAGCACAAGTTCACCACATCTAGCATTTGCATTTAGTTTTTTTGACAGAAACGATCCGCCTAATTTTATTTATTTATTTATTTACAGACTTCTTACCAGATGCTGTATTTCTGCGTTTTCTGCACTAGTTATGAATACAAGGACATGAACATCGATTCACATTAGTAATTGTAAGAACGGCTTTATTGAAAAGATGTTCACCATTCAATTCGACTCTGTTTGCCTTCCCCATTATTGACCCATATTCGATTCAGTCCCAAAATATTTGTACACGCCTAGTATTTATACAACAAAGAAATAAGTTTGTGCACGTGCATATGTCTTTTGTTGAAGCTACCAGGCATCGTCATGCTTGAATAATTTGAAAACACTAGCGTGCCTCTTTTTCCCTGCAGAAGCTTTGTCGATCGTCGACATTGTAGCTTCTTGTTCGTTCATTAATAAATTGTTTCCTGTTGCCCTGGTCCATCCGCAGGGCATCTGCGGCAGCTGCAGAAGCTGGTCGTCCAGAGCAACCAGCTGACCAACTTGCCGCGTGCCATTGGCTACCTGAGCAACCTCACCTACCTGAGCGTCGGGGAGAACAACCTGAACCAGATTCCGGAGGAGATTGGTCAGTGCTGCCTTGGTGTTCTTTTTGTTTGTTTGTTTTTGTTGTGTCTACTGTATTTACTCGTACAAGGCCCACACTTTTCTTTGTTTTCTTTCCTATTTTTTATGGCATATGGAGTTTGGCCACACACACGTAACGAATGCACGCTTGTAATAAATATTGGATGTAGTGCGTGTACGTTCCTGGGCCGTATTATAGCGTGACACAGCTGTAGTGCGTCTATCATGTGCATACTGTACGGCTTTCATCTCACTATTACTGTATGTCCGGCACTCAGGTCAACACCGTCCCATGTGTAAAGAAGACATGATAATCATCATCAATACAGTAGAACCTCGTTATAATGAACTATCGGATATAACAAACTATCAGATATAACGAAGCAATCGCAATTCCCCTTGAAATTCCTATAGATGGAATTGATATTGCTTTTAACGAACTAATGGTTGTAACGAAGTAATTACCACTCCCCCTTCAACTTTGTTATAACGAGGTTTTACTGTATTTGATATGCAGTAGCCGTAACACGCACGGGACTGTACGGGTCTGTACTGAAATGTTGTGTGTGTGTGCCTGGACGCAGGCACCCTGGAGAACCTCGAGTCCCTGTACATCAACGACAACCCGAACCTGCACAGCCTACCTTTCGAGCTCGCCCTGTGCACCAACCTGCAGATCATGAGCATCGAGAACTGTCCCCTGTCGCAGATACCCGCCGAGATCGTCAACGGCGGACCCTCGCTTGTCATCCAGGTACGCCTGGAGTGCATCTCGTTGAGCCCCGACTTCTGTCGATGTTCAAAATTTTATCATTCAAGCTTTTTCTTCGGAGCCAGAAACCAATGCATTATTAAATTGTATCGAGCTCTTCATCACGGAGCGCATTTGAATTTGCGCCTTTGACTTTACTTACAGTCATCATCATCATCATCAGCCTGTTTAGGTCCACTGCAGGACGAAGGCCTCTCCCAACGATTTCCAATCCACCCTATCCTGAGCGAGTTGGTTCCACTTTATGCCCGCAAACTTTTTAATTTCATCGCTCCATCTAACCTTTTGCCTGCTTCTGTTGCGTTTTCCCTCTCGTGGTATCCATTCCGTCGCTCTTACTGTCCATCTATTATCTTCCTCCTCATGACATGTCCTGCCCAGGTCCACTTCTTTCTTTTAATTGATATAATAATATCGGCTACTCCTGTCTGTTCTCTGATCCATTCCGCTCGTTTTTTACTTACAGTAGGCTCTCAATAATTCAAGCTGGTTCTTCAAACTTTTGGTTAATTCAAACCAATCTCAAGTATACGTTTGGCTTGCTATGTTATCGGTGTACTTAAAGGCTTGTTAGTTCAAAGTGAACCGTTCGGCCGATCCTGTTCGTACCTTTGCTTATCGTTACCAAAAATGTCAGCTGCTCTGCTTGCTTGTAGCTGAACATTCATGCTCATACCGTATTTACTCGTGTAGTGAATGCACTCGCATAATAAAGGCACCCCCAACTTTAGCAGTCCAATTCCAGATTTTTTTTTTTCACTTGCATAACGAACGCACCCCTCACTGTTGAGTCCCGCGAACGTCCGTGCCATGGCTTTACCAATTCACTCAAGCCAGCTGATGTCATAGGAACAGTACCAGCAGCCGCGCGGCATGTCTTTGCCCTAGCGCTCCTTTTATTTTTTATTGTTGCGCTTTCCACGGTGTTCGAGAGTCGCTTGGCGTGGCAGTTCAAAGCTTCTGTGTCCCTACAGAACTGCCTCACGTTGCCGAGTGTAGCGGCATGCAAGCAGCGGTAACCCTGGTTGCCATGGCGTGATGTCATGTCATGCCATGGCGTCATGTCATGTCATGCCATGGCGTGATGTCATGTCATGTGTGCCACACAAGCTGCTTGCTGCTAAGCCTAAGCACGGTAGCATCGTGGTCTTTGAGATTGCCACTGACACCATCTCAGACGTCATGCTTAACGCGCAAGCCTCAGAGGCTCAGCACAGATACGAGGGAGAAACGCGATGGTGAGCCATTTTGCCTGCCTGCAATTGCTTCTTTTTTTTTTGCGGTCTTGGGACATAGAGCCCCAGAAATTATTACACTCAAACCTTGTTATGAAGTAACGGGATACAGCTAAGCCTGGATATAACAAAATTCACAAATGCCAGAAAAATCTCGTTATAAAGACGTTTTTTTATATCCAGTTTCGGCATGAAAATTCGAAGAAAAAAAAACAAATTTAACAAAGGGGCAGCTGGAGGTATACCTAGCGCAGAACACATTTCTTTCGCAGTTATTTCGCAGCAGAGTCGCGGAAGACACATCTCGAATCGACCTCTGAAGATTCGTCACCGTGATATCGGACACTTTCCATCAGGACCTCATCCAACATCTCTTTGGTAGGGACAGCATTGTCGGCGGAAAAAAAAAAAGCCATTAAAAATACCCCACAAAGCGGCACACAGTTCAGGTCTGCCCTATTCATGCACAATCAAACCCAAGCTCCTCCGTGATGGGCGGGCCGTTTTTCCGTTAAGGCACTAATCCTTGCAATGATACACCAAGTGACTTGAATGCGTGGATACGGGAGTCAACTCGCAAACGTGTACGGCATGATGGCTTAAAAAAAAATCAAAATCAGTGTTCCACCAGAAGGGCAAAGCAATGAAAGCGACAGCAATGCATGATATGATATACGAAGTAAGAGTAGCATCTTTAGGAGAAATCTGAATCGTAGTGAACATGAACTTAAGTAAGCATGCGGTTGCGTAAGGTACCATGTGACTGTCGATCGGCAGAGACAACGACCCTGCAGAGCTGTGAGCTAAGTCATGTTGTTTCGATGTCTTCTGGCCCGTGCTTCAACGACGTGTGACCGCACAAAGTGCCAGAAACTTGGCCCAGCACATTGGCTTCAAGTGAGCACACTTCTTCCGGCACTCGTAGACGCATTCGCGTGATCGCTGTCTGGCAAGGGCATTGCCGTCGCTGCAACTATATGCGAGGCGCCGGGAACGGAGCAGACGATCAAGGCGCTGCTACCTGGTACACTGCATGTCTGATGGCTGCCGAGATAGCGCACGCGCCAGCGATGGCGACCGCGCAGAGTTCACAGTTGACAGCCACCCCCTTCACCCCTCTCGCTTCTTTTCATGCTCATTAAGGACTGGCGGGGCGTTTTCCCTGCGCTTCGACGCAGGCCTCCCGAGCGGTGTAATGTTATCGCAAGCGTGCTCTGAGCGACAGAGATGGGCCGGATTCGTTTGATCTCTGCTTCAGCTGCATTTGTCCCACTGCTTGTGTGTTCTACCCACGGGTAGAAGATACGATGTGCGAGGGTTGTTGTCAAGTTGGACATTAGACGGGACGCGACAGTGACGGCAAAAGCTCGTGGAGACTGTCCATATAACTGCTGTCGCAATAAAAACAGGCATGGAAAGCTACGGTAGCGTGTGGCGCGGAGGACACGCACAGTAGCGTGACCCACTGGGGACGCGTTACGAGGTTTGGAGGGTGGAGGAAACGACACGGCTGCGGCGGCAAGAATCGCATTGCCGGCTCGAGTGACACAGGCGAGCTGAGAAGCAAGTGGGGGGCCCCACACAGACAAGTGTCCTTCCAACCTCTGGCAGCGCCTTGCTGAAGCAAGGTTTCCACAACCATTGGCTGCATTCATGCCGTTCGCGATGACATTGCTTCACGCTCAGTCGTCAATGGGGGGGCAGCCGCGCTGAAATTCGATGCTTGGGGCGAGATTACTAGGTTGTTGGTGGAGGGAATTTTTTATATCAAGGTTTGTTGTAGCCAGGTTTAGCTTTGTCACGAAGTAAACAAGATTCCCCTTGAAATCCCCATAGACGTACACTTGAACCTCGTTATAATGAAGTTGAAGGGAGAAATGGAATTACTTCATTATATCCATTATTTCGCTATAACCATTATTGACCTTAACAGCAATATTTGCTATTTGTGTGCGAAAATTTAACGGGCAATTAAGAGGATGGTGCTGTGGCTCCTGGTAATGCTATGTAGGGCAACACATGCGATAAAATTTATAAAAGTAGTAAAAAAAAATGTACTCGTCAATACCCTGTGAGTCGGCGGTCGGTGCGAAATGCCGTATTCTGTCGCAATGCAATTGTCTTTGCCTTCCACATATCGCGCGGTTCGTCCACGTTACCGTGAAACTGGATAAATGGCGACGCTATCAAACAGCCAACAGCAAAAAAAAATTCACAGCATATCCACGGAGTGAATGATGATGAGTGGCCGAAGCTCCGGAGGTTCATTGTAGATCGTGCCGAGTTCCGGATTAATTTAGTTAACGTGCACGCTACGAATCCTTATGGTTCAACTACGCACAAGTGAAATCTCCCACCGGCACTTCATTTTGCAAGTCAAGATCCAGTGCCTATATATATATATATGGGTGGCCGGTGAACGGTTCTCCAGCGCGAGCAGTGGGTATTTTTCAATCAGGAAACTCGCTAGAAGACGCTGCCTGCGTCAAGCTTGTCTCTCGTGGGTGAGGGCGCGTTCTCCTTCTTTGCCGCGTTCATCGAAGAAAGAGCGTTTCGATAGTCAACGCGTGCCTTTCGCTCTCTCTGTCCCTCTCTCTCTCACAATACAGCAGATGGGAGAGTGAAAGAGCTCGCGTGCCTCCCGGCACGCGCCGAGAGCGCGCCTCCCACATGCACTCTCCTAGTAGGGCGTCGCCGCGCCTGCTTGGATTGGCCCTCTTGCGGTTTGCAAGGTCTCTGCGTCAGTGATGCACTCACAGAGGCCAAGCCCAGCTGTAACGAGAGAACTGCATGCACTTGTCATTTTTTCACCACAGCACCCAGGCATTCATATCCCTACTGCCAGCAGTCTGAATGCGCAGTCAACATGGTGAACATCGTGAGAAACGATTTTGTTGACGCTAACGCCCACTGAAAATCGGTGCGTGTTAGCACCAGCAAATAAATGTGCAAAAGAAAACATATCAGTAACAGTACTACAGTAAAACCTTGTTATAACGAAGTTGAAGGGGGAGTGGTAATTACTTTGTTATAACCATTAGTTCGTTATAACCAATATCAATTTCATCTATAGGAATTTCAAGGGGAATTGCGATTGTTTCGTTATATCCGATAGTTCGTTATATCCAGGTTCGTTTTAACGAGGTTCTACTGTATAAGCATGGATGAATGGGAAAATTCTATACATCAGATTTCGGTGCAGAAATATTTTTTATAGATTTTCCAAGAACTTTCGGTGATCTCGCTGTGATGGGAGATCGTCTCGTAGACCATTCCACAAACGAATCACTCGTGGTAGAGCCAACTGGGTTGAAAGTGTCAATTTCACGTACATGCGTGATAAGCTAAAGTTATGTAGTCGGTGTTAGGGTTCGAGTTGAACAGATGGCATCATGCTGGTGTGCGCGAGTTTGTGGAATAGCGATGAAAGGAAAATAAATATCGGGTGGTGGTTGCGCATGATTGTGTCGATGGGGACCACAGTTGCAGCAAAGGACAATAAAACCTGCAAATTGCCATTCCGGCTCTGTTTGCACAGGCCACACGTGTGCTTTCAGAGCCGCACCATCGCTATTCGTGATTGTGGCAACAACAATTTTGTGTGCAATAGTTGTAACAGTCTGTGCATGTTGACTTTTAGGGCATGTAGGCCACCATCCATGATTATGTCAACATGACCACAAACGATGATGTTGTTGCCATCCAGCGACTCCAACAGCGATTCTGGCAATCTTTTTGGCAACTGCATTCGCGTGTCGTGGTATTGTCTGTTGCAGTGGAGCTGGCTTGCAGATGCTGGGTGACAATGCTGTACTACTTTAATACATTTTCCTGGCTTTGGCGCGCAAAGAGAGCTTACAATACTCGCCAAGAAAACGACAAATACAGTAAAACCTCGTTATAACGAAGTTGAAGGGCAAGCGGTAATTACTTTGTTATAACCATTACAGTAAAACCTCATTATAACGAAGTTGACGGGGGAATGGTAATTACTTCATTATAACCATTAGTTCGTTATAACCAATATCAATTTCATCTATAGGAAATTCCAGGGGAATTGCGACTGCTTCGTTATATCCGATATTTCGTTATATCCGGGCTCGTTATAACAAGGTTCTACTGTAGTTCATTATAACCAATATCAATTTCATTTATAGGAATTTCAAGGGGAATTGCGATTACTTCGTTATTTCCGATAATTCATTATATCCGGGTTTGTTATAACGAGGCTCTATTGTAGTATTACTCTTGTGATGCCTCAAAAATGGTGCCGGTGCTTTTTTACCTGTACCGCTTCAGTGTTATACGATAGAAATGAACACAGTGCAGCGGCCGCTCTTCTCATAAATGCTGCTAGTATAATTTTGTGGAGGCTTCTCTTCGTAAACTGGCACCACCAAGCTGCAGCTACCTCTGTCATCTCTCTTGCAGTACCTCAAGATGAAGGGACCGTACCGGACGCTGTGACATCCATCCAACCCGGAGACTGCCCCCTGCGGCAAGTGTCTCCACCACGCCGGTGGTAAGAAGCGGTGGCGCCGGCTGGCAGCATCAAACGGCCTCGCCAGGACCCGGTGGCGCCCGCTCTTCGCAGGAGAACCCCTCGCCACGGTCGCCAGGTGCCTCCGCAACACGTGGTTGAAGCTCTGAGAGCCAGCTTCCGCCGCCGGTGCTTTCGCGGCCGCTGCAGCAGCGAGCAGCGCAACGGACTCGCGCAGAGGACTTTCCGCCGACAACAATTCCTTCGCTCGTTATCCTCTCAAAACGTGCCAACGGTGACGTGCGCCGCCTGACGTTGCCGGGATTTCTGCTTGCGGCCCTAAGAGAATGAAGAAACTGCGCGATCGTGGTGCAGGCGTGGGTGGGTGGGTTAACGACACCTCTTCCTTCGACATGCAAACATCTTGGTGCGTATGCTTCGTTGGAGACGTCGGTGCGGCGTGACAGAACTCGCAGACAAGTGTCTGAAGCGCGGGAGAAGCACCGAAAGCGTCGTGTCTTGCACACTCACGTTTAGTCAGGCCACTGATTTGAAGTGCCAGTTCAGAGATTGTTGTTTTCAGGTGCTGGTCTGTGGCTGGCCCAGGTAGGTGCAAGCCTGCCCTAAAGCTAGCCAGCGAGTGTGTTTCCAAGCGCCAATATCGACGTATACATTCAATATGCTAATGTTCATTGGTGCTGCTGACTTCGCCGGAAGCGCCGCTTCCAAGGGTCGTGGGACGGCAGGCAGAGCTCAAGAATGTCGAGGTCGACACCGTGTGCTGTCATCGCCGGCAGCGATAGCCGAAGACTGTCACGTCAGTGTCGGTTTGTCAGAAATCACTGGGCTGCCTGCTCCTGCTTGCGTTGTCTATTTTGTTTGAGAGGCATTTCACGACGACACCCCCCGTTCTTGATCTCGGTGCATGTACACTTTGGCAACGGAGGTGATCTCGCCGTTTCGTGAATGTTCCAGCTTTCCAGCCGATGACAAGCAAGCGATTGGAAGCCCCCTCGAAGGAGAGATTGAGGAGGGAAAAAGTTGAGCTCGTCGTGACGAGTGCTTTCGGCGTGTTGCCACGAAGTCTTCGCCAAGCGGAAGTCGGAAGCCGTATTGTCTTCCGCCGGCTGCATTTCACTGTGGCTTGTTGTTCTCCGACATGTTGATTTCTTTCGTCATTCTATTTTTTTATCGCCGGCAGCAACGAGAAAGTTTGGTCTGCAAACTGCTGGCGTTGCTGCATCGAGCACGCCTCGACGTGGGCTTGCATCTTCGTGTCGCACTACTGGGCCTATGCCTGCTTGGACGTTGCAAGAAACGCTGCTTTGCTAATTCAGGAATCAGTGGCAGTGCGAGGAAAATTTTTATCTTGGAATTCTGGGAAGGATGGAAGAACAAAAAAAAAATATTGACAAAAGTGTGCACGGTTTCGCCTCATCTTGAAAGTGTACGGGAAGAAATTTGCTAGCTTCACAAAGTTTTGCCTTTTTGCATCCGCTGTTTGTGGCATTGTGTCTCCATTACTCACCCCCTGTGCAAGTGCGTGCCGCTGACTTTATTTTTTAACATATTCCGCTGGTTTTAAATCTCGCGTTGTGCGCACGCAACGTGACCATAACGTCGTGTCTTGGACAAAGCTCCGTCGACGAAAAAAAAAACGAAACGACCGAATGTGTTTCAGCTGTTGAAGTTGACGGGGCGTTAACGCCGCACATTGGACTCTGGACTGCTGTGACGCTCCCCTCTTGCCGAGGAAGTGACGGACAGCCTGTTTAAATGATTACTGCGCCGAGAAAAAAAAAAAAACAATGGACGGCAGATGATGTCGCCAAATGTTGAAAACTTGTTCTGCGCGGAGCCAAAGAAAAAGAAAGTGATTCCTTTACTGTTGACGCAACAATTATTTATATACTCCTGCATTTTTTTTTTTGTAATTTCTAATTCTTGATGGCCAAGTGATGGCAAGTTGTTTTTGAAGCCTGTTCTGTGCTTTTACTACACGATTTCTGTGCGTTTTTTTTTAAATACATTTTATGACGTTTTGCTGCTTCCTTTATCGGTTTCTTTAATATAATTGTGCTTTTAATTGCGGAACATCCCCTCTCTTCAACGCCGGTGTCATCTGTTCCCAGCCCCAGACTTCGCGTCCAACAATTCGGTGCTTCTACAATTACGCTGAGCAGGACTTGCAAGCCATTGTTGATTTTTTTTTTTTTTCTGTTGAGTGGGGATGGTTCACAAAAGGCTGCATTTTTAGCCAATAAAATTGAAGAACATTTATTCTGAAACGAGACTTGTGCCTCTACTCGAATGCCTCGGGAACCGGCTGGTTGCTCACAAGTTGCAGTGCCTTTGAAGACGGCCATGAGGGTAAGTACTAAAAAAAAAAAAAAAAAGAAGAGGTGATAGGTGCAAACTACAGCAGGAGTAGTAGTTGGATAAGGTTATGTCAATTACTTGCTCTGTAGCTATAGTAATTGAAGCTCTGGTGAGCCATCAGAAGCTGCATATATTGTTAATACATTACAGTAGAACCTTGTTATAACGAACCCAGATATAACGAACTACCGGATATAACGAAGTAATCGCAATTCTCCTTGAAATTCCTATAGATGAAATCGATATTGGTTATAACGAAGTAATTACCGCTCCCCCTTCAACTTCGTTATAACGAGGTTTTACTGTATGTATTAGCACGTCAATCCAATAACTGTCATTAGCTGCTAGGGTGTGCCTTGCTGATAAGGTAACTCTTTATGTCGTGACAGCACTGTAAAATCTTGTTGCAAGAGACGCTCGGAGGGATTTGAAGATGTTTTCCGTGGGTTTCCCAGGTCCCACGAGTTTCTCTTGTGACAATATTCTACCATATGCTCAAGCGTTCACCTCTGGCAATATCTTTATGAAATTTCAAGCGACATGGCACCATTTTTGTCGAACTTGATGGCTCGAAGTGTTCCTTGTAGCATGCAAATATTGGGACCGGCACTGTGGAAGTGCTGACAAACGTATTCACCGACGCATTGGTGTCAATTGGTCGTGCAAGACAATGTTGCAGTGATTGCATTTCCTAACAGCGATAGCTTCTTCTCGGTGCGACATGGTGACTACAAGACAACTGGCATATTAAAATCAGTTGCAGCCCTAATTACCTGTGCTTGAAGTCTTGTTTATTCTGGCTCACAATGCACTAGTGATAATGCCTACATTACGCATTTCCATTTTTTTTTTTTATTGCCAGCATCACTGCGAGACACCGCATTTGCAGAAAACGTACTTGTACATCTTGAAACGCATGTACACGTATAGGTATAATTACGTAATGTACAAAAATTTTGGCAAAAGGCCTAATTTTGAAGATAACTTTAAAGCGTCCACTTCGAGAGCATAATGCAATGTTTTTCGTAGGGCACAGGCTCTTGTAAATTGCACAGTTGAACTTCAGCATATCAGTCTGGGTACTGCGGAATGGTTCAGTAAAGTCTGGATTCGATCTGTGAAATTGTGTAAAAGACGTAGTATTCTTGCATGGGTCGTATTTAGTCAACCATTCCTGGCGCAGTGAATGCTCATTTGGAGCTCGATGTATTGTTTTGGGTGCAAGAACTGCACCAGCGTGCCTGCTTACTGGCCCCAGCGTGTTAAAATGGCCCCTGAAACTGTTTTCTTTTAATTGTACGTTTTGTCATTTAGACTGCGGCACTGTTAAAATCATTCGCACCGTTAAAAGGGCCATGCAACACTTTTTTTTAACGTAGTCGGGGAAACTGTTCAGTCGTGGAGGTGAACATGCGAGCTAACGTAACTGCACTGCATGCACCAGGTAATTCGCATTTGGGTTTCAAACGCAGCTGGAAAGTGCCCGCTGGTCTTCCGACATATGTCGTCGCATGTCGACTAAGCTACTTGGCTTCTTGCTCGTTAAGAGAGATACACACGTTTTCTGTATTTGTTTAGTAACGAAAGGGAGGGGTTCGAAACAACTTAATGAGCAAACAGACAATGAAGCTTAGGAAAGCATAGGGGAAGTTGCTTGTTGTATTGTAATTGTGGAGAAAGTAGAAAGGAATTAAAGTGGACGAAAAGACAAACCTTGCCTTCGGTGGGAACCGAACCCACGACCTTCGGATGACGCGTCCAATGCTCTACCAACTGAGCTACGAAGGCGGTCGTCCCCCCGTCCATTTTATTGGGTATTTATGTACGTGTATGTATGGGTATTTGTTTAGTGTGAGACGAACAACTAAAATGTAGCATATTGTCTTTCCACAATAATGAAATCATTCAGTGCTATTTCTAGCTTCAACCGACCACGTAATCGGTGCCTTGTATGGCACGCGTTGAAAGAAGAGCGGGCACTTTCCAGTAGTGTTTTAAACCAAACTGAGAATTCCCTGCGGCGAGCAGTGCAATTATATCTGGTTCACATGTTCGCAGTGGCCCCCAAGTCTGATCGGCTCTGCTTTCTACTTCGTTAGAAAAGTAGTGTTTTAATTAAGTGAAGCGCTTTGTGTAAGGCTAGCTACGGAAATTTTTGTATCGCCCTCCTCCATAGCACTGCTGTTATATGCCAATTCGCCAAGTGGTCACGCACTTAATCAACCAATGAATCAATGAGACTTTATTTTCATGAACAAGAACTGCGTATGCATGAATTGTCTCGTGTGATAGCCTAAAATGGCCAAGCCGAAGGTGCGTATAGCCCGGACATTGGCACTGGCAGGCAAGAAGCTAGCCTAGGTTAGCTGGCTGGAGTGACATTCGAGCAACTACTATGTGGCAGTTTGGTTGAAGAGGCAATCTCCTCTTGTGGTCATACCATCCTGCACACAGATTATGCCGGCGCCTTCGGAGCCAACAATGCAAGGTTGAACGCGACTCGCAGGATTGCACTCGAGTGCACAGAGTTTATTGCATGGTCGGCTTGGATCCTGCTCTCCAATGTTCTCTGTCAGATGCTCACTAAACTGTCCACTGATCTTAACGAAATTTTCAATACGTATTCTCCTCGGTACTGCAATAATATAGTGCCAAACCAGGCGGTTGCAAGTCATTTAATTTTACTGGAAGTGAATTTTTAAAATTTTTAGCGGATTCCCCAGCGGGCCACCCTGTGTTTTTGACGTCGTCACCTTCAAAGCTGCCTGCCCGATCCTGTGGCCCTTCAAAAGCAAAACGGCGATACTTCAGTGCTCATGTCGTCGCTGCCACGTTCAGAAAAGCTGGCATAACTCAATGCATCATCGGATGCCCTCGCCACTGTCATTTTTCTTGTACTAGCTCCATATTTCTGGTGGCGGGGAGGTTGTGACGTCATCGCACACGCTGCAAGACGCGTCTACCAGTTTCGGTTTCGGTTTGATCACGCCTTTGGGTCGGTTATTTAATATTATAGGTGCGTTTCTGTGCAAATTGAACCACCCTGGCTGCTACGGGACTATCAGTACTATTCGAAAACATCGATATCAGAACATGATAAAAAGACCGCCGGAGTTGCCCTTTAAATGTTTTATTCTATGCATTAGACTGAAGCTAAGGCACCACCGGCAGTTTGCAAACGCGTGGAAGCGCGGCCGAGGCGGCATATGCCATAGGCTATGACTTGACCCATGACACCCCAAAACTTATTTGCATGTGAAGATTCCGTTCAATTCAACCGCGCCCCCCTGAGCCAGTTCACGGGGTACCATGGTCACCCTACCATTCGTTTCGACGGTGCAGCAATGGTGTCCTCGGGACCTGGACGTTTGTTTCAAAAGTCCAGGTGTCTGCCGCACCCTGCCATTCGTTTGGTATCATCGGAACCTCGACGTTCTTTTCGAAAGGTGCAGGAGAGGTGAAGGCTCCGGGTTTGTGCGGGCGTGTGGCTCAGCGAAAAAGGTTAAAAACTAACCCCCTTGGCCTGAGCGCAGCAGACGACGCCACATGTCGTTGGCGCCGTTTGAACTCGCTTCACGCACACGTGTTCTTTCGATCGATGTAACGCGTGTGTTGACGCCTCAGAGATTGATCATACACGTGTTGTCCGCGCCTTCAGCATTCCGTGGACGGCGTACTACATTCATAAGGACGTGTCGAGCTACAGTTGTTTCATTCCTTGAAGAAATAGGTAAGGCGCCAAATCGACGGGACAAAGAGAAGCGGACAAAAGGGGAGGCTCGCACGAACCGTTTCGGCATTTTTCGGTTCGTTTCTTGTCTCGCAAGGTGCCTGCACCACTGAATTGCAGCTCAAAGCTGCTCGTGCAACGCTGTGAACCAGTTCAGAAGGGTGTAGGTGAAACGAATGGACACCAAGTACTCCCGTGATGGTCGAGTGCCAAAGGTTCCCGGTTCGAATCCTCTCGCCGCCATCCGCGCCCGTTTTCGCAGTACCTATCCTTTCCACGTTCCACTCTAATCAACGAATGAAGACAAAGATCTATGTACCTATCTATTATCGTCGCCACCCTCGCTCCATTTTGGTTACAACTCACATGGAAATTAAAAAAAAGGGAATTATTTAGACCAGACTCTGTAGACTTGGTGTCCGGTGTACAGCGCCTGGTACCTCCATGCTTCACTGTAGACTTGATAAAGTGACGACAGTGATTATATGAAGCCGAAACTAAAAACGTTAAAGGCTAGTAAAATAACTCTATGACTAAAATGAAACATTTAACGATTGTGACTAAAAAAGTATAAGTAGTACACGTATTGATGCGAAATGACAAATACAACAGAGGGCGCTCGTAAACACACCACACTCACTTCATTCATCTATGGCCGCGTAAGCACCTCATGAGCATGCGTCCATAGTTCTCTTTCCGGCCTTCGCGGCGAACGGTAGGTAATGATTTTTCGCCTCGCTGCTCTCAATCGTTTGAATCTTTCGTGAAGCTTTGCCTAATCTGAACTTGTTCTGGGGTTTATGTACGCGAGTTTTAATCATCGTTCCGTCCGCGTTAATATTTCCTTCCTGTCGTAATGAGATTATCGTCAATTTGGCGCTGTTGTCCGTGCCTATGTGTCATGGCTTCCACGAGTGCCCGCTGGTACTCGCTGTCGCTAGCGGGTTTCGGCACTTTATGGCGGTTTAATCGGTAAGAATCGCGTATTGTCTCTTGGTGCGAGCTTAGAGTTGCCTGTTGGCTCGTTCATGGCCAGCGGGTGCTAAGACGCTCGTAGAGAAAATCGGCACCATTATGCGTCGGTGGTGTCCCTTGAAATGGTCCACCGATCACAAGGCGGCCAACACACTAACTGCATGCATCCGTTTTTTACCATGTCCATTGCATGTTCGGTGTGGCTGCGTTAGTTTGCGTAACGTGATGCCGTTCTTAACGTTCACGCGGCGTTGACACAAGCGTGTGGGTTCTCAAGTCTTCGCATGCGTGTGTTTTTCAGTTCACACAATGGCTATCAAGCCATTGAAGACCGTTCCTGTCGTCAAAAAGCGGGTGAAGAAGTTCATCCGTCACCAGAGTGATCGCTATGTGAAGCTAAAGGTGAGTTACTCGTTTCACCCGTTTCGATTGTCGGCGCATTAGACTGGGCTTTCCAATGCGCTCATGTAGTGCTAGCAAATGTCGCGGAGGCTCAAATCGTGGAATTGAACGCGATTTTACTATTGAAATTATAGTGAGGTGCGGAAGTCTTTCTTTAGAGAACAGGTGAGTTGATGTTAGTAAAACAGTGGTTGGCGTTTTGACAGTCGTATCGGGACGCTGCAATCTGTAGGAAGCAGTGTTTTGTTTTCGCCAGTGTAGCCCTTAAAGACTTCTGTACAAAGTTCACAAGGATCCCGTAGCTTCACCATTTTGAAGTTATGCCAAGGCATTGATGTTTCACAATGGTGCGTTGTTGTGCCCTGGTCGCACGATCGTTCACAACTGTGAAATGTGAGGCATTTTAAATCGTAAACTTTGATTGCCACACAGCATTGATTACCAGAACGTGGCAGTAATGATGGAAATTTTGCTTCGGAATGCAGCTTCATTTTATTTGTTAGGTGGAGTGGACTGAGAAAACCATCTCTGCATTGCCGTGTGTCCTTGTATGAAGAGCTGTTGAGGCAATGCTTTACCTAAGCAATAGTAAATTTTCTTGGTTCCCGGGAAAGTCGAGCTAAGAGTCACCCGCCGGCCCCTTTTTGGCCTGTGGGTGCTAATATGCTCGGATAAAGACGGCCAATTATGCGCTGGTGTGTATCGCATTAAAGGTCCACCGGTCACAATGCAGCCAACAGGTGCCGCTGATGTAACTGTTGAGATTGTGCATTTCCGGATTAACTTAGGTTGTACAGGAAATAGCTCACGAATTCATTGTCTGCCTCCTTCAGTAAGTTGAGTATGCCCTCATTTCCGTCATTGAACTTAGTTTACAGCACCAAATAACGGATATACAAATAGGTAGGTTTGACATATTTTTTCAGGTTAACAGATCGCCACAGTCCTCTAATTGAAATTTTCATTCAGTCCAAGGATATGAACTGTTGTAAAATGCCATTCTAAACATGCTACAACAAGGTACCATGGCTTAGTATTCATGACTAGCAGCACTTGTCACTGAGTTTGCATTCATTCTTTTTATTGGAAGGAACCTACCAGGCACAACCTACCTAGCTTAGAGGCTGAGGTGGTGAATTGCTAAGCTCATGCTCGTGCGTTTGATTTCTGACCACAGCAGCCACGTATCAATAAAAGTGAGATGCAAAAGCACCCGTCCACTTAACTGCCTATTAAAAGAACCCTAGGAAGTCAAAATAATCTAGAGCTTCCACTGTACTGTGCCTCACAGTCATATCGTGGTTTTGGTGCATAATTATATATTAGTTTTGGTTCCAGGTGCATGCTGGAGAGGCCGCCAGTATGCTCATATTAGAAAATGTTATGAAAAACACAGCTGTTCCTTTTGCATAGTGTTGGATAAACATGAATGTTTGCAATATAGAAGGGAACGCACTTTGCATATAAACAGTCTATTACATTAATCCTTCCATTGATCCATTCATTTTTTTTTTTCTTTCGAAGTGACTAGTAGCATAGAACCGCCAGAGCTTGGAGCAGTGCTATGTCCGTGTACCATGCCTCTGTACATTCGGCAGCGAAATAATGTGGACCACGTGAGCCCATGCCGAAACTGCACCAGGGAAGCTCTTGACAGCAGACCGCTCACCGCTAGATGTCTGTTTTCACATGCACTTATGCGGTCTGTATTATTTTGCTACTGACTGCCAGTTTTCCTTAAAGGGACACAATAAATTGAAGCAGTAAGTCAATTTATACAGATACACCGTGCTTTACTAATTCTACTGTCGTATATTTCACCATCATAGGTTGAATATTAGAAGAGATAATGAAGGTCGATATTTTTAATTTCGCACCGAAACCTCAGCACCTCAAGGCAAGCGTGATGTTGCGGGTTCCAAACTCATTTCTCATATTTTGGACACACGGTCCTCAATGGAATTTTATGAAACTGTATGTTAATGGCCATCTAAGAACACATTGCATTTCATTTTTGACGGCCAACAATTATATGAGTCTTATTAGGTGCCTTCAAAGTCTATGACGTCATTGGAAGTTGGTGCGGGAACTTAAAGTGGCATCGCCACCTATGTTAGCATTTTGTGAGTTTTCTCGTTTTACCGAGCGCACACCTTTCGGCAAGCGTGTTACTTTTGGTAATGTGAAAGAGTGATTTACTCACACGAGAAAAATCATTGTGCTCTCAAGTGTTCCTTTAATGAAATTACTGCTCCATTTGCTGCATTGAGCTGTCTCCAAGTTTTCTATGCGTTCATCAAAGGGCATTAATGAAGAGTTATGGACTGAGTGAGGCTCCAAGGCTGCATTTGCTTCACAGTTTCATTTTTACATTAATCTTCTCGTCCCGTTATCTGCACCCAACTGGAGGAGCCGAGGGCATTGACAACCGAGTGCGACGGCGTTCAAGGGCCGTACCTGATGCCCAACATCGGTTACGGGAGCAACAGGAAGACCAAGCACGTCCTGCCGAACGGCTTCCGCAAGGTCCTCGTGCACAACATGAGAGTGAGTGTGTCTCAGTCTTCCAAGCAGGGTGCAGGTTTTAACAGTTGTGATGGCCATGTATGAAGGTTCGCGCAGCGGCAACCTTAAAGCGGAAACCACACTTACGCGATTTTGTGCGCGATCGCAACGCGACCCCGCGCCCGTCGCACGGCTTCGTCGCACTGAAAATCAAACCCCATGCAAGCGACGGCTCCGATCGATTGTATCAAGGCGATGGCTCCCCGGGGTTGCCAGCTACGTAGAACACCTCGTTATAACTAACCCGGATATAACGAATTATTCGGATATAACGAAGTAAGTGCAATTCCCCTTGAAAGTTCTATAGATGACAGTTGATATGGGTTAGAACGACAGGCACAACCTACCTAGCTTAGAGGCTGAGGTGGTGAATTGCTAAGCTCATGCTCGTGGGTTTGGTTTCTGGCCACAGCAGCCATATATCAATAGAAGTGAAATGCAAAAGCACCCATGTACTTAACTGCCTGTTAAAAGGACCTTAGGAAGTCAAAATAATCTCGAGCTTCCACTGTACTGTGCCTCACAGTCATATCGTGGTTTTGGCGCATAATTATGTAATAGTTTTGGTTCCACGTGCATGTTGGAGAGGCCGCCAGTATGCTCGTATTAGAAAATGTTATGAAAACACAGGTGTTCTTTTGCATAGTGTTGGATAAACATGAATGTTTGCAATATAGAAGAAGGGAACCCACTTTGCAAATAAACAGTCTATTACATTAATCCTTCCATTAATCCATTCATTTTTTTTTTTCTTTCGAAGTGACTAGTAGCATAGTACCGCCAGCGCTTAGAGCAGTACTATGCCCGTGTAGCCTGCCTCTGTACATTCGGCAGCGAAATAATGTGGACCATGTGAGCCCATGCCGAAACTGCACCAGGGAGGCCCTTGACAGCAGACCGCTCACCGCTAGATGTCTGTTTTCGCATGCACTTATGCGGTCTGTATTATTTTGCTACTGACTGCCCGTTTTCCTTAAAGGGACACACTAAATTGAAGCAGTAAGTCAATTTATACTGATACACCGTGCTTTACTAATTCTACTGTCGTATATTTCACCATCATAGGTTGAATATTAGAAGAGATAATGAAGGTCGATATTTTGAATTTCGCACCGAAACCTCAGCACCTCAAGGCAAGCGTGACGTTGCGGGTTCCAAACTCATTTCTCATATTTTGGACACACGGTCCTCAATGGAATTTTATGAAACTGTATGTTAATGGCCATCTAAGAACGCATTGCATTTCATTTTTGACGGCTAACAGTTATCTGAGTCTTATTAGGTGCCTTCAAAGTCTATGACGTCATTGGAAGTTGGTGCGGGAACTTAAAGTGGCATCGCCACCTATGTTAGCATTTTGCGAGTTTTCTCGTTTTACCGAGCGCATACCTTTCGGCAAGCGTGTTACTTTTGGTAATGTGAAAGAGTGATTTACTCACACAAGAAAACTTGTTGTGCTCTCAAGTGTTCCTTTAATGAAATTACTGCTCCATTTGCTACGTTGAGCTGTCTCCAAGTTTTCTATGCGTTCATCAAAGGGTATTAATGAAGAGTTATGGACTGAGTGAGGCTCCAAGGCTGCATTTGCTTCACAGTTTCCTTTTTACATTAATCTTCTCGTCCCGTTATCTGCAGCCCAACTGGAGGAAGCCGAAAGGCATTGACAACCGAGTGCGGCGGCGTTTCAAGGGCCAGTACCTGATGCCCAACATCGGTTACGGCAGCAACAGGAAGACCAAGCACGTCCTGCCCAATGGGTTCCGCAAGGTCCTCGTGCACAACATGAGAGTGAGTGTGTGTCAGTCTTCCAAGCAGGGTGCAAGTTTTAAAGGGGCCCTCTAACACTTTCCTTGCACCCATTTTTTATTTGCGGGTCGCGTAGACAGATGGCTGAGGATATTTTTGACAGGTGTCAAACCGCCCATATATGTTGATTTAATATTTCAATCGTTCAATGAAATCATCACATCGCTGCCGACCGCATCAGTGCGTAGTGGCGCGCGTCAGAACTATTTGTGCGGAAATGACGACTTAGAGATTGAGCCGGTGATTGGATGAAAATAGCACAATAAGTGCTCGCGGCACTACATCCGTAAGCAAGTAATATTTGGCTTTGTCTTTTCACCTGCGTAGGTTTTTATTGAACACCAATAGACGCAGTCGTAGTAGAAAGATCCCCACAATTATAAAATGCGATAGAGGCGCTGGCTCCTGTTTCGCCTCTTGCTTTTTGCTTACACGAGTCGTATGTCCATACGAAAAGAATTCCTTTGTTTCATCTCTCTTGTGTACGTTCGCGACTCGCTAAAGCGCTGAACGACTGGGTGGAATTTGCCGTTCTGTCAAAGTGTGCAGCATCACGCGCAGCGCTATAAGGGAGTTTGAACGTGTTCGCTAAACCGGTACAGTGCAGTCCACTTATAACGATATCGAGGAAACCTGAAAATATGATCATTATAACCGATAATCGTTATATCTGGACTGCCATAAAAAAATCGTCGCCCGACGTACCTTTCGTAGCTGCGGGCTCGAATTCGCTTTTTCCATCAATGAACGGCCGTTTCGAGATTTCCAAAAACCGAGCGATCCACCAAGCGACCCGTCGCGCGACAGCCAATTTCGTCATATATCGCGTTGCTCGTCTCGGTCGCGCACGAAATCGCGCACATGCAGTTTCGGCTTAACCCCTTGTCGGACAGCAGGACATCGAGTCGAACCTTGATGTACGTAAGGAACTTCAATATGACGGTGCATTTTATTTTTTTTTAACCTGATGCCCATGGAACATCACACATATTTTTACCTCCATGTAATGAGGCATGTTTATCGGCAAATTCAATATAAAGAAGTTTACTGCTGCCGCAGAGAAAGACCGAGACAGTAATTTGAAACTTTTGGCAAGTGCTGGCAGTAAAATGGGCCAAGTTGGTCGCGAATTTTGCGAATGCGCTTTTGAAACTTGCACACTATGCCTGCTGGCATAAAGTGGCTGGTTGGGGGCCAAGGAAAAGTCTGAATGCAAGCATGCAAACGGCCACACAAGCCTTGCATGTCGCATTCTGTGCGCTCTGCAAGCGTCATTGTCCCGTACGTGCCTCACCCATGAGCTGCCGACTTGGTGTATTATCACCGAGTGTGAGGTAACAGGCATGTGTGAGCCGTAGAAGCTGTAATAAAGGCAGTGGATTCTTGCTTATCTTGCAAGAGATCGCGATTGGATGGATGTCTGGCAAGGCTTGTTACTTGCGAGCGATTACAATCGGCAAGAAAAAATGGAGGTCTCTCCGTATCTCTGCACATTGCAACAGTCATTTTTCATGATTCCTAACGTTGAAAGAAGTTATTTTTAAATTTCTGTAAAACAGAACGCATTTCCAGTGAATGTAATTGAAAAAAATAGGCACTTCTGGCGCAAGTGTTTTTGCGAATGTACTGGTGTAAAAATGTTCAGTAGCCAACATTTTTTTTTTCTTTGCTGCTTGCACTTACCTGCCGCACATGTTCTGTGATAAAGGAGACTTACAGTACGTGTTGAACCAATGTGAAGCTGACTGGAATTCGCAACTCTATATTGGCTCTTGCCGAATTTCTACATTATGCATGCAATGTCACATAGCATGAACTGCGGCTACTGTGAACTGGGAAGCTGTAATTCAGGTTCTCGCCTTGTGTAGCTGCAGCTTGTACATGCTTCGGTTTTTGATTTCACGTCTTCATAGACTGCACACTCATATCTACGGTCAAATATGTTACTGCAGCCACTCACAGATAGCAGTGCCCCGTTGGTGCCAGAGCAAGAGGCGATGGAGAGCATGCATGCAAGCATTCTAGTGCTGTGCCTTCCACAACCGGTGTAGTTTCATGTTTTTCACTGCTTGTGCCATGCTTCAGTGCCAGATTTGGTGATGTCCATGCATAGCTCTAAAAGCGACAGTTGTAAATGCAGTGGCTTCTCACTTATGTTGCACGTGATTACAGGTGTGCGAATATTTGAAATTTCGAATAATTTTCTAATAGCGTTTGTATTTTATTTGATGCACACTTAATTTTTACTATTTGAAGTTGGTAAGTGGAAAAAAAATCTCCCCATAATGGGAACCCTGAGTAGTACGCGAAGCAGCCATGAGTCTACTTAAAGTTGTGTAAATCTTTTATTTTCTTCATCACTCTTCACAGTCCTTGCATTCGAGGTTCCCCTGATGTTCCTCCACCGGGTTGAGCTTGGGCAGATGCTCGGGTTTCGGGTGGGGGGTAGCGCAGTCGTAGTAGAAAGATCCCCACAATTATAAAATGCGATAGAGGCGCTGGCTCCTGTTTCGCCTCTTGCTTTTTGCTTACACGAGTCGTATGTCCATACGAAAAGAATTCCTTTGTTTCATCTCTCTTGTGTACGTTCGCGACTCGCTAAAGCGCTGAACGACTGGGTGGAATTTGCCGTTCTGTCAAAGTGTGCAGCATCACGCGCAGCGCTATAAGGGAGTTTGAACGTGTTCGCTAAACCGGTACAGTGCAGTCCACTTATAACGATATCGAGGAAACCTGAAAATATGATCATTATAACCGATAATCGTTATATCTGGACTGCCATAAAAAAATCGTCGCCCGACGTACCTTTCGTAGCTGCGGGCTCGAATTCGCTTTTTCCATCAATGAACAGATGTTGTAGATAAACAGCTTTAAAAAAAAAACTTTATTTCTTACTCAGTCTGCGTATTATGGGGCCGGTGCGCTGAAAAAGTCCGAAATCCGCAGTTGCTTCCGCGGAAGCTTGGGTTTAACAAGCGCGGTTCGCATAGCTTCCAGCTGCTATGCGTACTCTGACGGCATCCCTTTGGTGTGCATGAAGTCAACTAGAGAGTCGATTGACATCAGTGCACTTTGCGTGGTCATCGACGGGGTCGGAGAAGCGCCGTCAACCTCGTCGTCATTGTCGCTGCTGCCGTCTCACAACACTGGCGTCTGTCGCGACAGCACATCCGCGACGATTGCCTCATCGGTGAGTTCGTCAGAGAACGAAGCAGCACTGTCTGCTGTCAGGAAGTCCTCAACCGCCGCGACACACCCGCTATCTGCGTCACCAGTAGCGATGTGCTCCCAGAGCTCAGTGAGATCCGCGTAAGTCCGCAAGTATTGGTCCACTGATCGGCACATTCTGGGAGCGGATTGTCGGGAACCACTGATAGAGTGCCTCTTCAACATCCGTGTACAAAGGCTCCCGAACCCTCTCCACACGATGGCATGGCCACTGGTTCCAGCCTTCAAAAGCGCGGTGCTGCCGGCCTTCAGAATTGCGATATCGTCGACTGGGCGAGCTCATATTTCTTTACAAGGGCGCTCACCTTGAAACCTTGTCACGAGTCTTGCAAAATTTTCAACTTCGTGTCAAGCGACACGGCCTTGCGGTTTGTCGGCGCCATCTGCTCCAGTCTTCAGTTGCTCGCGCGATCGCCGAACACCGGGCGGGCAGGATTGCTACCGTGCAGCTTTGCTTTTCGCTTTTTTTTTTTCCTTTCTCTCTCTCTCCCCCTTTTGACATGGGGAGCCGCAGAACTGCGCACCGCCCAGCGCTTTGCTTTTCGAATTTTTTGCTTATCTCTCTCTCCGCGCTCGATGTGTGTCGGAAAACGTTACTCAGCTGGCGCCATCTAGCAGTGTGCCACGTCAACTCGCCATGCTCTCCCCGGCCTCGGCATTCGGAATGGGCGGGACGCGCTGCAATGGCAGTGAATGCGAACTTGCCTACGCTAACTTTTCGTCTTGTCGCGGCATAGCTCATTTCATTGGAACTTATCGATGCAAATGTTACAATTTTGCAAGAAACATGTGCAGACGGCAAAATTTTCATCGTATCCGATGTGCAGTGGATCACATATCGTTATATATGGTTTTTTTCCCCATAGCCCCAATGTATAAATTGAGACTGTTGAGTCAACCCGTCGTTATAACCGATCTATCGTTATATGTGGTATCATTATAAGTGGATTGCACTGGATAGGGAGTCTGAGCGTTTTCCTGTTCTGAAGGCTATGGTTCGGTTTGCTTTGCTTCTGGACCTTTTTTTATGCGTGAAATTTCATAGAGGATAGCCTGTTGGGTGAGTTAATATTCCGCTATCTGGAAAACTGCAGGAAAAGAAAAAAATGTGGCTCGTGCTGATCTTTTCTTCCTTTGTCCACTTTTTTTTTTCTTTCGCGCAGTTTTCTAGATAATTAAACTTCACTGCTTACTGAGGTGAAAATTGCAGGTGGCGGCACTTGTGGTGCGCTGGGTATTCGCATTGCAAGTGTTCCATTTGAGCTCAGTAAATAATTTGAATTATGATGTGCACTTGAATGTATGAATGCGTGTGTATTTATGCACTTACCTTTTGTTTCTGCCATTGTTGCCTTAGCGTGGTTGCATGGCAAAGTCTGAAGTGCGAACTGTTTGCAGTCTTCACAGAGGAACTGTGGCTAGCAGTTGTGAGGTTGTGAAAGGGGCTTCATTGCTGACTTGTGTTATGGCCGGCTATAGACTGAAATTTGCGACGCTGTAGCGGGAGTTGCCCATTCATTGGACAGGCTTGGGACGAGATATTGTGGCCACCATGAACAGAGCTGCCGCCGTTCAGGTTGTTAGATTGGTTCGTGCGATTTTAGATCGAAGCTGTTGTGTTTGGTGGTGTGCCAAGGTGGTTGATGTTGAGCGTTAATTGAATAAAATGAAGAGCAGGCGGCTCGGTGAACGTAGCGTTAGTGTTGCCCGTTGACGTGGGCTGCGGTGGCAGAGTGGGCACGACGTCTTCGCTCGTCGCTTGTCACAGTGCGTCGGAGTTACACCTCTTTCAGCTGCACGTATTTTGAATGTGTGCTGTGTGAGGACTGTGTTGGTGTCGCTTCAGGTTGCGGTTGCTGGTTGTCCGATTATACGAACATCCTGGCAGCACTGCCCATATAACACAAAAGGTGGCTGCCCTTTGCATAACTGGCTGAATTTCAATTTAATGAAGTTTTGGTGTAATGAATTTTATTCGTTTTGGTACATCGTGGTTTATTTGTAGTTACTTGGGTCAGCATCTGGTTATGTATTATTGCCCTGGCACCCCTTTTATGGCGCATCCTCTTTATTTTCCAAAGCATCCTCCTTGTGTTCCTATTTTGTTTCTCACAATGTCAGATTTTTCATTTGACAATGGAGCCTTTAGCTGTTCCATAAGCTTGTTTCCCTACTCCAGAATGGCTTCTTTTTGTTGCCCTGAATAGCTGCTGCAAAATGCCTTCTGCCAGTCATGTCACTATAAAGTGTATTCAACAGCTTGGAATCAAAAGACCACCATTACAGGCCTGCCATATTGTCCCGCGAGAAACGCTATAAAGGCAGGTAGTCTGTTGGCTTCATGGGAAACTACGTGGGACAGCATGAGAGTTTGGATACATTACGGCAGAGCCACGGAGATGTGTGAAGCCGCAGAGCCAAATGTGTTATACAGAAGAGCGCAATTTTGCGTGTTGGTATAACATAACCAAGTCTTCACAGTGCAAGAGGCAGGAGGGAGCTCGGCACTCTTTGTACTCTCTCCTTCCCTCCCTGTCTCTTTTATGTTGTTAACACTTCGTTATTAAGTGCATTATAGCTAAAGTAGTGGGATGGTTGCTGTGCCAGAGTTCTCCCCCGGAAAATTAAGGAAGTGTAGTGCCTCACACGATGCCATGTTTGAAGCCGCTGTGTGATCGTAGCCGAGCCAAGAGTCACCAGTGTGTCGCCTGTCCTGCACCACTGGTGCTAATGGTTGCTCGAGACATTATCTCCATCGGGCAAGAATCATTGGTGCTGCAAGTGGCCCAATTTGACAACGCTCTACATGGGACATGTGCTTTGCCATCCGAGTTGGCCTTGCACTAAGAAAAGTGCTTATTGCAGACATTTCAACCTTGCTAGAATTTTTGTAGTGTTGACGAGTGCTGGTTAGTTTTTTATTACAGGCTTTTAACAAGTGTGTTTAGCTTCCAAAAAATTGTGTTCGTGGAAATGTTTTAGAAAACTCTTGATGAGGCCCGTGTACTGTGCGTTGTCAGTGCACGTTTAAAGGGCCCATGACACCAAAATTTCAAACCCGATATGTTTGTGTTGTTTGGTTGTCGAACATCTGAAGGCACTTGTGGCCAAGTATTAACGGCGAATGTTGTCGTTAAAGGGTCCCTGAAACGTTTTTTTGACATTGCGTCACTGATTAGGCAACACAATTGCGAAATCATTCACACCATAAATAAAGCGAAGCACAATGCGCTAAGGCAGCTATGGGCTTATTTCTGTCGCCTTCCTCCTTACCACTGCTGTTCCTCCTCAACTCGATCTGCTGCGGAGTGCGCGCTAGCGACGACAGCGCCTCCCGCGTCAGCCGCTCTGCCGAGCCTCCCGTAGTGACATAGCGCCCCGATATCCTCACTGAGGTCGCCCGCCTCGGCAGTGCTAGCCCTCTGTAATAGAGCGCAGGCGACTCGTGTGACGCCGCCAGATGCCGCGATGATACCGTTGGCTGAAACGAAGGAGTACGTTGTAGAAGCACGTTGTTCACAGCTAGGTTTTGAAAATTACGCGCACGTCACTTGGGTCGGGGCCAATCAGCGACCTCCCATTCGATCGCTCGATGGCGGGGGCGTTTGAAAACGCTTTTTGGCGAGCCGCTGCGACCTTTTGCGATACGCGTGTTCAAAACCTTATTGTAAATTACACACTTTACGCACAGCGCTAAAATCTGTCCTGTAATGGTCCTAGTGACCCGCTCTACCGGATAACCATGTTTGCACAAAATCGTCAAAACCGTTTCAGGGTCCCTTTAAGATATTTTAATATGTATTTAAAGTGACCAGAAATGCTCATCTGGGTTTGCGGCACCTCGCGACATCGTCACTAGTATGACGTAGTTTGTGGGCCATCTGTGACGTTTCACTTTTGTAAGTTGATATCGTGACGTCGCAGAGAGACACGGGCGCGCCGCGCTATGGCCTCCGAGCGTGGCCTCCAAGATCGGATCTCGCAGCCGATCGCGGAGGCCACGCCAAAAGCCGTATTTTTCTGCTTCCTCTCCGTGTTGGTCCCTCAAGCGTACATTTTACACACGCTATGATGTAAAGCGAGTGTGGCGAGCTGGTCTGGCGCTCGCGCTCTCCGCAACGTCACCGAATCTTGAGCTCAAGTGATCAGTGCATGCGCTCACTTCCGACAGCCGCCGCGCTAGCCCCGCGGCGCTAGTTTCTTGCAGTTTTTGGCGCGCGTTTCGAAGCTTCATTAAAACTGAACAAAATTAACGATGCTGTGACTAATTAGCTTCACGCTGGAGAATTTGCCACTCCATGCCGTGATTACAAGACACTGTTCTACTCATTAGAACATAAAAGTATCCAACAGAAAAATAGCTGTCATGGGCCCTTTAAGAACCCCCGGGGAGGTCTAAATTTCCCGAGCCCTCCACTACGGCCTTTCTCTCTGTCTTTCACTCCCTTTCCCCCACCCCCACGGACGCTTAGCCATGCTCCCTACATGGGCTGCAGAAATTAGCGTCCTTTCCTAACCGAACCACAATCAATCAATCAATGTTCATGTGTGCCTTATGCAATAAAAAAAGTTTCCAATGGCAGGTATACAGTTCAAACTGGCCGTTTCATCTGAAACATGCAGCCTTTCTCATTTGAATGTTGCACATTTGTGTAGCATCTGTGCACAGTATGTCAAAATGAAATGTTTTTTTGTTGTTCCACTTTTCGTTTTGTTCCGCTGACACAGGCTCCATTTTGGAATGAAAGCAATAATGATCCATGAGATTTTATTTGCAAGCAAAATATGTGAGGCAAGTTTTCAATAAAAACATACTGACCATGCTGTGACGATGCTTAGCATGATCTTAGCAGCACATCATCCATTGAACTTGCCGTAGTGTTCCGCAGTGAAAACAAAGTTCAGTGCTTAGAATGCCTCCTTCGCTGTGACCACCACAGGAAAACATCGTGTTAACATGTGTGTGTTGCCCTTTGCCAGCATGCTTCAGCAAACGTGCAGCTCCAGATTTAGGACAGCCACCTTTTCTTGGGATATAGCTGCAGTGTTCGCTTTTTCTGAAAGCCTGTCATTGTCGTACCTGAATTCTTCATGGGCACAGCCACAATTTGTTTCGTTGTCACTTCAGCTCCAAGGAGTTGCACCAGCAGAAGAGAAACATAACTTCTGCACCAGCACCTGCTGTGATGCTTGAGTGCACCGAGCAGCTTCATTAGGGGACCGAGATTTGTGACTTGCTCAGGTGGCAAACCCTTGGATGAGTGCAAATGGTGCCCCCCTTCCGGTCAAAAAAAAAAAAAAAAACTTTTGCAGCTTTTCTTTCCATTCCAACACACTGTCTGTGCAGATGCAGTTCCATAAATGAGGAAGCATTTGTCTATTTCGAAATATGCAGCAGAACCTCAATTATATGTCCTCAGGTTATATAATGACCTACATTTTTTACGAATTATTTTGGCCCCGTAGTGCACGGTCAAGCAAGCTCGTCGTGCTTGCTCAGGGCGGCGAAGTTTCTAAGGCCCCCTCAACGCTCTTGCTTGTGCATGGTTCTGGTGGTTACGTTTTCGAGTCAGCTCGACAGCAGCTAGTTGCTTTTGCTTCTACAAAGCAGTGCGCATAGTATGCTTTTAATGCATTACCCCTGTGCCCAGTGCCCCGCCACGGTGGTCTAGTGGTTATGGCACTCTGCTGCTGATCCAAAGGTCGCGGGATCGAATCCCGGCCGCGGCGGCTGCATTTCGATGGAGGCGAAATGTTGAGGTCCGTGTGCTGTACGATGTCAGTGCACGTTAAAGAACCCCAGGTGGTCGAAATTTCCGGAGACCTCTACTACGGCGTCTCTCATAATCAGAACTGGTTTTGGGATGTAAAACCCAACAATTCAATTCAAACCCCTGTGCCCAGTGCCCTGTCGCATAAGTAGCTAAGATACTTACTGTGATAGGGTTGTGATGAGCCAAGTTTGTTGGCATCCCACGTCCATTCTTTTCCTGTGGTTGTCCGTGAAGGCATTGCTGCAATACCTCCCAAATCAGAATTGGCCTACCGCTCTTTGATGCGCTGAATAGGTGCAGGATCCTTGAAAAGAGCTGCTCTGAAGCAGTACGGCAGTGCAGGTTATTTGGATGTCTGTGCCTGTATTTTTTTGGGCAGAAATTGCCGTGGCTGCCTATGTTTTACAGTTAGATTATCCGACGCCAGGATTGTAAAACTGGTTTTGTGCAGTCCTTTAGCAAAGCAAGTGTGTGCTGCTGTGCATTGTGCACCTTTTGATGCGAGTATGCTTGTCGGTATTGCAACACCAGGCTCCCGACTCGTCACACCGTCGATATATGCGGTATAGCATGGAGGTCCAACAAAACATTGTTGCGCCACCTGCCTGTGAATTAGAAAGAGTCCACTACGCGTACTGTTGGGGGTCAACTGAAACGTGGTCATCGGAGTGTGTTGCCTGAGCACACTCCGATGACGACCAGACAGCGTACAGTGCACGCTGTCTGGTCGTCACCATTAGAGGCATGTACATGTGGTTTGGCACTGGTGTTCAGTCGCCTTGCAGACCAATATTTTTGCACCATGACTGTTTATCGGGCACCATGTATTATTGTTCGCGTTTCATTTGACACCAACAGTTGGACTGATGTCCCTAGTATATTGCAATATGAGGTTTATGTTGGGGGTAAAAACTGTCTTGCTTCAGTAATCGTCTTGCTGCGAAAGAGAATTAGTTGCCAACCCTTAACTATGGAGACATCCTCAGAGCACAGCCATTGGTGTGGACATGACCACATTAGAGTGTGTAATTCGGGTGTGACTTGCAATAGCATTCTAGTCTGCAATAATTTGGGGTTCTCCTCTTCCTGCATCATCGAACTGGTAATGCCTGGTCATCTTGTAAACTCGCTTTGATGCAGCGAGTTTTCTGCTTGTGATTGTAATCACTTGTACTCTGCTTGTTCAGCCATATGCGTGGCAGCAGAAACAAATCCCAACAAGAACCAACCAGTCCAATTTATTACCCTCACCTTCACTTGTAACAGTACGTTGGCAGAGAGGCTGCTGTATTGAGTGCTTGGTGGATACTGATGTGCTTTTTCTTTTTACCCTATTTGCAGGAACTGGAGATGCTGATGATGATGAACAGGCGGTACTGTGCAGAGATTGCGCACGGCGTGTCGTCCAAGAAGCGCAAGACGCTTGTCGAACGGGCACAGCAGCTCTCCATCAGGGTGACAAACGCCAACGCAAGGCTCCGCTCGGAAGAGAACGAATAAACACCATTTCATTCCCGCCAATGTGCTTCTCGATTTTTAATGTGGCAGGTGCACACCTGAGGTGATCAAGGTGTTTTCTTTTTTTTTTTCTTTTACCATTAATTGTAAACCCCTCTACAGAATCAAAAGTGCCATTCTTAATTGGAGAGTAAGACAGGTGAAAACGAGTAAATTTTAAAGGATGTTGCTGCTATGACGGCAATGCAGCGACCTTAGGAGTTAGGACACCACAGTAGGATACAATTACAATAAAATTGCAGCACGGGGGGTGCACACCGCGTTTGCATTGGTTTGATGCTAGCAGACTCTGCCTGCGTCAGCGTTGTCTCTCGCGGTTGAGGGCGCTTTCTCGTTCCTTGCGAGCTGGTAAAGTGTTCATCGAAGAAAGAGCATTTCCGTAGTCAACGCGTGCCGTTCGGAGAGGAGCGGAGGTATTCTGAGAGGGGATGAGACAAGGAGATGAGGATGCACAGTGCGGACGCCACAAAGCGGATGGAGAGAGGGAGTGACAGCCCCGACCATAAGCTGCTTGCATCTAGAAAGAAAGATCGCAACAGAGGCGGACACACATTGAGGATCGATGTTACTCTGCCAGTCGGCTACAGAAGCAAACAAGATCGATGTCTGACAACCTTTTCAACAAAATGTGCCCAATTTCTTTGGCACCACTCTGAATCTGCTTTTCTTTTGAAGAATTATTTTTTCATCTGCTGCACACTATAAAGTGGCAAAAGACATGGGCAAGAACATATGGAGTGCGCGCACTTTCTTCAGAAGACCGTTCAGTTTGTTTAGCTTCCAAGCCGTTTTTACCCATGAAACTTCGCTGCCAACCGACTTGGAACTCTGTTCACTGTGAGTACCGCACCGTGCGCCACCCCCTTTGTTTGCACGCAAGTGCATCATTCCAGCTGGATAAACCATAAGGCTTTCTTTTGTTTCACTGTAATGAGTGACAATAAAGTTATGCATTTACAATCTTTTATTAGTTACATTATTTTGGTTTCATTGAAAGCTTTTAAATACAAATCGCTATTTTTGCTATTAATGGGCCCCTCCCATTTTTGATAATGAAAAAAAAAACTGGGAAATAAGTTTGTTTAGGAATATAAGTGGCCCCTTTCTATGACGAGCACTTAGTCAATGACAAGCATGCTTGCTCACTACCAATCTCCAAGGCCGTGCCCCAAGAGGGGTGGCTTGACGGACTCCAGTTCGAGTAGCAGCAGCAGCAGTGAGTGGTGGATAATCACACTTTAGCAGTGGATTCATTGTGTGCAGCTGCTTTTCTTTTTTTGTGGTGTGCAAAATATTGTTTTTCACACCCATCTCATTGCAATAACAATATTAACAATATTGCCATGAAAAGGGGGTGTGTTTGTGCAGTTTTGTTATATATATATATGGTATATATATTAATCTAAGCATCCACCTATCCGCCGTCACTATTGCTGTCTTGAAAAAAAGAAGGGTGTTACGATCGATCGAGTAAATATCGTATTGCAGCCTTGCAGAAGAACAATGGCGGGTAGTTATAAGGGCATCAGAGGAGCTTCTTTGCAGACTCGAATTGTATCCGCCTATAGTTAACATTAAAATTGCAGAATTCAATGCCTGCTTGAAGCCAGTGGACAGTTTTGTGGAAGCCTTGTTTTGTGTGTATGAAATGCAAATGCTTCTGTCTGACATTGTGGCACACACCACCTGAACGTCGCCACTTGGTTTTAATGCACAGAATTCAGACATAGCGGTAGTGTTGAGACTCCAATAGCTGCCTCATGTCAAAATGCCTAAGCCAAGGCAATCATTGGCATGTTTCTATTCCGACCCATTGCATTAAGCTGCAGAGATTAAATAGCGGAGTGAGCTTTGAAACTGTATGTGGTGTGCCTCTTAGCCAAGGTCTTAGGCGAGTTCCGAGGACGTGAATTCTTGTATCAAGTGTTGCTGGAGATTAGTGCAGTTGTAGGTGCTGCCATGTGACGCTATTTAATGTACATTGCTCTCCAAATGATGCGAGTAAAACAGTGCATGCAAAGCTGAATAATGTACACTAACAGGGTGCACAAAGATCCTTGGAACTCTTGAATATTGTTAGTTTTGGAAAGCTTATTTTCAAGGGCCTAAAAAGATCTTGAATCTCTTGCCAGTTCTTGAGAAACGTTGGATTTGTGGAACACTAAATTTTAATTGGTATTCATCAAAATGAATGCACTTTTGGCTTTTTGTTTTGGTTTGAGCTCTGGGTCTAAAACTAGCGGTTCCTATAGTGTGTGATACTGCATTGACAAAATTGCATTTTGACATTTGGTAAAGCTAGCTTTAACTTTGCGTGCAACACAAGCAGTTTTGCAATATATTTCTTTCTGTGCAATAAATGCGTTGGGCATATTGAGAGGATTGACTGAACATATTTAATGTGTCAGAAGAACCGGTTAATCTCTCGAAGAGGGCCGTGAACATTCTCTAATGGGGGCTTGAAGGTCCTTGAAAACCCTTGAATTTCTTGCTTCGAAACATGTTTGGACCACCAAGTAAACTCCAATAATTCAAGCTTCTGGTTAACTCAAATTTGAAATTATTTTGTTAGCCTGCTATGTTTACAACCTATTTAAAAGCCGTTTGCTTCAAACTGTACCATCGGGTTAATTTGGTCAATTTATGCTTTTTGATTATCCTTTATAAGAAATGGCTGCTTTGGTTCCTTCCAGCTGAACTTTTCACGCTCACATCATTCTTTATCAGCCAGAAAAAAAGGCAATTGCCTGTTGGCACATGTCAAAGCATTACGACCACTACCAGAAAAAAAGGGGGGGGGATAATAAAAGCGCCGAGGTGGCAACAATGCACGTAACTGGACATCTCTGCTTTTTTTGCACTGTGTTGTTATGTTGTTATGTGGGTTTAACGTCCGAAAACCAGTTCTGATTATGAGACACGCCGTAGTGGAGGGCTCCGGAAATTTTGACCACCTGGGGTTCTTTAACGTGCACTGACAACGCACAGCACACGGGCCTCATCATTTCGCCTCCCTCGAAATGCAGCCGCCTCAGCCGGGATTCGATCTCGCGACCCTCGGATCAGCAGCCGAGTACCATAGCCACTAGACCACCGCGGCGGGGCTTTTTTTGCACTGTGTTTCACTTAGCTGTACTTCTACTTGTTTCTGACAATCCAAACTTCTGGGACCCCCTCAAGTTTGATATTAAGGAGAGGCTACCGTATGGAGAATGTGGACTGTTTCTTTGCAAGCATAATCCGTTTACAACTTGTGGTAAGCACTAAGTAGGAAAGTGCAGTGTTTTCAGCTGTACGAACTTTTTATTTAGCGCTGTCTCGTATATGACGATCTACTTGTAAATTAGTGGCTGATCATAAATGTTTCTAATTACTGGGACTTGGGCTTCATTTCAGTTTCGAGAAGCGGTACAGCTCCAATAGCTGCTTTGGTTCATTGCACGAGGGCAGATGAATTGTGCACATCCCCAGATGCCTTTGCCAAGTAAGCAAACTTTAAAGGAGTACTGGCAATTTTAAGGAAACGCAAGAGGACCTTCTTTGGTTTTCTTGGCAGTCAGCGTTAATGCTCCTCGGCACAACGCTGACCGTACAACTGGACGCTGAACAAACGCTAATGAAGTATTCTGATTTAAGGTTTCCATCGCCCAGCATCCGTAAGGCAGCCCCATTGCAATGGACAGCACTGACGTTTAAGCACAGTCACCTCAAAATGGCTGAAATCGCTATTGGCGCTGCTAGAAAATAAAGACCTTTGTTTGTGAGCATCACATGCTAGTAGCAGCAGTTGATAGAGTTGCTCGAACTTGCAAGTTGTCCCCACTTGACTTGGACCTATGTCGCCATGAAATCACCTCCTTGAACTCTGAATGAAAAATGGGTGGCCACATTAAATATGTATTCATTGCACCTTTTAATGTTCTCCGACACCCGCAATCTCATTTAGCGCAATAGTACGACAATTTCTAAAGGGCTCATCGCTTATGTAAAGCTGTGCGAACATCTCTTACTTTGAGACGTTCGAAGCTTAGCACAAAGAAAAGTGTGGACACATGGTGTCAGACATTTCATAACCGCAATTTGATATGTCATATGTTGTGTGCAGATACACAGCCATGGCTGTGTGTTAGCGCCATGTACATTGACCTAACCCAAGGTTTTGTTCAAGAAGCTGGCACAGTATTCATAGAAAAGTATAATTTTGTAGTAATAAGGTGATTATTCAAAGTATAGTGAATGCGCAAATTGCATAAGGGACTGTTGCAGTGACCTAGCGACAATAATCACACAGCACTCCTAATGACATTGTCATTGACTGAGCCACGCCTGTGCTTGAAAAATCTTCGCTAAAAGACCTACTCAAGCATAACGTCTGCCGAGGAATCGCATTAACAAATGCAATCTTACGTGGCAGAATAATAATACGCCACAACACGTCCGGGAAAGTGGATTGCATAACGAGTTTGAGGAATCATTTGAAAGAACACAGGGCTGCATGCTTTGTAGCTCTGCACCCATTACAGAGGCATCATCAACATCATCATTATGAAACAATCTTCTTCAACTTTTCCGTTGTCATTATTACGAAGCGCTGCCTAGTGAAGCAGTGTCACATTGTGCCATGCGTCACGTGGCTGGCGACGTGCACAGCCCCCGACAGCAACCTGACTTGGCTCTTCGATATACCTGATGGTTCCTCCTCGCAAGGCGCGGACCGCTGCTGAAGAAACGAATCACAGAGCTACGCGCATGGCTGCAGCAAGGCAACGTCGGGCACAACAGACAGCTGTGCAGAGAGAAGCCTAAACCGCAGCTCGCCATCGGTGTCGGGCCAAGAGTTCGGTTCGTTCTCGAGAAAACGACGCCAAGAGACTCTCTAAGATGTGCAGTTATACAGATTTGCACGTTACAATGCCGCAGTAATTATGGCGTAGTGGGTACTTCCCTACTTGGCGAAATGATGAGAGTTATTGCGCAGGGTATACCTATAACCTCTACTTGCGCTAGTTTCCTCAAGCGTTTAAAATGGCCTGTAAGAAGGTCACTCCTCCAGCTTACGCTCTCACTGTCCTGCGACTCCGCGCAGCTAGGCCTGGCTCTCTTTTGGAACATGCTCTTAAACCTAAGTACACGACTGTTCTATGCAGGTCAAGTGGTAACAGCTTGGGAAAGTAAATCTCAACTTGTCGTCCATGGAATGGGTGCCGAGCTGATACTTTCAATATCAGCATTTACATTTCGATGTACTGCAAGCTTGAGATAATTGTACACGAAATAAATGGCAATGCCGTGTCGAATATTCCCTTTGACTTTCCATGAAGATGTAGCATGCTTCTGACAGTATAGTCTGACAGGAGAAGCAGAATTGTTCTTCTTGCTATGGGTGATTAATTTTATGGTTCAATTCGGCATAATGAGGGGAACTTTCTGTACAGCTTGCTACAGAATTCCCTAGACTGAATTCTGTTCAGCAAATGTCGACGGAAGCTGTAAATATGCCTGCTCGGCCACTACGAGAGCGGTGGGTCTGTACATGAGTTTAAGCTGCATAAATGGGCATTGTCTTTAAATGGCCTTGTAGCTTTTTGATATTAAATGTTTTAAAGGACGTGTGTCAAAACATTTTGAACATTATTTACTGCATTCGTGTGGTACAAACAGAGGGAACAAAAAAGAGAAGGTATTACAACGAGGGATGTGTTTAACAAGAAACAGAAAAATAATGCAATACTTAAAGTATGGATTCAGTCTCGCAATTCCATACTTATATGAAGAAAAAAAAAAATGCTTGTATGCTTGTTCTTGCAAGCAAAGCATTATGCAAACGTATGATGCCTACGGTGGTGTAGATGTGTTTGATAACTGCGATAGACGTACAGATGGGTCTAGGCATAGAGTGTTAGTATACACTAGTTTAACACTTCTCCAGTCCTTTCTTCTAAGCTCGAGCAGTTGAATGTCATGACTTCAATGCGTGTGTACAGAAACTAACTGTCTGACTTGTTCATAAAATCGACTCCTTGGAAATTTAGACAGGCATAAAAAGCAATACCACGAGCATCAAAATGAGGTGTCCATTCGAATCAAATCAAATCAATCTTTTTTTTCCTTCTGGAGTGGGGGGCGTGAAAGTAAAAGGAGTGTGTACGGCTTGACAGCAGTCCCTGCCACCTTAATTTTAGGCACGGCACAGTACATGAAATAAAATACTGGCACAGTTGCACATATCACAGAAAATACAAAGTTAGTTTTAATACAAAGATAAAGTAAAAAAGAAGCATATCAGGAACATTAGGACAAAAATTAAACAAGATTTTTCAGCTGCAACCGGAAGCTCAATAATCAACTACATGTAGCTAGGAGACTGCATAGTATATGTTATATTTTATATATATCAATACCCATTCTCGATAAAAGAAAGCTTAGCTTTCATTCTTTTAAATTCGAATGCATCAAATGATTATTGATGCAACTTAATTTAATAAATGTGGTAGGGTATATATTAAATTTTCTTTGTAATAGCTCATGTGATTGGCATGTGCCCTAATTATGTGTTCTTTGTGTGTGGTGTATGTTTGTATGGATGTAGGTTTGCAAGCTCAGCTATGTATGTATTATTATTTCTGACGGACGATTTATAACACAGCAGTAACCTATAGTTATACAGCTGATACACTGGAGAAATATTGAACTGCACAAACAATTCCTTAGTGTGCTCATGATACGGTACACTTACAATACATCTCATAGCCTTTTTTGCAATAGATGTATCCTAGTCATGTTAGTAACAGCTGTTCTACCCCATACAAGATGGCAATACTGAAGCAAGGAAAGTACTAATGAATTCACATCAGCTGAAAAATCATGAGGCCATAGTAACTTCAGCAAACTTGGTAGTTTCTTGTTGGCACTTCTGTATTTGTCTGAGCACACGTATCACCTTCTGCTGGCAACACTTGACGTTTTCGGCTATTGCAAACCAACAGGAGGAACCACAGAAGGTGTCTCGACAGGATATGTGATCACAACCAGATCATGACGACACTGGAATAGTCTACATGCGGCCTGAAACTGACTATGGTGGGCTTACATCGTGGTCTAGCAGTCATAGCTAGTCAATCCTATGGTGGCTTATCCTCTCTGTCATGCTTATTTCAAGGCCTGATGCTGTGCCGACTTTCTGTACTATACTATTAACTATGCTCACTATGCATCCAGCTTTTATTCATAAGCTGACTGCATCCACCTATAGGATGTTGGCATCGGTTTCGTGCCTTGTAGCTAGCATTTGTGCCCTAAGTCATTTTCCTCTGCACTGGAAGGTTAGGTGCACGTTCCTGGGTATCGGCCGTATACGTAGGAACTCCTTAATGTAACGCTGAATTTTATGGGGTGCTTCGATTTCCTGTGCGTCTTAGCACGGTGCATACCGTCAATTGCATCCTAGCTGCCCTGTCTGGCTGACTGCGTGTGCATTGGTTGCTTCCCCACATGGTGTTCAATCTGGCTGGAAACCTGAGAGCGTGCCTGTAGGCCTTCCTTATTTGGTGATTGGGAGTTGCTACACTGCTGAGGTTCAGGTACGGTACTTGGTATTTGATAAACCTCACTATAATTAAAGCCTATATAATAAAAACGAGCGACAAAGGCAGGAAGGCGACAATATGAGTGAAGATGGTGGTTTGGCTGTGATTATGTTCCAGTTTATTTTCAGTCGTCGCAGCAGTTGCATCTCTCGGGGTCTTGCCTTGTTACGTCTAACAAATCGGAGGAATACAATCGGGAGACTTAAAATCTCTTAAAAGTTGTATAGAACATGACATGAAACAATCTGGTCCTGGTGGAAAACGTTTACAGTATGCGGGCACCATGACTGACGTGAATATGTCCTCAGTTAATGCATGAAACGTGTAATTTCACGGATGACCGTGTACATCACAAAGGCACTGCAGGCGAGAACTCTCTTCTAGAGGCTTTGTTCTCATGCTAAATGAAAGATCAGTTTGTGTACTGTTCTCACTTCCCATACAGTGCTGAGTGCTATGATAGGGGGACCACAAGTTTGGCGACTCGGTGAATTCGCACGGCGCGTCCTGGCACGGGTCAAGGGGAGGATACAAATTCAAGCTGATAAACAGCTGTCACATTGACAAGAACTGCAACGTCTTACGATAAGAGTCACCGTAATGAAGGCACTTAATGCCCAACTAGTCATTGCGGGCCATGTTGCAATTACAGTTTGGTTAGAAATGATGTGGCTTCAAAAGATGTGAGTTTCAAGGTTTCATAGTTAGACAAATCATTGTTCACAACAGCGCAGTTACGAAGTTAACAACATTAAGATGCTCATTTACGTGCCAGTGAAACATAAGAGTGGCTGTGGCTCTGCTCCAAATTGAGCTAGCGAAATGTTTTTGATACGTACATAAATGCGTCTAGAAGCTTGAATTCATACCTGGCTGTACTTGAACCTGCGGCCTTGCTGAAATGTATGGGGGATCCAATTTGAGTGGCCATTGCCTTTCTGTTAAGAGAGATAGAAAGATGTTGTTTGATGTTCAAGTAAATTCTGTGTCTAGGCGTCTACATTTACAACCGGTTGGACTTCGCACTAGTGGCCTTCCCGGAATGTAGGGTATAACCCTTGATTCAGTGAAAAATTTTTTTCAGCTCCACTTAAGGACAATCTAGAAGCATGCTGTTTGGGACGTAGGCTCTTGAGGTTGCTGGAAATCGAAGCCAGTGGGAGTTGAACCCGTCACCTTTGGCTTGATTACAGCGAAAGGACATTGACATAGCCGGAAGCCTGTAACACTTTTTCAAATAGCCTGCAAACGGCATTCATCAGTCGTAGATGCTGCTGTGGGCATGTGAGATGAAAATTAGTGCACTGCGTACAGAAAATTCACAATCCAGCTTCAAATATGGCCGGAAACCACCTGCACTTCTGTCGGCATGCAACACCACAAGGGACATCAACTCTGTCGCTTGAAGTAGAACTAGCATTAGCGATTCCATAATTGCAGGAATGTCCTCAATGAGGCGTAGCTTTTTTTCTGAACAACAAAAGAAGTTGAACGACGTATGCAGTTGGTGCTGCTTGGGACACCATATGTTGAAAGGAAGGCAGGTGCTTTTCAGCTACATTTGAAAGCACACTGCAAATTCCGCGGCGCTTACAGCAGACTAATAACTGGCTCACGTTTTCACGCGAGCGAAGGGAGTCTCAGTGACTGATTGGCACGGTTTTCAGACTGCTTTGAAAAAGTGTTGCGGGACCTATTGAAGCGTCAGCAGTTGTTGCTGAAACTTTGCCTAAGGGAAAGATACAGTTCAAGTTTTAAACAAGCATACAGACAAATGCGGTAAGTCAAATTACTTGGAAGTTTGATGAGTAGAGAGCATAACTCTATGCATACGTGACAAATAGTTTTTTTTTTTTTTCACATATATTTAGTGCTCCCTTAGTGCAACTGACACTGCTTCTTCTTCTCCTTGTTTTCGTTCTCTTTGTTTTTTTGCAGCAATGACCCTTAACAGGACCCGTTCTCACAGCCACCATTTATCGATTTTACTGTAACAAATGGCCAAAGTAGTGAACGTCATGATAGATCGGGCAACAAGCAGAGCCTTAATTGAAGGAGCAGATGCCAAATTCACCTGCTCGATCGTGACCAGCTAACCTGGATTGGCCTTAGAAGCGTGTTCAACAGAATAGGTTGCTCGTTTAAAACTCGTAGCAGACGACATACAGCAGACGACGGCGCCATGGCCTTTTTCGTGACCGCTTCAAACTGAAACGAGCCGAGGAATGCGGTTGCACCGGCCTAAGTAGGCATTGCGAATCGCGCTGTGAGGATGCCGTTCGCACATTGGCAAGCCGCATACCTCGCGCTATGCGACGTAACAGCTGACAAACGGGCGCGTTCGATACGGCCGGGGCGGCCGCCCGTCGTCTGCACGTGCTGTCGGCGTTCGACATTCTCTTTCCTACGCGGCGCAAGTGGTCGGCGTCTCTCGCGTCCCGAGAGAGCGCGTCTCTTCTTGATCTTTACTCGTTGCGCGAGCACAAAGTCTCTCACCATACTGTGCTCCTCTATTTTTACTTCCTCGCCCCCGAAAGTGGACCTTTGAATGTCGGCACGTTGTGCTGCGGCAGGTAGCAGACGACACCGAGAGCAGACCGGACACCGTTACCTTGGCCTGCGATTGGCCGAGGGGCTCTAATTATTCATAAGGCCCACGGCGAGGCTTGTGTGTGTGTGTGCGTGCAGCCGGGGGGTAGCGCCAGCAGTTTTGCAAGGGCATCATGTCGGATCGGGAAAGCATCGATGAGCAACATCAGTCCCAAAGTACGTACGGCTTCCCTTCTTTTTCCATCGTCCGCCGCCCGTCTCGCCCGCACGGCCATGGCACCTCGTCGCCTCGCGGTGCCCCGAGCGGCGCGTTTCTTTTTTTCTCTCGATCGGGGCGACCAGTCTCCCGAGTACGACGCCGCGGGTAAGATGGCCGTGTCAATGCGGAGCGTGGCTGGCGACGGACTCGTCGCGGACGCTGTCACTCTGACGGCTTTCGCGTCGTGCGTGGAACCACGGCCGCGAGGCAGCCGCGCCGTCCGGTGGCTCCCGTGCCTCGATCGACGCCTCGACGCCGTAGTCGACGGCGTTAAGCCTAAAACACCCGTACTCCGCAGTCGTCGGCATCGGTCGGCACTGCAGAACGTCTCCGGTTGCTCTTGGGAGCTGCGTTTCGTCTTAGCTGCCTGTTGGTCTCGGGCGTTGTGTTTTGGAACACCGCAGAAGGGAATAGCACCCGGTCGCTATCGACGGTGTGGTTACGTGCTGCGATTTTTAGGAGAAACGCGCCGACGCAGTGTGGTGCGAGAGGAATGAGTCCGTATGCGTTCGCGCTACCGACCGATCGCATGCGCGTTCAGTTTGTGTCTAATATGGTCTAATATACAAACCCGGCACACGCTTTATTCTCGCGCGGCGGTTGCACGAGTTGATTTGAAACGTTGCCTCGATCTCTGTTCTCTCACTTGTACCTTGTTCGCGGCCAATTTCGGCCCGTGATCTTCGGCGCCGTCGGGCGACCGTGCGCGTTCGCGAAGGCGCTCGGCGTCTCGCTTCTGTCGCCAAATGATGTAACGTCGCGTCTGACATTTTATTGTTGTCCACAGTGGTCTTTAACGCAAGGTGCAGAGACGGCCCGCGAGTTCATCTGTAGCCGGCTGCGGTTTCTAAGCTAGCGCGTTTGAATGGCACGGGTACCCTCCCCCCCTCTTAGTATGTGCCTTCCTCTCTCCCGAGATCCGTCTCGGGTTGCGATCCGCACTTCTCGTGTCGTCTAGCCTCCCCTCACACACTCCCACCTCTTCGTCGACGGATACGATCCCCGCCCCTACCCCTCCACGTTTTGCCTTTGCGACGACTTCGAAGGCGCAACGCATCCTAGACGCGCGACACTTGGGGCTGTCGAAGGCACGCCGCCTCACAGCTGCTGCCGCGATGCAGCCAGCCTCCTCGCATAGCAACACACGCGCGCTTCGGCAGCAGCATCCATTCATATGTGTCTCGACGCTGTCTCGCCGGGGGAAATCGATTGGGGCGCCACCGGCGGAGAATTCTGCGACGCTGCGCGCGCGTCAACACAAAAAGAAAGCTTTCACTTTCCCCTGTCTCTGATCTTGTGCAATCTATTGAGTCTTCGAATGGGGTCCACGTTTAAACCAAAGTGCGCGAACAAGCTTAGTGTGTGCGATGTGACGGTTGGTTTTTGGGCTCCCCCCCCCGGCATGGCGGAAGCGAGAGACGGCTTTCATTTTTTTTTCGTTTTAATTGGCGCCTTTCGACGCCTCTAGTATCGTTATTTTTCCTGTGATCGCGCCGCCCCCGCTATCGGCACCGCGCCGGATGTAATCTCGAGTAACATAAAGCGCAGTCGCGTCCTTCAACAGCGCGTGCTATCCGTATCTTGTAAGACGCCGCGAGCCAGACGGTCTTGCTCTCGAAGAGCGTTGCGGAAAGGAGGCACGCGCCGTATGCATATGTGCTTTTCCCAGGCAACATTTCGAGTGCGTTGCTGCGTCGCGAGATCCATCCGTGGAGCTGCGCTTTCTTGGCTGGACGAGAGTCAAGAAGATCGGGGGGTGGGGGTTGCTGGCCAGCTGGCTGTTGCGTTGTTGACAGCGTAGTCCGTGTAGAGTTCACGAGATGGCGTTACCTGTCCTCTGTGAGCGCGCGCGCGTGGATGGCGTGGATGGCGCTGTGTGCGTCGTCTGCTCGCTGCAACTGTTTTAACGAAGGCGTCCTTATAACAAGATGTTGTACGTTGACGTGGTCGTGTTGTTTATTATGTGACGTTAATCGTAGGAAAAGGTTTGAGTGATCGTGTTCTGTTTGTCCCGTTTCCTGTTTAAAACACCGGATAGTCGATTGCGCGAAACACGATTTATTGCTGTTGGTACTTCACCTGTAAATATGACGAAATCTGTCCAGCATTCGTGTGGTGTCAGGCATCTGTTAGTACAGGAAGTCTTGCCTGGCCTCGCGCCGAGTTATCTACCTGTGACAAGAAGGGGAAGGGAAAAAAAAAAGTCAAAGGGCTCCTGAAACCCCAGTACTATTTAGCTAACGTTTGGAACATAAATCGCATTTCTGAAATAGGAAAGTGGATCGCCACTTTTACCGTGATGGAAAAAAAGGAAATGAGCGCGTCAGACCAGCAGATAACACCGTGATGATAATTTCAGGACAAGAAAGAAAAATGGCCCATGAAGTCAAAGTTCTAGTTGGCAGTTTTTGATATCTGCATTATCGACAATATATATATATATATATATAACACTGTGCGCTTAGACTTAGGTTCACGTCAAAGAACCCCAGATGGTCAAAATCAATCCGCGATCCTTCTGGTATACAGTGTGCCTCATTATCACATCGTGGTTTCGGAATATATTCCTGCAACGAACTATTATATATATATATATATATATATATATATATATATATATATATATATATATATATATATATATATTCCTTTCTACTTACCCGAAAATAACAATACCATAATTAGGAATTTGAATAACAACCCCTATGCTTTCCTAGGCTTCAATGTTTGTTGGCACAGTATATATATATATATATATATATATATATATATATATATATATATATATATATATATTTATAGACACCACTCGGTTCCTAAGATCTAGGACACCTATGCGAGCCGTTTCATTGGAGATTAGGCCTGCAACGGGCAGTGTCCAGGTAGCACGGATGACACATAGAATGTCCCGCGCGAAATCTTAACAAAATTCGCTGCGTACGTTCCTTGGCACACTTCCATCATTTGTGCAAGATTACAGGATCGAGAAATGCGCAGATTGCTTGCAATTATATTTTTTTACTGATTACCTCAAACCTCCCACCCGGCTTTATACAGTTATTGGCCACACTGTGTGTCGACGTCTTCTCAGGCAAAAGGATAGTGGCGCGCCGGTGCCGTCCCATGGCCTTCGAGATTTGCGCGCGCCGCCAACGTTCGTGACATTCCCGCTAGGGGAATGACGCATGCGCAGTCGCATCATGCAGAAGGCAGGTGTACTGACGTCACTGCTGGATTGGATTTCGGTTTCGGTGTCGCGCTTTTTTTTACGATTAAGAAATTGTTTTCGCATTTGCTGAGAATTTTTGCTACAGCAACGCCCCAAGAACATAGAATCGCCATTACCAAGACACAGCAAAAAAAAAAAAAAAAAAAAAAAGAGCCGGAGTTTGCCTTTAAGGCTACATCTTTCCACTGTTCCGACGAAAGGGAAATGGATCAAAGACTCGTTTGCTTTGTTAGACTCAAAATAATGAATCCAATAGACAGTGAGGCCTAGGAAGCCATTTGGGGAAATTACTTGGAGTTATTAGCTATAGTGTAATAATTATGACATAAATAGAAATAATTAAAGTGAACGAGGAAAAAAAAGCACACCTTCCGTCGGTACGGACCGAACGTACGATGATGATGATGAATGTGGTTCGGTTAGGAAAGGACGCTAATTTCTGCAGCCCATGTAGGTAGCACGGCTAAGCGTACGGAACGTAAGGCCTTTCCGAAGGTCGTAGGTTCGGCTCCTGCCGACGGCCATGTCACGTCGACGGCCATGTCCTCCAGACGCCGACGACAACTACCGCTCGCTAGACGCCCTATAAACTTCGTTTCAATCAACTGCAGCGCTGTGATGCCTACGCAAGTAGTCCGTAAAGAAATGGAAAATGAGAGGTCTGCTTTGACAAGCAGACGACACACATAACATACAAACTCGCATATCTCGATTTCTTTCCCCAGGAATAGGATCGTTTTTTGTCAAGCTGATGAGAAATGTATTGTGATTTAGGGCTGCCGGCGAGGCATTTATTTATTTATTTATTTATTTATTTATTTATTTATTTATTTATTATTTATTGCTCACCGGAAAGCTACGCGCAACTTTTTGGTCGCGGAAGTACATAGCGTCAGCACGGGCACTAACTTTTGACAGAGTTTCACCTGATGCGATGCGTTGTGGCTTGTTGCCCCCACTGGTACACTGTGGCATGCGACAGCTTGTGGTCCCCTTCCCACTCCTAATATGCTTCACCGCATGACGATAATGTACAGTGGCAAAGCTGGCTTCGCAGTGGTACATTAGCGTCATGCGACGGAGTTGGTTTCTCCGCGGTACATTAGTAGGGTGGCTAGACATTAGTGCCTCACGGTGAAGCGTACTGACATTGCGAAGGCGGCCGCAAGCTGTCACGCGGTATGGCGCCGTGGGCAGCCTAGCGGCCATGACACTTGGCTGCTGATCCGAAGGTCGCGGGATCGAATCCCGGCCGCGGCTTGCTGCATTTCGATGGAGGCTAAATGTCGAGGCCCGTGTGCTGTGCGATGTCAGTGCACGTTAAAGAACCCCAGGTGATCGAAATTTCCGGGGCCCTCCACTACGGCTTCTCCCTCCCATAATCATATCGTGCCTTTGGGACGTAAATGCTCTGATGTCATTTTACACATAGGCGCTGTATAATTTAGTACCACTATCATCGCCCTCGTCTAGGCACTTTACGGGCAGTCATACGAAGCTTCCCACGACACTTCACACGCCTGAGAAACAGTATAGATAAAAAAATCACGTGCTTTTCTTCTTCCTTACCCAGTCTTTTCTTTTTATTTATTGATTGTCGATTGCTCTGGCCGAAATTGTTGAAGTGACTGGCCATGATACATAGACTAGGACAATGTTGAGATAACTGAAAACAAATAGAACTGGACGAATGAGTGACAATACAGACCAGTGAGCACGTTTGATTGCGAGTGACGGCAACTTTTCGCACGTGTACGCTGCGTTGCCTACGTCACATATTAAAGCCGACATAACTGGAATGCCGAAGATTTCGTATTGACTGTGAACGAGGCTCCCGTACGGGAGCCGGAGCGTCGTTGTATATATTCTTAAACATTTTTATGAGCTTCCTTGGACGGTTTTAGTTTAATTACCGTCAAGACATAATATCACGCTTGCTTAGATATGCATTCTATATAGCTCGGTAGGCTCGTGCGACGCCAGCGGCGTACACACTTGGGAAAATCTGGTTGTAACACCAAGTGTAGTAGTTGGCCCTATCTAAGGAGCACGCTGCGTGCAATGGAAAGAAAGATGACAGGTGTAACGCTAAGAGATAAGAAACCGAGCGGAGTGGATCAGAGAACAGACAGGTGTAGCTGATATTCTTATATCAATGAAAAGAAGCGGACCTGGGCAGGGCATATCATGCGGAGGACAGATAGCAGATGGACAGTAAGAACGACGGAATGGATACGAAGAGAGGGAAAACGCAGCAGAGGCATGTAAAAATTTAGATGGAGCGAAGAAATTGAGAAGTTCGCGGGCATAAAGTGGAATCAACTCGCTCAGGATAGGGCATAGTGGAAATCGTTGGGAGAGGCCTTCGTCCTGCAGTGGACTTAAAATTGGCTGCTGCTGCTGCTGCTGCTGCTGCTGCTGCTGCTGCTGCTGCTGCTGCTGCTGCTGCTGCTGCCATAGAGATACTATACTGACTCAGTCTATTAACTCTATGTCAGTATATTAACTCTATGGCTGCTGCTGATCATGATGATGATGATAACTACATTTAATTGGTTATGGGCCTCTGCACCATTAGAACCAATTGAAGTAGAAGGACCAGTTGTCCCGACTGGCGTACAACCCGGATTGGTCCAGTGGTGTACTACTTGCAAATAGGATCAAGTGGAAATTTAACAACAATTGGTTCCTTTCTTTCTTTTGCCTGGGACTCCTCTCTTCGTGTGTTTCTTCTTCTTACCCGCCTCCGCCACCTCCTCTTTTTTTTTTTTTCTTTTTCTTTTGTTGCGCTGTGTTCCTTTGGCGGTCATGGTTATCCTTCTGGCTGGACTGCCACTTTCGCTAACTCGCATAGACCTCCAGCATTCCTTTTGGTGTATAGTGCGCGAAGGAAAAACAAAAATGTCACGTGATGGCGCTAGCGTCGGCGGCAAAAAAGGTTAAAGGACAGGCGAATACCGGACAGTTGGCGTCAAAGTAGGATGAAGTTCATTTATAAGGGCAAGGGAGAGAAAAATAACATTCGCTCCTATAGACCACTGACCATTACATCAGTACTCTACAGGTTGGCGATGCAGGCAATTAAATTGAAAATGCAGATATGGACAGAGCTTAATGGCACTTTTGGCGAACTCCAAAATGGATTTCGAGTCGACAGGAGATTAGATGATAACCTTTTTGTGCTTACGCAGTGTATAGAAATAGCCGGAAAAGAGAACAGACCTCTACATTTGGCATTTTTGGATATTAAGGGTGCGTATGACAATGTGAATCAGAATATTTTATGGGACATAATGAAAGAGGCTGGTATAGGGGATGACTGTATAGAGCTCTTAAAGGAAATATACAGTGGAAATACAGTATGTGTGGAATGGGAAGGTATGGCGAGTAATGGTAGAATGGAGGTCGTCGATGTAGGTAAAGGGTTGAGGCAGGGATACCCGTTGTCCCCACTATTATTCATGCTTTACATGAGGAGAATGGAGAAAGCATTGGAGATGAGCAATATTGGTTTTAAGCTGTCGTACAGACAGGCAGGTATAGTGATAGAACAAAAGCTCCCCGGGTTGTTTTATGCAGACGATATTGTGCTATTCGCAGACAGTCGAACAGATTTGCAGGGTCTGGTTAGTATATGTGGTCGGGAAAGTGAAGATTTAGGGCTAAAATTTAGTGTGACAAAATGCGGCTGGATGATATTCAACGACAGCAACGATCAGACCATATCAATACAGGGCGAGGAGATACCCAGAGTACGAGAGTACAAATACCTCGGGATATGGATAAATGATGGGAATAGATACATGGAAGTACAAGAAAAAGCTATGATAGTTAAAGGAAAGAGGAACTCCGCAATAATGAAGCATAGAGCGCCGTGGGGTTACAACAGGTACGAGGTAATTCGAGGTTTGTGGAAAGGTGTAATGGTGCCAGCACTTACATTCGGAAACTCAGTGGTGTGCATAAGGTCAGAGGTACAATCAGGGCCGGACGTGAATCAGAGGACGGTCGGACGTCTCGCACTGGGCGCCCATGGGAAGACCACAAATGAGGCTGTTAAGGGGGATATGGGATGGTCTGACTTTGAGGGAAGGGAAGCTCAGAGTAAAATTAGGTACGAACAGAGATTAAGGAATACGAAAGAAAGTAGATGGGCAGCGAAAGTATTCAGGTATTTGTATAGGAAGAACGTTGATTCACAATGGAGGCAGAGAACTAGGAAGCTTACCAGTAAGTATACATCCAGTAACGAAACGGATGGGACGAAAAAGAGCGTTAAGAGCATGGTCAGAGCGGCGAAGAACTCGGATTGGATAGCTAGAATGGATAAGAAACCGGCATTGAACAACTACCGAAAAGGGAAAGACGAAATCAAGAGAGAAAAATTTTACGATAATTCAAAGGGAAGCGCTTTACTGTTTGAGGCAAGGTCCGGTTGCCTGAGAAGCCGAAGTTACAGAGCAAAATTCAATGAAGAAGGGGATACATGTACGTGCTGTGGAAAAGCTAGGGAAACGACAGACCATATTTTGTTTGAATGTACAGATGTCCACCCAGGTGTAGCTGTGGACACTACCCTACAGGAGGCCATGGGTTTCAGGAGTAACAGGGGAAAGCTGAACATGCCGGCGATAGATATAAGTAAAAGGGGCTTAGAGCATTGGTGGCGCAAAAATATGGAGCAAACAAAAGCGCAAGGTAGTTCGGGTAAGATTGTTACATCACAGCAGAACGATAATAGATAAAATAAATAGACGAGGAAAAAAATTAGTTGTGAAAATATGTGTGATTCGGGAAAAGAAATGGCTGTCCATCGCATACCCCAGGCTACTTCCGGCGAGGGGCAAGTGCTCGCGTCCCTTTGTACTCTTGCTGGGGGTGAGGGCAGCAACAATAGAACGCAGGATCGCAGCGCTTGGGGACTCCAGCGACCGGAAGCATCCTAGGGGCACAAACCGGTTTGCAGGCCGTCGGGAACTCGCCGGTGAAAGGGTCTATAAAGCTAGAGCTTGGTGGCCCGGCCACCGCCCCGTTATAAAGGGGACGCTCCTAATATCCATCCATCCATCCATCCAACCTCCCCTGTCGTCTGTGCGCGGTCGCTGTGGGGTTGCTGGACCGCTCGAGGATCGCTCGGACGCGGTAACATTTAGTGGCTCCTTTAACCGTACATTATAACCTACCGCTTGGCAGTGCGGTCACCGGTGGCCCATTTCTCATGATTTTTTCTCCTTTAAATTTAATTTTATGACTATAGGCATCAGGATTGTCATGTGACGCCTTCTCTTAGCTTTCTTCCTTCCTTCTTCCATGATATAGTGTATCTTGCAGGAAATGGTGTTCTCGCATATGGGTTCGTTTATGCGTGGATGGATAGTTGGATCGATGGATGGATGTTATGAGCATCCCCTTTATAACGGTATGGCTACCAAGCTCTGCCTTTATTTTTTTTATCTCTACAAACCCTTGCTTTTCCGGATCAAACACATATTTGCATAAAAAAAATTATCTCTGTATCTACCTATTTTGATTTTTAGCGTTCTACTGCGAAGTATAACAATGTCATTCGAACTATCTTGAGATTCCATATGCTCCACATTTCCGCCACAAATACTCCAAAGTGCCTTTTACGTATCTTTATTGCCGACATGTTCAGCTTTCCCGTGCTGTAAACCCTGAAACCCACGTCCTCCTGCAGGTTACTTTCCACACTTGTACACCTGGTAGGATATCCTCTACATTCAATCAAAACATGCTCCGTCGTTTATGCTATCTTTTTCCGCATCTATCCCCCTTCTATATTGAAATCTAGAAGAGAAGCTCAGGGGAAGATGGGTGCTTGAATCGATGAACAGATCGCAAAATACGATTTAGAACAGGGACGTTCCCTGTTCTGCGACATTCCCTGTTCTAAATCGTATTTTGCGATCTGTTCACCCCTTCTATATTGTGTTTCGTCCTGTAACTTCGTCTTCTCAGGCATCCTGGCCCTTCCTTCAAACAGTCAAAAGTGCCTCCCTCTTGAGTCTCAGCATGGCGACGTCACGGGCTCGCGTTGCTCGTGCAGCAGCCGCACTCGCCTCGGCGTCCATCTGGCCTCCGGCTGCCCGGCCGCCGGCCACGCATTCGAAGGCCGAGAATAGAACTGCGGCGGAGGAATCCTTTGACATGTGGCGAATGCCGGAGGAATCTGCATGCGCGCACACGTCACTCCCCTCTCCCCTCTCTCTCACTTCCTTCTTTGTTGGGCACAAACAATTCCAGTGAAACTGACTAGGCAGTCATCAATTAGGAGGGATGGGGTGGGGGGGATGAGGATTGGCCGGTTTGGAAGTCATTCGACGCGATAGTGAACGGCATGTAATCATGGTAGACATTGTGATCTCTCGGTACGTGACCACTATAATTGTGTAGAAGTCACTCATATATTTCATTATGTATATATTTTTTTAATTCTGTGTATTGTGTTTTGACCCCATATTTTCCTGGTTTCAGAGTTCGCTGTATTTCACCGTATATTTCACCCACTGCATTTGAGCAAATGTATCGGTGGAGGCACCCTGTAGTTAGGCAGAGGTAACCTGCCTTTATATAGTCCTTTCAACCTAGGCAATGTTTTGTCTAAATAAATCGATTTGAATTGAATTCCAGAACGCCAAGTGATACCTCTCTTGCGGCGGGAAGAACCGGATTCGGGTTCCCGCAACAACCCGCCGTGGCGTCGTAGATTTGTAATTATTCGTTAGTATGAGTAATAATTTTTCTCGAAGGCGCGTCAACTCGTCCATATATGCTTGTCATTTCAGGTTCGATGGAAACTCGAGATTTAGCGTCGCAAAGTCGAGAAAACTTTACTGGCCAGTGTGGATTCAAATGGCGCACACTGAAAAAATTGTGACGTCGAAGCTTCCAGTGGGCCCATCAGAGAGCAGAGAGGCGTTGTCTCCCGGTTCCATCGTGTGATTAGCCAAAAGATAGCCAGGGGTCTTGTCTGTCTGTCTGTCTGTCTCTCTGTCTGTCTGTCTGTCTCTCTCTGTCTGTCTGTCTGTCTGTCTGTCTGTCAAAGCTGCTTCCATCGACCCTGACGTCTGTGTATTGATGTTACGGTGCGGCGCTAAAAATATGAAGAACAACCAAAGCAGGAACAGGAAATTAACGATGGAGTTATCGAGGAAGCATTATCTATGTGAAAATTACCTGCGTGTTGTCTTCGCGCATTCCTTGGCTTCATCTTTCGCGGGTCATAGCACATTGTGCCTTGCGCGCGTGTTGAATTACGCAAGTGCGCTGTAATTGTAATTGCGACTATACCAGTATGATCGCCGATGTCCACACGCTTTATTGACAATCATTCAGAGCCAGGTATGAGGTGACTATGCCCTCTAGAAGTATAAGAAGTATAAGAAGTAAAACCGCTGGCGACGTTTTTCTTTCTTTTTCTGTTCCCCCCCCCCCCCCCCTTTCCTTTTTATTGTTACACTAAAATTTTATTGGAATGGGAACGTAAGTAATACTGATTCTAAAACAGGTGTTCGCTATTCGAAGACTTCGTAATTTATTCGATTGAAGTCGCTTCTGGGTCGTAATTCGGTTTGCTCTCGGAAATCACCGCTCGAAAAACCCTGCATAGTACCTAGAAAAACCGTCACGTCTTATGGGAGTGCTCCGGGGCCGTATTCTGAGAACTATCGCCGAAACGTCGCATTTGGGGCCCGCTGATTGGCTGGTCGAGAGGGGCGAGCGAGTAGTCGCTTCGTCATTGGACGCGCGAGACTCTGACGTCACGCAAGGCAACGCTGCCACCTTTGGCGAGCATCTAAAAGGCCCCTGATGGGAAATGATACACTGCTAGTATCCCCCCCCCCCCCCCCCCCCCCCTCTTTTATTTTTGTATTTGGCTCTCTTTATGACACAGTCGCTTATGCGTCCCATACCTCATTATCGTAATAAATATTTTACGCAATTTCTCGTTACCCTAATTAGGTCATCTGTCCGTAGGCGACGCTCATTATAATTAGAAGCGTAGATTCCCACATGACACGTATATCCCATTGGGGCTACGACATCCGCTAGTTTATTATTCATCGAGATACGCGATGGAGCCGCTTTTATAAATCGTTTTTGTCTACAAATGTGGTTATGTTTGAGTCGAAGCGATACACGCTCTCTAGACGATGTAGTAGTATGCATATGCGTCGCTTTCGAGTTCTCTCTTTTTGCGAAGACTTTGACGAACGTCACGGTTGGTTTGACTCCAATTTGGTTTCCTCTATTCGGTCCCTTTGACGATTGTCGCGTTGTGCGACGCACCGTCGTGTTCGGCACGTCTCTCTAAATCGCGTTTCCGAAATTAAGTATGGTAATTCCCGCTGAAACTCATCTGAAGAAGAAAAAAAAATGAATTAAGTGCTTCACTCGAATTCGATGGTGAAATGTAAATCGACGTCATTGTTGTCGCCGAGCCATTCGCGCCTCCAGATTTTTGGGAAGCTAAGTGTACGTCTTTGCTGCAGTGTAGAGAATCTGTATTCTCTGTGTTATCATTTTAGCGAAATTGAAAAAGAAAGAAGAAACAAGGAAAGAAGGAAGAAAAGGGAGTGACTTGTTGCAATGGACGGTTTCTTTGTCTTTTCTCACTCACTCACTCTCACCCTCACTCACTCATTCTACCCACTCTCGCACTCGCTCACTGTCACGTCACTCATTCTACTCACTCACTCACTCACTCACTCACTCACTCACTCACTCACTCACTCACTCACTCTTTCTACTGACTCATTCACTCGCTCATTCTACTCACTGTTACTCGCACACTCACTCATTCTGATATCACTCACTCACTGTCACTCACACTCACTCACTCACTCACTCACTCACTCACTCACTCACTCACTCACTCACTCTTTCTACTGACTCATTCACTCGCTCATTCTACTCACTGTTACTCGCACACTCACTCATTCTGATATCACTCACTGAGTGCACTGTCACTCACACTCACTACGCATTCCACTCACTCACTCACTCACTCACTCACTCACTCACTCACTCACTCACTCACTCACTCACTCACTCACTCACTCGTGAGAAACATAACGTAAGCGTTCGTCGTCTCAGACCCCACCCCGTATCTGAGAACGATCTCCAAAGTCCCGCCTTTGGTGCGCGCTGATTGGCTGGTCGAGTGCCTCGTCATTGAACAAGCGATATGCTACGTCACTCAAGGCTACCCTGCGGTCGCCTTTGGCGATTATTTCAGGATGCGGCCCCAGGCACAGTTACGTGAGATAGTTTTCACCTTCTGTCATACGAGGCGGTTTCCGGGCTATTTAAATATTTTCTGCATTCTTCGGGCAGGGGAATGGCATGTTGCGCGCGAAAGTGAGGTTTATTATCTGGATGAATCAAGGTCACACTTTCTTTCCTATACGTTGAATCTTGCGCACGCGAGTGGTGCCGATGGTGGTCAGTAATTTTGCTGTACTTTAGCTGCGCTTATCTGGTTAGTTGGTTAGCATACTAATAGTAAACGACTGTGTTACATTCAAGGTGACGCAAACCCATACTCCGTCGCCAGTGCATGCTATTTCTCCTCATGCGTCATTCATGAGAGACTGTTGAACAGTGGCTTGTGGCTTAGACAAATTGATAAAAAATATAAAAGAAGAAACTGCATGAACAGCGCGTGTGGAAAGTTGCCGTCATTGCTATTGAGTGTGTTCCCGCGGTGTTTGTCAAAGATTCAAGAACAATGCCGAGAAGTCGAATTCTTTCTTTCATTTAATTGCGTTGCATTTGCCCTCAGCACTGTTCCAGTCTATCTCACGGCAAGTCGCTTCAGTATATGTCTTCACGGAGCATTTCCGCGATACGTTCGTCTCTCTCTGACGTCACACATGTGCTGCTCGAGTGTCCGCTGGAAATTGCGAAAATTTCCAGTGTCGGTGACATGACTTCGATCGCAGCTTGCGCGCGAGTTAGTGTGAGATGATCGCCATGCAATGGAAAGAAAAATGACATGTAACGCTAAGAGATAAAAAACTAGCGGAATGGATCAGGGAACAGATAGGAGTAGCTGATATTATTATATCAATTAAAAGAAAGAAGTGGACCTGGGCAGGACATGTCATGATGCGGAAAGATAACAGATGGTCTGTAAGAGCACAGGAATGGATACCAAGAGAGGGAAAACGCAACAGAGGCCGGGAAAAGGTTAGATGGAGCGATGAAATTAAAAAGTTTGCGGGCATAAAGCGGAACCAACTCGCTCAGGATAGGGTGGATTGGAAATCGCTGGGAGAGGCCTTGTACTGCAGTGGACCTAAAATGGGCTGATGATGATGATGATGATGATGATGATGATGATCGCCGAAGGGCGACAGTGTCGCCTTGTGTGACGTGGAATCTTGAATCTCCAATGACGAAGCGACTACTTTCTGGACCAGCCAATCGGCGCTCACCAAAAGGCGGCACTTAGGCGATGTCACCCAAAGGCGGTCGTTCTCGCGATAGGGCCCCATGTAGTAGGCAGTGAACGCCTGGGAAATTTTGTTTCGTCAGCTTGCCTTTTTGATTGTTGTTACGTGTGTGTGTCTAACTTTTCGCGGAAGGGAGCAAACACCTTCTCTGCGGACTTCGGAATTGGTGTAAGAAGCCTGGCGTCACATGCCTGGGAGGTCTTCTTTGGAGGGATCGTTCGTATTGATGTCACTGCCCACAGGGGACTGTGGCAGCGCCCAAGGGGCTGCTCGTGAGCAAAGAAATTTGGGGCCAGCGTCGACGGCACAAAGTAATCCTTTCGAACAACCGCTGTAGCGACCCGTCACCCGACCACGCGGGACCTCCGCCATGGTGCACGCGCTTCGGTGAACAGAATTGAGTTTACAGAAGTGAAAGCCCTCGCAAAAAAGTTTCATACAGGTTAACTAAATCCTACATACACGATGGCTTGTACTGCGACTTAAACGAGAACTGACACGATTTTGCGGTGGCGCAAAATATAGATTTTTTGTTTTTTAGTCATGTATTGTTAACGCCCTCCGCACACGGAAGCCAGGAAACACGTACAAAATATTTTGGTTTGGTTTTAATGTTTTCGTCGCCCAGCACTTCAAGCCAGCCCCAGCGTAATGGACACTACGATGACGTGTGAACACAGTTTCTTAAAGATCGCCGAAGTCACTGTCAGAGTAACTGGACGACCGTGAAATTGTCGTTTGCGTGCGCCCCACGTGTAATTGACCACAGACGACAGAAGTTGCAGCGACGCCATCACCAATTGCTGTCCCTACGTGGCTTAGACGTACGTCCGATTGTGTTTACACGTCACTAGGAAGCCGCCCCCTCAAAATCGAAACCGAAAGTGGGCTTTTGAGGGAGCCCTATCAAAAATATACTCATTGCGTTACCAGGCGCCATGATACTATTTCTGGGGTTCCCTACACCAGCGCCTTCATTTAAAGCAACAATACGATAATGTCAAAAATTCGTGTCAGTATACTCCTTTAAAGATGTACCAGAAAACATAATTCCATTACTAGGAAACCCAAACCATTCCAGCACTCTATAGAGAAGGTGCTGATTTCAGTGGACATTCCACGAGAAGGCAGTGCGAATGTGGTCCAATTGCGTTATAGCGTTCTCTTGTTAAAGGTGAAGCTTTATTATTTTTTTTATAGGCGCTGCCATGTTGCCTAGCCAGCGCGCTACTCTGGTCTGGCAACACACCTGCGTCGCACTTGGAGGGTAGAGTTCACTGTACCGAGGGTGCTATATCCTGGACACTGTCAAACTCCGCCATGTTGTCAAATTCTGTAATGGCGGCATTTTTTTAGCCAATCAGGGAGCTTGTGTAGCTGCCCCCCTGTGCCAATCACAGCTGCGGAGATGGTAGAATCTGACAACATCAGCGCAGTTTGACAGTGCCCAGGATAGCAACTATAGTGTACTAGAATATTCTAGTACACTATAATAGCAACTCCGAGGCGCCTTCGCACACACCAGAGAGGAGGAAGGTGCGGGTTGCCAGACCACTTCTCCTCGCCAGATGAAAAAGGGCGTACATTCCAGAACACAGGGGGTTCTCGTCCAGTTCGTGATTTCATCCACTCATTTATAGCAAAAAATTAATGCTGACAGCTGAAAGAACGCTTGCCCTAAATAACTTACTATATGCCTAGTGTTTTCGCAGCGAATGTTTTTTGCCTTCTGTAGCCACGAAATAGATTTAGGATGTCATATGTTGCTCCAACTGCCGGATACGTCGTTCGCAATCATGTCATCTAGAGCGTATCGTATTTATGCCCGTACTAGCAGCATTTGTTTAGGGGTTTGTGTTAACTGGTATTGGCTAAATGTTTCCTAATTTCGCTAGTGCTTGTTTGTTGGCAAGCTGGTTTTGCCAAGCTAGTATCGGATAGCAGTATCCTAACTTCGGCTTCTACAGGATAGTGCGGGCTCGGTGATTGATGGTTGGTTCAATTCACTTCAGTTTATTGTTCGTTCAAAATACAAAGTTCGTAGTTAGTAGTATGCTAGTTAGTAGTTAGTAGTAGTGTTGGCTGATACTATAGGCCTGTGACAAACGTTGCCTAAATGACACATACTGTCGGCTGGGCCACAATAATGATAGCGTGTCTTAATTGGACTTGTGAGACCTACGGGTGGTTAAATGTTTGTTAGTGTTGGTTGTTGACTGTTGCAGCAGCGACACTGACTTCGTACAATCCCGGTCCAATGACTGACTTGCTTACCAAAATTTTAAAAATTTTTCTAATAAGCAGCATAATCGTAGTTGGCATTGCCGATATGCGGCACACTTAAGGGACATCAAAGCGAAAAACAATTTTTTTTTTCGTATTGGCGGTTTAGATTTTCAGAAATTCCAAAAACACAGATCTTGCGAGGAGAAGACCGTCGGTAAGCTAGGAAACGCGCCATAGTACAGGTGGACACGCCGATTTCGAGTTCCAGCACTAATAATCGTGACGTCACAGATCTTTTATGGCGTCTGCTAATGCCTAGATAAGTATTTATCGACAAGAAAGACGTGTGTTGTGCACTGACCAAGCCGGACACTTAACGCAGAGAGTTTCAGAACATTTGATGGAGCGAATTTGGCGAGAAGACGGGGAGAAAAAAAAAAAAAAAAAGAAACCAACCTTCTGACGTCATCAGGTTCTGAAGTTCCGGCGCGAACGTCAATATTAAAACTTTTACATTCGTTTCCTCTTTTAGTACTGAGCATAAGATTGCGAAATTAACGATAATAGAGTTCTCAAAATATGCGAAATTAACAATATAGTTATCAAAATATGAATTATCATTCTAAATCACTTCACCTTTTCACTGTAGTATCCCTGTAAATCTCGATCTTATCGTGGCGTCACTCTAATGTCGTTGAGATTAGATCTGTTACTTTTGAGTTGAGCGATATTGAGAGATTAGGTGTGTGTGATAACCAGTTCACCATTCCCGGGGAGCGCAGAGCAGCTCTCAGCGAGAAGACGACGAAATTGAGAAATTCTATTCAATTCAATTCTTTTATTTAGCAAACGTTAACGTACTGAAATACCAAAACTGGTTGTACCCATAGCCAAAGGCTAGTTGCGGGTCCAAATTGGAGTGGCGCCGTCTGCTCTGCCCTTTGGGTACCTCTTTGAAATGACGTCAGCTCCTCGGTTTTAAGCGCTGGACTACTGGTGCGTGTTATAAATGAAAAAAAAAATGAAAACGAATTTCATAAATTTTGACAACAAATGAACGTGCAGTAAGCCGCAGTTGGTGTTGCATATTGCGGACGTGGAGGTCGCTGCGCCGTAGTATCGTCAGCTAGCTTGTGACGTCAGGTGTTCCTTTCGGCTCGCGATATTCATATTGAGCGGCGACATCAGGGACCTTCAGCGGCAGTTCTCGAAGAAAAAAAAAACACTCGTTAATTAGAGAGTACTAGCATATCGCCCGCTAAAGCTTAAGCGTACGCTGAGATCTAACGTGTCCTCAAATGCGCATGTGCAGAAGAAAGCGGCGGTGGATTCGTACACAAGGTAAAAAGAAATCGACCTGGCCAAACTTAATCATTTCCTTTAGTGACGCTTGAAAGGGCAACACCGGTGTTTTTTTGTTTTTTTTCGCCATGTTCTGATATCGATGTTTTCCAATGGTACTGATAGTCCTGTAGAAGCCAGGGTGGTTCAATTTGCTCAGAAACACAGCAGTAGTTTTAAATAACCAGCTGAAAGTCGTGTCCGAACCGAAACCGAAACGAGTGGATGCTCGATGACGTCACAACCTCCCCGCCACCAGAAATATGGAGTTGGTGTCAGAAAAATGACAGTGCCGAGGTCGTCCGACGATGTATTGAGTTATGCCAGCTCTTCTGACCTCGACAGCGACGATTTGAGCGCTGAAGTATGGCCGTTTTGCTTTTGATGGTCCGCTGGCTCAGGCAGGCAGTGTTGGAGGTGATGACGTCGAAAATACAGGGTGGCCCGCGTGGGAATCTCCTAAAGAGTTTTAAAAATTCATTTCCAGGAAAACTAAATGACGTGGAATCGCCTGACTTTGCATATATTATTGCAGTACCGAGGAGAATATATACTGAAAATTTCATTGAGATCAGTGGACACTGTATGACCACCCAGAAACACTTCGTCATTGCGAGATCATTTAGTAAAATGTCGAACACTGTATATTTTAAACGTAATCGGCCATACTGGTTGCGGTGCTTGGCTGTCGGCTTGCGTCTCGTTTTGGCCGCTAATACCACCGGGAACCACGTCCTCAATCGTATTGCGTATAGAGTTACTGTATATGCTAACTCTAGCATTACACTGCATGCGCGCAGCCATTGGCGCTGAATGCATGCACGTCAGACACGTGCGTATGACCTGTGCCTTTAGTTCCGTCTGTATGTGGCTCCCTGCTCCGGCTTATTCCTTCACCCGGCTGAGCGCGCATACGTATGCTTCGTTTCAGCAGTTCTCTGCAGCAGTGCCAAGGATGTACGGGACCGTGGAGCGCCGATTCTTGCGAGGCGATATGTAGTTGCACTGTTCAGGCATTAGTGGATTAGCTACATAGGATTAGCTCCACAGGAATACTATTAGGTCCACATTCCCATGGTTGCGATGCGGTCACTTCCAGTTGCGCTTGCTGAACCGCGCATCAATCTACCGCTTTCCTGCTACGTGACCGGGGCCCGTTTCGCACGATTCTGTGCTCTAAATTTTCGATAACCAGGCTTAGAGATTGTCACGTGATGGCCCCTGCCGGCTTCCTTCCTTCCACTGTGTCAGGGACGCTCCTGCAGTCTTCGCTACAGCGCTCGCCGCTAGCAGACGACATTGCGCGGAAGGGCAGGTTCAAGGTGAGTTCGCCTGCCGTGGTTCGCCGAAGAGGCGTGTAGGTTCCACGGTGCTGCACCGAACTGTACTGGAACCAAGGTATAGGAAAGAATGACCGTTGGCGAAAGAAGGTTCGTTGAACCTGCGCGTGCTTTACGTTCGCCGTCTCCGCAGGGCCGAAATACCTGACTTGACGTTACGTACCTGCGGCCGCCGCCCACCTTCTGCGTCTCGGAATCCAAAGGGGGGAGGCGTCGTCTGCTACGCCAAGAATGCCGTCGTCTGCAGCGCGGACGAGAAGGCGAGCCTTCGCGAGAGAGGGTGTAATCCGCCAACTAACAGACAGAGAGACAAGACAGGGACCGTGTGAGGTCGGAATGCCTCTGTCGCTGCCGCCAGCAGCTCATGTCGCTTCACTGGTCGTAAAGCATCAGCGTCTTGATCACGGAGGAAAAAAAAGAAATCGGTATAACACGAAAGCGAGATTGTGTCCTCACATAAGCAGTTGAATGTTTATTGTACATGGAGGTGAACTTAGCCATTGCTATCGGTGTTTTGCTGGTACGGCACCGTCTGACGTGGATGAACCAACGTTCACGCATCGCCTCCATAACATCCATGACCAACACCTTGTGGTAACTGAAGTAGCTTGCCTAATAAGTGGACACAGTCGATAGTAAATGCTACGCGACAATGGCATCAACCGTGTTTACTTGCGCCACACTGACTCGTCAACGTCGTTGCCGTACTTGGTCGCCTGAGGCAGCATTTCTCTTGTTGCCGTCACGCTCAATTAAGCTCGAAGGTGTACGAACGCGCCTTGTATTCCTTCGTATCTCGCTTCTTTCTTCAGTGCGGTCGTTCAGCTGGAACGTGCCGGAACGGTGCCGCCACCCAAGAGTCGAGGTAAAGCTGCACTGCTTCACCTCGCTTCTCTTGGATGGCGACACCGTTCCGGGCAAAGTGCGCCTCGATGTGCGCGCGCGGAGCCGGACGACCGCATTGAAGAAAGAAGCGAGACACGAAGGAATATAGGGCGCGTTCGTACAGCTTCGAGCATGAGCGCTGATAGCGTATAGTGATATAACACCGGTCACATTTTTCAGCGCAGGGCTGTGAATTCGATTCCCAGCGCATCAACGGATATTTTTCTCCGTGTTTTTCTTTGTCGTCTGAATTCAGTTTCATACATCAGGTGCAGCGGTGTCAAAGCTTGTGCTCGTGTTTACGCTGTGTACTTCCGCGACCAAGAAAGCTTAGTGCACTGCCTGCCCTTATGAAAATTTGAAATGAGTTTCTTATGAAAGTCTAATGAGTTTTGACATTACAGTCATATGACTGTCTAATGTGTTCCTTTGGAATTTTTTAATGTATTTGTAATGTCTTTCAAAACCGTATTGGCCACCGTTATTCTGATGCAATTTCACAGCAGACTTTCTAATGAGCACGTAATGACTCTTGACATTAGAATCTATTGAGTGTCTCATGTGTTCCTTTGGAATGCCTTAATGTATTTCTAATGTCATTCAAAACCATATTGGCCACCGTCATTCTGATGAGTTTTGACACTTGAGTTTCTATAGAGCACAAAACCACTCTTGACATTAGAATCTATTGAGTTTCTCATGTGTTCCTTTGGAATGCCTTAATGTATTTCTAATGTCATTCAAAACCATCTTGGCCACCGTCGTTCTGATGAGTCTTGACACTTGATTCTCTATAGAGCACAAAACCACTCTTGACATTAGAATCTATTGAGTGCCTCATGTGTTCCTTTGGAACGTTTTAATGTATTCCTAGTGTCATTTAAAACCATATTGGCCACCGTATTTCTGATGAGTCTTGACACCTGATTTTCTATAAAGCAAGCAATGACTGTTGACATTGCAGTCATTTGTCTTTCTAATGTGTACACATTATGCATTAGAACACAGTATGCATTCCTAATGTATTTCAAAACCATATGACTCAGCCGCGCCTGAGTGGTGCACTACCATTTTGAAGAAGTTATTTTCTAGCCGGCATGACTTAAAACTTCATTGCAGTATCCTCGGCCAAGTTTACGCGATGTGGCCAATGACATGATGATATACTGCAACAAACCAGGTACCACGCATGATGTGCTCCAGTTATACCATATATTACTTGTGCATGGCACTGTATTTGCTGAATGATATAGTTCCAGCCAAGTATCAAACAGAAGTGAAATGATGCACCTTCTGCACTTGTGCTGGGCAAAGACATTCCTCAACCAATGAAAATATAAACAAGCTTTATTTATTAGGAAGCACACAAAGGCATTAAATGAAAAGAAAATAGTCATGGTACTCGCATGGTTACAGCTGTCATAGTTACTTTTCTTTTTACGTATTCTCCAAACTTAAAAAACATGATACACTCTTTGTGACGTGCAGGATGCTTGTCAGGAAAATTGCTTCGTGTGCGCCCTGCATGAAAAAAAAAGAACAGAATATCAACAGCAGTTCTTGGCAATTCTCTACGCAAACAGACTGTATGTACTGCTCACTTCATGATGAAATTAATCTGAATTTTCTATTGTAGTAAATGGCATCATCATAGGTTGCATTTATTCTACACATGAACTGGATTTATGGGCATTGCACTAACACGCAGGAGATACATTCACCACTGTGTAGGTCACACCAAACTACTAGATGCCTTGAATTTTTGATGAATAAATGTTTTCAGAATAAGCTGGGATAGAACCTGTTTTTTTTTTTTCAAATTAAGGTAATGAGCAAAGCTTGAGATGCCAATGAAAAGAGGAGATAAGTGTACACATACCTCCACTGTCTCCTAATCTAAAAAGAAAGAACTTACGTGCAAGAAAAATAATAAGAAAAGGTAGTGGCGCACTACACAAAACTAAATTACAATATATTTATACTCATTGGTGCAGTCTGGAAACTGTTGACGATTAAGACATGCAACACAAAAAGATGCAGAAATGCAGATGGAAGTTTTTTAATTGCACAGTGCAAGGAGCGTGCATGCAAAGGTGGAGCAGGAGGTACACATTGGTACAGAAACACTACACCTTCTTGCAAAAGTAAGACTGCTGAATAATCAAAAATGACATGTTGTGCGTTATGCATGCTCACTTGTTTGTCTTTGTGACGGTTTGCCCTGGAAAATGCAATATAAATGCTTTTGATGTGTTATTAGCTTGATTCGTGTGCCAAGGTTAAAGCATACATCCGCTTGGCTATACCTGGCACAGCATACAAAAAAGAGTGGTTATCCAAACTAAATAAAATACAGACAGCAACTGAAACAAATGAAGACATTAGTATGGCATTGGAGAGCTCACTGTCCACAGCGCACTTTGCAATGGAGCAAAAAATAAGTGAAGCAGCCACGCCTCCATAATAGCAACATGCTGAAACTGTCTCTCTGCAGACACAGAAACAAATGCATACCAATTAGTCTGGATATGTCCAGGCTTCCAGGAACAGTGCTGCCATTTTCTACTCCAAGTTGTCCTCTGCTTCAGCACCATGAGCTGCCGTGATCGCTGGGTACACAACAAACGCCACGAAAGATTAACGAAGTGCAAACAAAGCTGGCCTTATGGTGCAAAAATGATAGAAACTAATAATGATGTTTTGGGAAAGTATATGCTGACATGCTACAATGGGCCATAAACGATCAGCTCGGGTTGCACTAAGAGCAATTTTGTGCTAACTTTCACACAATCACATGCTTGGTAAGCACTTGACAGAAGTGCAGACAGACATTTATATGAAAATGCTACATCATCACTCCTACTGCAATTGCAAATGACAATGCTTACTGTGCTAAAGCCAATTCACATGCTCATCCCACACCCTAAAGCATCCACTTGATTCTTTATCACTATGAGCCGTGCACAAGACACCAACCGATTGTATGGCTTTCCACAAACTTACAACACACGTTCACATATGCAAAAATAAGACCTACGCGAATTTATTGACCATATAAAACTACAGTGCACTTTTTATCTTCATTACTAATTACTGTGGTGCATGCTGCAAATAAAACCACACCGCTGAGTTCATGCTCGTTGAAAGCAGATGCCCCCCCACCCCCAAAAGAAAAAGAACTGTGGCGCACAAAACAAACAGTGTTCTTGCTACAGCAGTGTAGTGCACAATCCTATGAGAAGCTTTTCCATCATGGGCACTTTACCATTAAAAGAGTCTGTATTACAAGGGACCCAAGTGCTTCAGGACACAGAAAAGATATAATGGCAAGTTCAATATTTTAAGCACTTTTTTCCCCAAATACCAGTTTATGAAAAAGCAGCATATGCTAGCTAGATAAACTCACTTGAACTAACCTACGTCTATAGCAATGTTAACCAAAATAAGCACCTACGATGCTCCTGTTTGCACCTGATGTGGTGTAGGTTTAAAGCTATTCAATTAACTCAAATACATTACCTTCCAGCGAGCTCCGCGAACAAATTTAACTGCTACAGGCCTCGACGTTGCGCAGACATCCTCTCAATAGAGAAAGTATATTAACTGCTGACCAAAAAGCAAGTGCAAGGAGGCAGTCGGTTACGCACCGTGTGTTTTTCTATCTGCGCTCCTGTCTCCTGCACTGCGCACGCTTTGCACATCAGTTCATTATTACCAGCCTCTTGAAAGGTAACTTCCATTTTATATTATCACCATGACAAGCGACGAGATATCGTTACGGGTAGTTTCAGGCGATCGTCTCTTACAGACAGTAAGAGGCAGTACATGGGATTGCACGGCAGAAGCACGGAAGGGCGTAAGGCAACGCGCATTAATCGACCTATTCTAGCTTTAATCAACGCACACGGTAGCCGCTTCGCGCAACTGTATGCATGCCAAGGAAAGCACAGATCCTAGAACAAAACATTATCAGATAGCCCAACAAATGGTGCATCATTCGTGCTGCGTGAAAACGCAGCCCAGGATATATTTTTCGGCCCCTGCATAAAAGAGTAGTGACACAGTGAAGTAACCAAGTAACGTAGTTACGCAACTCGTATAAGCTTACCGGAGTTTGGCGTCCACTGTGCGCTCGTCGGCTTTCCGGTCGACTACGTACACACCCGGCGACGGTCCCGTCAAAAGGTGCTCGCTTGTCCTCCTCTAAAGCCGCAGTCACATTTGGTCACAACACTGGGACGTGAACTGTTTCAGATGGTTTTCGCTCACTCTTTCAGGAAGTTTTACTCACTGTCGAATCACGCGCGCTCATAATCGGAAAAAACGTGGTAACGCGGCACATGGCACTGCTGTGAGCGCGAACAAAGCTGCACGTCCGTCGAAGCTCGTCCGCTGCCGACTCGGTGCTGTTCAACATTCCGACACGCGATGTTTGTCCGCTCGATGCCCGCCCATGATGAGATGAAAACAATTCGCGCGCACAATATTGATAAACAAAGAGTGCAAACGAGAGCGCAAAACATGTGCTCCGCACGCGACGCAGGCCCCGGTAGAAAGAGGACTGTTAGCAAATTCCGCTGCTACAGCTGCATAGGTGGCAGCACTGTCGTGTTATAATACAAAATATATTTTAAAAAATAAAGGTATATTTATCGCTTCAGAAACCACTATTATCACAAGTTTCGTTGCTTATTTTAGTTTCTCAATGATAATGTTGCGTCTTTTGGCAAATCAAGCGAGTTATTGAACTACGCCGTTTCAAAACTGCACCGCATGCGTTTCAGATCTCTGAGTCTTCAAAGATCTCAAAGAGATCTTTGAGGACTCAGAGATCTCAAAGGCTGCGCTTTTGCGTATTACTGCCTAGAGTTACTGTATATGTTCCCCTCGGGGAACGGAGTTGCGTCTCTGACAGAGCTAAAGCCCCTCTACTTCTGGAGGTAGAGGGGCTTAAGACAGAAAGCGCCGTTCGCGCTCCCATTCGCCAACAGCGCTCACGCGCTCAAAATGCAATCTTTTGGGGAAAGCCAACTTCACGGTTGCGCTTGCGCTGACGCTCGCCGCGTCACCACGGCTGCTAATTACCACCGCGCCACTACTGCCTCAGCCGAGTCCGACGTTCAGGCAGAGCTAGGCAGGCTCAAAAGCAGAAAATTTTCGTGATTGGGCACTTCGTTTTAATACGCGGCCTGTTTCATAGTGAGAGAAGAACAAGGCAGTGCCAAATCTGCGATTCGCTGAACTGGATATCGGTGTTGGCAATCGCCAGCTCTTTCACCTGCTCTTTCACACACACACGCCACAAATATAAATAAAAGAGGAAGTGACACTTGAAGCAAAATGTTCAGCCGTGGTCAGCCGTCGAAACCAGCACTACAGGTTATGTCGGCAGCTCTGTGCGACGAATTATTTCTTTCAGCTTAACAGTGCGTTTTAGAATACACGCCCCTACACACGCCACACACAAAATCTGATTACATGGGTTAATTGTAACTCTCATTAACAACATTTTTGCGGTATAGTAGGCATAAACGTTCATGATATGCAGGGCTCACGCCTCCTTAGTAACAGCTGGCAAGCCGGTGACCAAAATTAGACCGGAAAGGGGAAAAAAAATGTGCACGTGTGAATACGCGCAGAGCGCTACGCAGCATAAAATTTTGAAGCTGCATCCTGTTTCTATACTACGCCAGATATACTAGATGCGTAAAATTCTCTCGGCAGATAATTTTATTTGCATTGTTTTATCTGCGCTCGTCGTTTTTCAAAGTGCCTATTTTACCTTTCATACAGCTGCGTCAATAACGATCTGAAACGAGCGTTTTGTTCATTTTATTTTGTCCTGAATGGTATTATCATTTGATATTAAGAAAATGCTTATACCGATAGTAGGGGCCATCGAACTGTTTATAACACCACTTGTGTATAAGTTGATTGTTCGTTCGAGTCCCCTTTCTGTTTCTTTTTTGGAATCGGAAATCATTCCGGCAGCGACATGGAATAAGCGAGCGAGAAAGCGCACGTCGCCGCAGGGCCGTGCCGTCTCCTACATTCGAGAGGAACGGCTTTCTTTCTTAACGCGAATGAATGTGCAAGATGGCAGACCTATGCGCAACTCTGCTCCCGTAGGGAGCACATACAGTAACTCTATTACTGCCATGATGCGGGAAACAGACTTTCATTGGTGACAGATGCACGCACTCCTCCGCCCTTTTATAAAATTAGGATAGGAGGCACGGGCAAAATAATTGTGATTTCGTTCAGGAAAGGACTACGGAGTAGGGAGAGCTGAGATTCGTGAATAGAAACAAAGAGAGACGCATATGACCACGGCAAGAACGGCTGAGCGTCCTTCGTGCTGGGGGAAAGGAAATGAAAGAGTGGAAAGGGGAAGATCGCCGTATTGGGGGGCTTTTGAATACCTGCAGTTGTTTAACGGAAACAGAACGTTTAGTAGGGAACATTGAAGGAGAAAGTAGAACCATCATAAAAAAAGGTGGGAAGGAAAGGGGGCACACTTGTTCATCAAGAAGGCACTAATAAATCGGCAAAAGATACGTGAAAAAATCGTTAACTTCATAAGACCATTACAAACGTCGCATTATCATATATAAATAATAAGCAATGACTATAAATAAAAACACATGATCATGATAATTATCAAATTATTTCTGATAACAAGCGTGGTAAAGCTTAGAAATAGGCCAAAATAACCCCAAGTGTCCAAGAATGAAGAATTTGTGATCGTAATTGACACAAGAAAGGTTATAATGGTAATAATAATGGTGACAAAACATAGTATGCTCAATAATCACCATAATTCAGCAGAAATGACAGTGACTCGGCAAAAAAAGTTAAAACTCACAAGCTGGTGGAATGGGATCGGAAGTGAAGGAAGCGCTAAAGGATGATCGTGGAAGTAGGTCATGATGAGCATGGCTCAGCAAAAAAGACAGTGACTCAGCAAAAGGCATGCAAACTAAAAAATTGATGCAATTAGTTCGGACCCATCCCATGGAATGGGCTCCGGTTTCAGATCCCGGGACCCAGGGTTTGGACCCTTAGGTCGCTGCATTTGTGATGACGTGTTTTGACATTAGGTACTGCAATGAAACAGTACTCGCCCAGAAAACCTCATGTGCTTTGACATTACGCTCCCTTATTGCTACTGGCACCAGACATCCTCATGTGCATTGACGCTAGAGTGTCTGAGTACTGCTGGCACCAGAAATTCTCATGTGCACTAACATTAGGGTGTCTGAGTACTTCTGGCACCAGAAACCCCCATGTGCATTGACATTAGGGTTTTTGATGTGAACGTAATGCCAGATGACATTAGCCATTGCAAGTCTAATGACTGTCTAATGTCACATTAAGAGTTCATTAGGTATACATTAGACTCTCAATATTCATTTTCATAAGGGTGCGGTGAGCGTACAAAAGCAATAAGTGCCTCGCGTTTGGCAGCCTTAAATCACAACGCGCTTCTCATCGGCTTCGCAAAACGCGCCCGTATTGCTGTGGGAAACAGTCGAAATGTGCGAGTTTCTATTGCGTGTTTGTCGTTGTTGTTGTTGCCTCTATAATTGGCACATACCCACGAGGGGGATTGTTGTTTGTTCGTCGGAGCAATACACCTCTCATTTTTTTTTTTCTTTTTCCTTACGGACCACTTGCGTGTAACGTTCACAGCTCGGCACCACGGTGTATATGAAACGTATGTAAGCAACGCGCATCAGGGGTACATCGTAAGTGTTCGAAGCGATCAGCACGGTCTTCGAACGAGATTGCAGCGCTGCATAGTGAACGCGTCGACTGAGGTACCTCGCGGAAACATCACTTGGGCCGAGGGAGTCGCCCCCAAGATGGGCCACCCTGAGGACCACATTCCGTGACCATGAAATAAAGATGTTGTCACCACCACCCATCGAGGCGCTTCGTTGCTGGGTGGCTGAGAACAAAAGGCACAGGTCAAAGTATCAACGGGTAGTCTCAGGCCTTCTTTTTTGTGCACATACGCTTTAGTCGAAGGTTTTCTTTTTCTGAGTGGCGGGCGCTGATGCGCTGCAGTCGACTGCTCAGAGGCGAATATTTAAGCGCGCTGCTTATAAAGCGCAATTTGCCGCAATTTTGCGTCCGTAACCGTGATGGGAACGAGTCTAAGAGCAGGTAGAAGCGCGTGCCGAACTTCTCTACGTGGGTGGCTCACCTGCCTTGAGCGTGAATAACCATGCCCTCGGTTGTTCTGGCGAAGACAATAGAGAAAAAGGGGGGGGGGTCCCCGGTAGCTTTTTTCGGGCGAAAGGGTTTCCGCATTGCGACGGTGCCGGGCGCACCAAATCCTTGGGACTTATGTTTTGTAGTGAACGTATATTACGAAAAATTAACGAAACAGGGAAATTACAAAGAAATGACGGAAGTGAGAGAAGAAAGTAATCAGGAGAGAAAGAAAAAAGAAAGAAGGAGAGCAGACAGCGACCGGCTGGTCGTGGATGTCGCGTTCCGTCGAAAAGAGGTCGCGGGTTCGTGGCCCCTGGCCGCTGCGGTGGCCGCGTGCGTGTGTGTGTGTCCAAAGGGATGAAAAAGCAAAAGAAAAAGAAAGGATACAGTGGTCGCCCGTGTATACCTATAGTGCCTATAGAATGCCGAGAACTCTCGTGGACTCGGCGTCTATTTATTTATTTATTTATTTATTTATTTATTTATTTATTTATTTATTTATTTATTTACAGTACCTCAAAGGCCCCAATGAACGGGTTTTACATAAGGGGTGCGCTACTACAATGCATTATTTGTGTAGATGCTCGATCGCTGCTTTGAAGTTGATGACTTGGTGCACAATGACCACCTGATGGTCCACCTGACTTAGTGCATTGGTGCACAATGTCAGGTGGAAGGCCATTCCAATTTTGCGCTATAAGCGTGAGTGAGTCTTCTGTCATCGAACAAAGTGTGTGTGTGTGTCGGTGAGAGGATGGACAACGTTTATACGAAACAAGCCCCGTACGAGCCTACATTGCGTAAAACCACCTTTGAAACTGAATGGCAAGAACTAGCCTTTTTCTTATTTGGGTATCTTATTTTGGGTGATGAGCCACTGCTACTACGAAACTGTGTTGTTCAGCGCCGCGTTTTGGTTGCGGACGCTGTCTGCCAAGACCCGTATAGGCACATGCTTCGCTGTAATAAATGTCACTGGAATTAAAGCGTGACCAACTAAAGTTCTTATTTAGTTCGCTATAACCGATAATTGGCTGTATCAGTGCACTTTACAAAGAGGTTCAAATGTATAAACACGCGCGCAGACAGCAAACTTGTTTTTTTTTTTTTTTTCGTAACGCCATGCCCGCCGTTGCGTCACACGACGCGCACCGACGCTGACCGTGCGGTCGGCGTTGAAGTTGAAAGCGTGCGTATAAGGCCAAGGCCTCGTGCGGAGAGGGTGCAACTGACCGAGACGGTCGCCCTCCACCCTTCCGATGGTGGCGGTAGTGGTGCTGGCGGCGGCGGCGGCGGCCGAGACAAAAACCTGTAGGCGAGGGCGCGCCATGGAGAGAGGAGGTCGCCGCCTTCCTGTCTGCTTGCCCCGTTTTAGTAGTTCCGTACAGCAGAGCCAACGGTACCTGCGTTGTGGTGTTGGGCTAATAAAAAAAAAAAGTTTTCGAATACGAATCGAATGTAGGAACACAACAAAATGGACCTTGTGTAATACAGAAAAAAAAAAGTTTGGGGAACGCTTAAAGCGTAACTCCGGTGATTTTTCAGCGTTCATTGATCTCAATGAAAGTTTCAGTATATACTCTCGGTACTGTAGTGGTAGTATTGTCACATGGTCGTGACGATTTGGAAGCAGTAGAACTCAGGCACGTAGCCAGGATTTTTTTTTCGGGGTGGGCCCAAAAGCATCATCATCATGATCATCATCATCATTTAGTCACCTTTGAAGGCCCTTTTCAGGGTATTACATAACAAAAAGGGGCGACAACAGCGTCAATATCAGCATGGTAATTATTATACAATGCTTAAAAAAACTTGCCCGGGAATATAGAAGGCGCTTAATTATTAGACGAGAAAGAGAACAGAGTGCAATGCAGCCCAAGAGGAGAGTTAATCCGAGATGGAAAGGGAGTTTTTTGACACTACAGTAAAGCTAGTGCGTGTGCACGAGAAATAGTACTGTCTAACCAAGTAATCTGGACGAAGAAGGGCCATAAAGACTTAGTGACAGAAAAAAGGAGCGACAAAAAAGAAGCAAAGCAAAGGAATTTCGCGCCCACCTACGGATTTGCAGAAAATAAAAAGATTATTTGTAGGACGCTTTCTTTACTCAATTTCTCACGTTTTGTCTCAATTACAGGCACGCGAGAAGAACGTGAGCCACTTTATGAGAGCAATTCTTAAAAGAAAAAAACAGGCATATTCGCGAAAACAATTTTTTAACCAAAAAAAAAAAAAACACGGATGCTTTCGTGACACAAAAGATGCAGAACGCTAACATTCGTTTTAGGAAGCAATATCAAAGAACGACATTGCGAGTGGTTTTGATTGATTTGTGGGGTTTAACGTCCCAAAACCAGTTCTGATTATGAGAGACGCCGTAGTGGAGGGCTCCGGAAATTTCGACCACCTGGGGTTCTTTAGCGTGCACTGACATCGCACAGCACACGGGCCTCAACAGTTCGCCTCCATCGAAATGCAGCCGCCGCGGCCGGGATGTGATCCCGCGACCCTCGGATCAGCAGCCGAGTACCTTAGCCACTAGACCACCGTGGCGGGGCGCGAGTGGTTTTACAATATAGTAAAAGCCAATGCAAAAGAGAAAAAAACGACCATGCAGCTTGGCCGAAAAGGTGGTTCACCCTGCCAATTTCATGCGTCGCGGTTTCTCTATAAACACGGCGAAAATTTCGTCGACACTGACTTGCATCCAGTGAATTGGCATAAGAGCCAGGCCATTAAGCCGCTCTGCAGCTGTTCGGCTCCTCAAATATATTTTTACTCTTTCAGTGTCGAGAAGCTGCGTTCTGCAGCAGCTGTGCTCGCTGTGATTGTCGCCAATATCTTGAGTGTGTGAAAGTTCGGCAAGAGGGCTTTGTTGCAGGTAAAGCGCCCGTCATAGAGCGGGGAAGTTCCTCCTCTTGCATGGCTTGCCATTTAGTTTTCCAGATTTCCCATTCACCTTTTACCGTAACGATATGCGCTATTGTCATATCTCTGAAGTAAAAAATGAAAGGCCTTGGAGGCGTGCTTTGGCAACACAAATTGCAAACATTGCAGTGTTTTCCGATGGCTTGCAAAGCGCCGTTTCAGGGAAGCTTTCAGGTCACCTATCTGTGGAATGAACGTGGCTCACAGTACCCTTCCGCAGAATTACAAGCGACCCTATAGTTACCTTGCTTGTCTATACCCTTTTTACTCCTTCCGCCACGCGGGCGCCTGTCCCCACGACACAGGCGGCGGAAAAAGGGTGGTCGGGTTCGCAGAGTTGCCAGGGGGATTGAACGGGTTAATGGGTCGTCGAAACCATCGCTTTCCATAGAAAAGTCCCCTTTTCCAAGCTTTGCGTTAGCTTCCGCCGTCCGGTCATGGAAAAACTCTGCGTCTGCGGCAATGCAAAGCCGTACGCGTGCGTGTTCCCACGCGCCGCAGCTATCAGATAAAGCACCTGAATGCTCCCTAAGTTGCCGCCACTACCCGATTGTATAAATGACGCCCGGAATATGTGGCCTGCTAGCTTTGCAGCAACAAAGACACCGCTCCTCTCGTTAAGAAGGACATTTCCTCAGGTAATCCACCGGTGGAGTCAACGCTATCCTTTTCTGTATGTCCTGTCATTCTTTGCACTGTTCCTTGAAGCTATCCAACTACCGAGCGCCCTGACCGTAGATGGGAATCCTCGTTTCGCGCAATATAGCCATGGTCGCTTTCACCCAGAAAACCCGACACCACCAACCAACCATCTTCCTAAACATAACTGATGCGACGAAGAAAATTCGCACGAAGTACGGGCACATAACGTCGTTTTCACTGGTTTCGAAGCCGTATGACAACATTTTGTTCGCTCTGGTAATTTCATTTCGAACAAGCTGGTCTAACATATATGAAAATGTCCTGCGTTGCGAAGTTTACTGTCTTTTTCCGCAATAACAAAGCAGTAACTGTTCCCGATAATTAGTTTCAGTTGGTATGACCGTTGTTTCAGGAAGACTGATGCTGTGCTCGCTGTCTTGGGAATGTTCGGCTGTCGGGTTGCGATCTCTTGCAAAATTGCAGAGGTCATTCCTGTGCTGTCGAAATGTTTCTTCGAGGTTTTTCGTTTCGCCGATGTAGCTCGCATCGCATTTTTGTATACAGTGCCTTGGGCTCTCTCCTTCCGTGAACGGCCTTTGGCAATATGTAGAGAACATCTGTTCGTAGGCTTGTGAGTCACACGGATGCCTTCTTTTCTGAGAATACGGGCGATGGTTTCGCTAACGCCTCAGACATATGGGAGAGGGTGGTGTTTATGTTGTGGTGTTGATTCAGGAGCCGGACGCTGAATTCTCGACAAGCGTAGCCGTGCTTTTGGAACTGAAGTGCTTTCGGAATAAAGGTTCTTGGGTAGCTGTTTTTAGTGAGTTCCTTGACTATCGTTTGTTTTTCATTTGTTTAAATGCGCACGTCGCTACTTCTACTTGCGCCTCTATACCCCTGCAATAATGGGTGACTTGACAAATTTCGGGGGGGCCCGGGCCCCCCTGGGCCCCCCCTTGCCTACGTGCCTGGTAGAACTCCAGACTCTGTCGGGCGAACTCTTTATTGGGCGAATCTGTGCCCAGCAAAACAAAGCAAACCGCACTAGCGATATTGGCGGGATAATATATGTATATGCCAAGTCAGGCGGTTGCGAGTTATTCAGTTTTTCTGAGAACGGCTGCGAATAATGATGCAGCATGTTTTTTGTTTCCCCGTTAAACGCGTACAGTGCACCATCATGGTCACATGAGCGGTGCATGCCGAACCCAAAGTTGAAGGTGCTCAATCGTGACATCGCATACTGGCGGTGACAAATTGTACGTTAGGCGCCTTCCTCGTTGGTCGCCTCATATGTCAAGGCTTTGCGCGCTGCGCTGGTCTCGGAGCCTAGCATATAAACGCGGAAGAATGGCCAGCAAGACTACTGGATCGCACATTCGATATCTGCGAATATTCGTTGTTGTTGTGTGGGGTCTTACGTCCCAAAACCAGTTCTGATTAATTTCGAATTGCGAATATTCGAATCGCCTCGAATATTCGAAGAATTTCGAATACTTCATTTCCGAATCGTTATCAAACAATATGTAAGATTTAGTATTCGAAGAATATCCGAAACATTCGAGTAATCGCGCTCTGCTGCTACTGCGCAACCATAGAGCGCGGATAACTTCGATAGTGCCAGTGTTCTGAGATGCTCTGAGTGTTCGTTTTTTTTTTTTTTTTTTTTTGGCTACGGTGAAATTAAGAAGGCCCACGTTTTTTTATATAGGCGAAAACACCCCGCCACGTCGGTGTACAGTGCTATGACACTCAATTGGCTGCTGATCCGAAGGTCGCGGAATCGAATCCCGGCCGCGGCGGTTGCGTTTCGATGGAGGCGAAATTCTAAAGGCCCGTGTGCTGTGCGATGTCAGTGCACGTTAAAGAGCCTCGAGGTGGTCGAAATATCCGGAGCACTCCACTACGGCCGTTCTCTCATAATCGCGCTTTTCAGACGTGAAGCACCAGAAATAGATGAAATCGTTACACCGGCGAAAAAATTTCCAGCCAAAGCAGTGCACGCTGGGACACTTGAAACGGTACGCTTTCCATTGCTGTACGAAACGGGACGGCGATGAAGGACCAGTCCCTTTAAAAGTCCGGTGTCGTTCCTTTTAAGGTGTGTACGCTCTCTTGATTGGTCGAATAAAGGCCTGCAGCTTCCAAAGCGATGCACAGAACCAGTGACACATGGCGATAGGTAGAACGTAGCGTCACGTTACGCTCCCCCCTTCCTCTCCTCCTCTTCGTCTTCTTGTTTTCGAAGTGTGTTGTTGGAGCGGAAGTGCGCCGCTTTGTTTTTTTTCGGGGTGAAGGCCGCCACTGTGTCTGTCGCGTTGAGATCAACATCGACAATCAGTGGGGGCTAACGTCCCAATAGCAAGCAACGCGCTTCTGCTGAGTATAGTTCGGGTCTCATACAGAAGGGGAATTGTTGTCGTTGTGTGGGGTTTAACGTCCCAAAATGAGCTCTGATTAGAGAGTTTTAGTTCGTCCGTAAACTTCTTCACGTTTACGGATACCGGTTTAACGGGAAAGTGTACGTGACCAGCAGCGCTGGTGGCGACACCTGATGATGCGGAACCCAACCAGGCACACAAAAAGCTAATATTATTGTTGCTTGCCCGTTTTGCTTGACTCCTAGTGTAAAGCATTGGACGTGAGAGAATAATTGACTCTGAGTACTTTCATTACCTCTTTTGAAGGAAACGCTCACGCTACTAAAAAGAAAATCGAATGCATTGTAGATAAGCAAACCGAGAATACATGGCGCTAGCAGTTCTACTTCCACCGTAAACACGCACGGTAAACCGGTATCCGCAAACGTAAAGAAGTTTACGGACAAACTAAAACTCGAAATCATGAGAGACGCCGTAGTGGAGGGCTCCGGAAATTTCGACCACCTGGGAGTTCCTTAACGTGCACTGACATCGCACAGCACACGGGCCTTAACATTTCGCCTCCATCGAAATGCAGCCGCCGCGGCCGGCATTCGATCCCGCGACCTTCGGATCAGCAGCCGAGTACCGTAGCCGCTAGACGACCGCGGCGGGGCGGGGAGAATTGCGCTTTGCCTATAACGCTGCCTCGCTAGTGCTGTATAGAGAAGGTGCCATTTTAGCCGCCTTTGTTAAAGGATTACTGACACGAATTTTTGTCGTTCTCGTATTGTTGCTGTAAATGAAAGCTCTGGCATGGAGAACCCCCAAAAGAGCATCACGGTGCCTCGCAACGCAATGGTATATTTTTAACACGGCTCCATTAAAAGCCCACTTTCGGTTTCGATTTCGACGGTGCGGCTTCCTAGTGACGTGTCAACACAGTCGGACGTGCGTGCTCCTTAATTTCTTCTGTAGGTTTTTAGGAAACCTCCACGTTTCTGCACCGGCCGTACGTTAGTATAGCGGGAATGCAGTGGTTAAATACTTGTCGCTTTAGTGACAGTGGCAAGTTTCCAGTCACGATTTCGAAATGTCTCCCGAATGCGCTCCATCCCATTCTTATTCTGCGGAGGACTTCCTTTTCATAGTTAGGCGTCCTTGTTAACAACTGCCCCAGATATACGTATTCGTTTACACATTCTAAAGGTTCATTGTTTATTTTAAATTACTGTTCCTTAGCTAGACCTTTGAGCATAATTTGTCTTTTGCCTATTCATTTTTAGTCCTATTTTACGACTTTACCGGTTTAGGTCCTTATTCATGTTTGTAGTTTGTCACCGTCATTATATACACAGGGCACAATGTCGTCTGCAAACCTGAAATTGCCGAGATATTTTCCGTCTATTCTAATTCCCTTTTCCTCCCATCCTAGACGTTTGAACACTTCTTCTATAGGCGTGCAGTGAATAATATCCGGGAGATCGTATCTCCTTGTCTGAAGTGGTTATGTCTTTTGGTCGGGATTTTTCTGCTCTTTTCATGTATGAGTAGTGTGGCTGTGCACTATTTGTATATGTTACTCATGGCTTGCACGTATACGTCAGGTGCACATTGTTGACGTAAAGCTTCTAGAACTGCTTGTATTTCTCGTAGTATATATAAAGGCCGTATAAAGAGGTTTGTTCTAGTTAGCAAAGTTCTCAGTTATTGGATTGGTAGCACGGCTGTGGTTCATCGCTGTGTATCCTTTCCTGAAACCATCTTGCTCTCTAGGTTGCTTAAAATCGAGCGTTAATTATTTCTCTTATGCTGCCAGGGATTGCTTTCATAAATAATTTGTACAGACTGGGAATAGGGTAATTGGTCTGTAATTCTTTGGTTCTTTTATGTGACCTTTCTTGTCTATTAGGATTGTGTTCACGGTTTTCCCGCTGAGCGGTGCGCTGTATTGTATTGATACATTTCATAAACGGAGAGACCGAAGTTTTCGAAATATGTCACCGCCGTCCTTGATCAAGTCGGCTATCATGCCGTCTTCACCTGCTGCTTTTCCGCGGGACATATGCCTTTGACGGCTTTTCTCATTTCGTCAGTGGTTAAACATGGAACTTCAGTGTCCTCCTCTGATTTGATTTCCACTAAGATTGCATGGTCTGTCTGAGAGCTGTACTGTTCATTGTGTAGGAATTTTTTGCTGCCTTAATTATTGTATTAATGTTCTTAATAACATTGCCCTAATTATATTTTAACGCATGTATTTCGTATTGCTCTAAGTATAATTTCTTTCTGACCGATTTAAAGCTGGCACCTTTCTCTGCTACTGTCACTGTGTCTTTCACGTTAAAGTTCCTAGCTTTGCTGATCATCTTCGATGGTTCTGCAAACTGTATCTTATACTTTCGCCGAAGTCACTTCCATCTGCTGACGTTTCACCGTTATAAGTCTTTAGTAGTTTGAAACAACTTGGTTGCATATTGCCGTATTGTTCTATCTTCTCACTTTCGTTATAGCTGCCTTTACTTCCTCTATAACTTCATCGTTTAGGTCTAAGGATCCGAATTTGTATTTTTTTTTAGGGCAATGTTTCATTGTTCGTTCGGTTTTGTTTGATTACGTCTAGGTTTTCGCACTGTTTAGCAACTAATTTATTTCTTGTTATCTTTAGGTTAAGCACAATCTTCGATCTTACTAATCTTTGATCGCTGGATTTTAGCTTGCTCGCTACTTCCGTGTTTTGAACTACATATATGCCAGGGTGCTCGCACATTATGAAATCAGTGTCGTTTTTCTGTTTCGCCGTTTGGGTTTTTCCATGTATACACTCACTGTTCTTATACCTCGCCAGGACACGGTGGTCCAGTAGCTATGGCACTCGGCTGCAGGTCTGAAGGTCGCGGGATCGAATCCCGGCGGCGGTATTTCGATTGGAAGCGAAATGTGGAGGCCCGTGTACTGTGTGTTGTCAGGGCACATTGACGAACCCCGAATGGTCGAAATTTCCAGAGCCCTCCATTACGGCGTCTCTGATAATCATATTGTGGTTTTAGGACGTAAAATCCCAGAAATCAGTCAAATGTTCTTATCCTTCTTGAAGAACATGCTCTTTATTCAGAGTTGGTCTACAAATTGCACCAGCATGTCTCCACGGTTATTTCTATATTGCCGACACCGTAATTGCTCTCGTTTATTTTGTTCCAACCTTGTTGCGTTAATATCGCCTGTAATTATCGTGTCTTGTGCCCTGTACGCTTTCCAGTGCTAATTTAATATCGTAGAACCCTTCCATGCTTGCTCGTCGTCAAGGCCCGTTGTTGGAGCATATCTCTGGATTATTTTAACACGTCATTTATTTAGTTTTATCACGGCGCATATGCTACCTGTTCATTAATGCAGTAGTGTACTCGTCACCGGTGATATCTTTGTGGATAAAGATCTCCACGCCATGCCTTCACTTTTCGGGGAGGCCCCCGTAGCCCAGTACGTGTCCGTAAACGTAAAGAAGTCTACGGAAAGACCAAAATCCTCTAAGACTTTCACTGAACCAATGGTAATGCACGCAAGTCTTAATGCAGCTGATTGCCTTTTGAATGTCTTGTTTGTATGTACACATCTATACGCATCATTATGGATCTGTACAACTGTGCTTTATACCAGTTCGTCACGTCGTATTCTCTTATTCCTCGTTCACCAAGCGAATGCCGGTGGCCCGGCGATCCGATTGGTCGACTTGTGTCTTCATTACAGTTCATCGTCGGCATCGTTATAAAGTGTTCGATGATGCAAGAGACGAAATTAAGAGGAGCGATATCAGATACCATGGGCATGTACCGTGACCGAGTCCTCACCGTTCCGTGTCATTGCTCCTCCCCGGAGGAGTGACACATCTGGCCGTCGTCGTTGTTGTTGACGTCGCTGTTGCGGTCATTGTTATATATATACGGCCGCCGTCTGGGCCCTTCCCCGACGTCAACGGCAACCCTATCGGCGCGCTATTTTCTTTCGCATATCGCGGCCATTGTACGCTCGTCCGTACAAAGCATTGTACGCTCGCACGTACTGAAGTCGTCCCGTGCGCATGCGAGGCTTAGCTACAGCGCGTACCGGTAGGCGTGTCGTATGTACGCGTTACGTTATAGGTCCCGCCGTTACAACCCGTGCGTCTCGCGCGTCTGCCCATTTGGTGTATAGCCGAGTCGTTTTCACCGTCTGGGGCATCGCTCTCCCTATATAGCCTTTCCTCGCCGCAGACTCAAGTCTACGCTTCGTGCAGCTTTCTTCTGTTATTTTTAGTTCTCCCCCTTCACGCTGGGGGGCGCGCCGCGTCTTGGTGTGTACGTCATTTGCAGTGTAGTGACGTCGCTTTGCTCTTTGTGCGTTGTTCGTCTGATGGCCGCTCCGTGGGCCGATCGTCTGCTTGTGCGTTGTTTGTCTGGTGCGAACGTCTTGCTCGCGTGGATCTTCGCAGGGTGGCGCTGTCGTCTGCTGCATCGAGCCCGTCCCACGCGCACCAGACGTCCCGTCTTCTGTTGCACCCCAACGTGGGACTTGTGCTTTATCGAGGAGTATGAGCGCTGCTAGGTGCCGGCCCTCGTAACTCTCCCCGTTCCCTTTCACTAAACACACTCTTCTTCGGTTTATCGGGGCCGCTTTGTTTAGCATTTTTTCCCCCTTTCTGTCTCGCAGTTCGATGGATTTAAACACAAATGTGGAGCGCGCATTGAGAGTTACAAAAAACGTAGGGAGACGCGCGCAATCATCGGCGGGCAGAGCTGGTGGCGCCACCTTGCGGCGTTTAGATCAACTAAGGAGCGAATCGCTGTTGAACGATAAGCTTCGGGTAATTATCGCGAACGAGCGGCCATGGAGCGATCACTATACCGATAACTGATGTCATGTGATCGAGTACCATCGCTAGCTATGTGACGCGAACGTCGGCGTTGGCGATTTGGCAGTGTGCCAAAGTACGGCATGACGGACACTGTGCCAGAAAGATTTGTCTGCCGTCGCCATAAGAGATTTTTTTTTCCTGCGCACCGCCTTATTTTTCTAAAGACACCCCTTTTAAAAGGACTGGATGGAACTTGTAAATCAGTTTATACTGAAATACCTTTCTTCGAGAATTCCATCATCGAGAATTCCATCATCGTTGGCTTCGAGAATTCCATCATCGTCAGGGCGGCAACGGACGTGCACGTGGCAGTTGCCGCCCTGACGAAGACAAGTCCGCTTGTCGAAACGTTGGCTCCTGCGACATTCCCTGTTCTAAATCGTATTTTGCGATTTGTTCATCGATTCAAGCATCCATCTTCCCCTGAGCTTCTCTTCTAGGTTGGATATCATCGTTGGTTGAAATATTGAAGAAGGAAATGAAGGCGGCGGTCTCGTTTTTGAATTTCGCGCTGAAACCTCAGCACATAAGCATATCTAAACGCGAAACACCCTGTCTGCCTGCCTGTCTGTCAGTCTGAACCTATTCAACCGAGTGGCCGAAACCAACTGACGTGCTAGCACTGGACTGGTTTCTGCGTTAGTATATGAAAAACGAACGCGTTAGAAGTGGTGTTGAAGAGATGCTACGCGCGTTTCGTTACGCGTAATGAAAGGTCCCAACAGATGGCGCGAGAGCAGGGCGAACGCGGGAAACTTGGATTCACCAAAACCTCCATTGCATCCATCATGGGAAGAATGGGAGAGGGGAGAAGACAGGGTGTTACGCATCAAGGGCGGCGGAAGACTATTGTTTTTCTATGTTACTTGCAGCGAAGCAAGTAACATACATAAACGAACGCTGGAGAAGGCAGTTGCCGCCCTGACGAAGACAAGTCCGCTTGTCGAAACGTTGGCTCCCGCGACATTCCCTGTTTTAAATCGTACCTTGCGATTTGTTCATCGATTCAAGCATCCATCTTCCCCTGAGCTTCTCTTCTAGTTTGGATTGCAGCGAAGCAAGCGGATATGCGGCCATTTCTTTTGTAGCGTTAGCTACACTGGCCGAGCTCGAGCAGTTTCGCGTGCACGTCTGAGAGCCGTGCTGCGCATGCGCGAGGAACAGTGATGTCACGCAGCTGGCGCACCGGCGCTACAGTGTACCGGCGCCGCCGCCTCCGCGCACTCCGCCGCCGGCGCGCTCGCCTCGCCGGTCTGCGCATTCCAGAGGAATGACGTCATAGCTGCGGCAGACCCACTGGCGCCGGCGCGCGCGCAGCTGTGCGCCTCCGTTGTGCAGTCGCCGTGTGACACTGCGCCGGAGCCGCTTGATAGCGCCTCTTCAATTTGGGCGCATGCGGAGACGTATAAGGGGGGGGGGGGGGGGGGGTATACATACAGCGGTGAGGAGGAGGAGGAAAAGAAAAAAAAACGGAAGGACAGGGAGGTTAGCCAATTGTCAGAACGGCTGGCTGGCGTTTGCCAGTGTGGTATAGCCATGGAGAAAGAGACAGCCGTCTTTGTGGCAAAAGAGAAGCAACCTGAGGTTGAGCAAAAATAAATATACATATGTCACATAATGCGTATACCGTGTGTGTGTCATTGAAGCAGCAGTAAGCATGCTAATCAAGCTAATCCTGGACAACCAGGAAAGCTAAGAATAATCAGCTGAAGCTTAGCTAACGCTACGTATATCCTGGAATGCTGGGCTAAGCCACTGCAAATTTTTTTGGTATTTTGTCAACGTAGGCTCCACGGAACTTGCTACATTAACTCTCATGCTACATACGAACACAATGCAATTCAGTTTTCCCAGCGGATAATTATGTGGGCCCTGGCGGGCGCCTTCACAATCCGTGACGTCACGGCGAGTTGTTGCGGGAACCTGGGGCGTCGCCAGCTGTGTATTTTTCCTATTGCGTGTTTTCTCGCTTATATGCCACGCGCCGTCTCGCTGTCAGAGTGGCGCTTTTGATATTGTGAAACTGTGATTTACCGATAGGAGAAAAATCGTTCAGTTCTTTAATGCCCCTTTAACGCGCCTTGCAACACTTCTTGAATAGAGTTGGAAAGCGGGCGCCGATCGGCCGAGGAGCCTCGTGTGAACACGTGAGCGATATATGTTATTCCACTGCTTGCACCTGGGAATTCGCGGTTTGGTTTCAAACACAACTGGAGAAGCGGCTCCTCTTCGTGTGGGCACCGCTTTCAGACTGTGTGCAAGAGGCGCTGCAGGGCGCCTTTATGACGTGGAAGGAAGTTGCGATTGAGAAAGAGAGGAAGTTGAGGCGCCTGTTGGGATAGCCTGGCAAGATATATGCGTGTTTGAGCCAAAGAAAGAAACAATAAATGAATAAATAAAGAAAGAAAGAAAGTCATACTATGTGGCTCTCACTTGCCTTGGATCGTATTGCCGTACTGGCGCGTAAACAGCCGTGTTCCCGAGATACCGACGGTATTGTGCATGAAATGAGAGAACGCGCTAGTAAGCCCTGTGCTTATTCAGGGACACCCAGGGACAGCAGTGCGGTGATTCAGGGGTCTTTAGGTTATAACGACAAGGAAGTGGATGGAATGCTCGTTCCTTTGTTAGAGACAGCCTATCACGAATCCAGCAGACAAGTGAGGCTATAAGGAAGGCATAGGGGAAATTATTTGTGGTTCTTTAGCTGTATAGTAGTTGGGGGGGGGGGGGGGGTGACATAAATGGGAAAAGGTATTAAAGGGCAACTCCGGTGGTTATTTAACCATGTTCTGATATAGACGTTTTCGAATGGTACTGATGGTCCTCTAGTTGCCAGGGCAGTTCAGTTTGCTCAGAAACGTATCAATAATCTTAAATAACCGACTGAACGGTGTGTTCAAACCGAAACGGGTGCACGCTTCATGCACCGTATGCGAGGTGTGCGATTAGCTGGTGTCACAAAAATGAAATGCGGAGCTGGTGTCGAAAACACACACACACACATGCCGTCTGGAGGTGCGTTATTTTTGTCCAGTTTGATTCATCTTCACGCACTTTGGCGTAATTACGACGCTGCAGTTAAAACTGCAGTTAAACGGGCCCTGAAACGAAAATTTACCCGCCGAGATTTGCATCAAAACCGTTTCCTTGCATTGTCTCGAGGTAAATGCAAAAAAAAAAAAAGGGAATTGTTAAGATAGATTCGCATGCAACAGACGTTATCCAGCTTACTAATTCAAAATGAAAGCATAGCACAGATATCGGCGTCCCCCTTTTCGCATTTCACTCACTCGGAGACGTGTTATATGCTGCTTCCATCAAAAGGCGGCTTGCATCTTTCGGTACCGGAGACGCGCTGCCCATTGTGGCCTTCCTACCACAGCAGTCACGTGGGCCGTATAGCGCTCCTAGCGTCAGTTACACACAAAATGTTATAATACGCACAAAAAGTTATAATACACAAACCCTGCGCTTTTTAGTAACTTTAGCGAGCATAATACGTGTTTTCACTTTAAGATTCCTTATAATCAGTAGACATTATAAGCACGTGCGATACATATTTTCATTCCCAACTGTTCCCGGCCGATGAGATCCAGCAGCATAACCGGCATAGCAACGTCACAAGTCCTCTCGAAGAAAGTGTACCAATCTTCAGTCGGCTCGGAAAACCGATTTCGGGTACAAACTGAAACAAATACAATACTCTTATGATTTCCCCGCTTTCACTGGTGCTAAGGTCATCCTTGAGTCCCGGCCCCGCCTCCGGCGGCCTGGCGGCCATGGCAGTCGGCTGCTGATCGGAAGGTAGCGGGGTCGAATCCCGTCTGTGGCTGCCGCATTTATTTCCATGGAGACGAAATGTTGAGGCCCATGTGCCGTGCGTTTTCAGTGCACGTTATAAAGACCCTCAGGTGGTGGAAATTTCCGGAGCCCTCCACTACAGCGTCTTTCATAATCATGACGCGGTTTTGCGACGTAAAGCCCCACAAATCAATCAAATCATCACCCACATCGAGCACGCGTGTACGATAAAGGCGTCGGGCTTGTAGTAAACTGCGTTTCAGAGCCACTTCAGTGTCCCCCTATGAGCCTTCATTGGCCCCTCGTTGTCTGTCGTATTCATTGCGTGGGGTCGTTATATGGGTAGCTCGACCTGGTGTCCACGTCGGGCCAGACGGTCTCGTTGTGGGGGGGAGAGAGGGTAGGGAGGGTGTGTCTCCCAGACGGTTGAGGGGGAGAGAGACAGAAGGAGATTGAGTGCCGTGGTTCATGCATGGTGTGGCGATCGCGGCTGGCTGCCCAGCAGGAAGGCGGCGGAATTCGTCTCGACGAGAAAGGGTTGTTCGAGACAGTCTGGAGGTGGGGGGGTACGTGATGTCGGGGGCATTGTACGCACCGTCTGGCGGGATTTGGGTGAAGGTTGCGCGCTCTCTTGACGCGTGTGCCATCGGCCGCAGTTCGGTCTTTGGTCAACGCGGTTGCACCACCACCCTGCGTTGCGTGATATCTGGGCATGTCGTGTTGCTTCCCTTCATTGAAAGGGCGGGGAAAAGGGGGGGGGGGGCAACACGCGTGCCACCCACTGTGGACGTGTTTTCAGTGCTATGTTTGTTTATTTTTCTATTATTGCCGTGTATGCCGCAGTGTCCACGGTTCTGTTGGAACGTGATTAGTGTGGCCCAAGACAGATGCCATGTGATAGATGTATAACTCGGTACATGGTTTCCTAGCCGAATTCATACTGCACATCATTTCTAGGACTGCTTGAGTCTGTGGTGGGAAATAACTGATTGAGTTCTGGTATTCTACGTCCCAAAACCAGAATGTGATTATGAGAGTTGAGAGACGCCGTAGCGGAGGTCTCCGAAATTTTCGACCATCTGGGGTTCTTTAACGTGCACTGACACATCGCACAGTACACGGGCCTCAATATTTCGCCTCCATAGGAACGCAGTCGCTGCGGTCGGGGCTCGATCCCGCGACCTTCGGATCAGAAGCCGAGTGCCATAGGCACTATAGACCACCGTGGCGGGGCCACCGACAAAGTGCGCGCGCATTCAGAGGAATCGACGATTGCATGCACTTTCATATAAATATTTCTTTCTCAGATGTGAATGGACCCTGAATTTTCGAAGCAGTGAATTCAAACACTGAAGTGCTTTAGATAGATTCGTCATTTTTCGGAAGGTCTGTCGTTTAGTTTAGTCATTTTACGTTCATTACCGAGAAAAAAAAGGTCATGGGCCATAGTTTCGGTTTTGAATATCGAGCCGAAGACTTATTCACATATTCGCTTTATTGTTCTTTCCCCCCTCACACTGTCGCCACATTATCAAGATTTCTGAAACACGCCGTGTGAAGCATCTGCTTCGCTCAGTCAATCAATCAATATGCTCAGAAATCAATCAGTTCGCTCAGAAATCAGTCAATCAAGCGTGTACGCTTGATTGATTGATTTCTGGGGTTTTACGTTCAAAAACCAACTATGATTATGAGAGACGCCGTATTGGAGGGCTCCCGGAAATTTCGACCACCTGGGGTTCTTTAACGTGCACTGACACATCGAACAGCACACGGGCCTCAACATTTCGCCTCCAAATGTGTAGGCGTCAGCAGAGGACGTCAAATACCCCTGACGTTACACGTGTTAGTAGGAGAACTCCCGAGCGGTGTCGCCACCTGCGTTCCCTTTTCGCACGTTTCCTAGCTTTGCCATGCGTTCTATCAGGGTCCCTCAATACTTGTTCTATCAAGATTGACGGTTTTGGTATTGTGAAAAGCCGGTTCACAAATACGACAAAGATAGTTTTTTTTTTAAAATTTAGTTCCCCTTTCATAGCGACTTAAAAAGAAAAAGGAAAGCCGGTTCTCAGTTAATAGCTCCTCACTTTTTGCTGGAGTGCAGACGCTTTACCTGCCTTAGTAATACCCCTGACAGACGGGCAAAAGTAAAGTCCTTTGTAGTGAACCCCTTTTTCTTCTCTCAAGGACCCTCTGCAGAAAGTAGTTGCGCCGATGACACACGGCAGCACGTGAACTTCTTTAGGTGGTTCCCAAGGCGAACGCCGCAAGAAAATGGCACTGCTTGTGAAAGCAGCAAGAAAGTAAACACTTTTAAAAAGTTCCGCATTTAATTACCTTTAGCGATTGCGGAACGTAAAAACATCGTTTTTATTGCTGATGGCTAATAATGTTGATCGTTTCACGCGCAATCCCTGCCACAAAGAAGGAAACGACACTGCCGGAATCCCGCATGGCGGCGATGTGAGCGTTCGAGAGTGCGGCAAAAATAAATCATTGCGGCCGGACAAATCTCATTACGGCTAAAGGTTAAAGCTTATACGCAAGGCAAGAAAATGCTTGCGGGGTGTTGTAATTTTGTGAAAAGTTCTATCTCGTTTGCTGGCCGTGTACGCTGTCGGCGAGAGTACGCCTTCTACGCTCGAAAAGTAGTTCGCCAATCTACCTTTCTGCAAAGGAACTTTGCCGGGAAGGAGATACTCCTTTGTCGTGTGTCACTGGGCGTGAACGCCTTTCTGGTAGATGTCCCCTTACCTAAAGTACTTTAGCATGCCCGTGTGTCAGGGGTATTAAAGCACTACCGAAATAGCACTGCGAAATCTGGGCATTCCCTTATCAAGCACTGTACTGCTTTCATTCGGGTCTTCCGTGCTGGGACACACGAACAGGAATATATGCCTTGCTCTACAGAAGTTCATTACGGATTCGAATCGATTTGCTTGTTCAGTTAATAGATCCTAATTACTTATTCCAGTATTCTCTATGCCATTGTTTGTCATTTTTCTGCTTATTAAATCGTTCCGTGCCAAGGAAATTATGTTCGTAACATTCCCTTATCAAGCACTGTGCTGCTTTCATTCGGCTCTTCCGTGCTGGGACACACGAATAGGAATTTATGCCTTGCCGTATAGAAGGCCATTACTAATTCGAATTGGTTTGATTCTGCTGTTAATAGATCCTAATTTCTTCTTTCAATATCCTCTCTACCATTGAATGATTGCCATTTTTCTTCTTATTAAATCGTTCCGTATCAAAAAAAGTTACGTTCGTCATATTTAAATTCACATCAAAGGACGAACAATCTTTGCAGGTAGTATAGTTTTGTAAGGTCAAATCCGCTTGACGCTTGGCTAATCCCCCGAAGTGGGTAGATGCCAAATGTAAAGGATCATCATCATCATCATCATCATCATCATCATGTGTCCTATTGCATTGTGCGCATCAGCGTTACGCCTTTTGGCCAGGGTCCGCGGGAAAGCGACCGGGCTGGCGCCCGGGTGTTTGCCGTTGCGTTGCCACCTGCCGATCCGATCACGTGACCGCCCCGTGCAGGCGGGATGAGCGCGTGCGTTCGTTCTCTGGGGAGTCGCTCTCGTTTTGGCAGCGGCACCCGCGGCGACGCGGTGTACTTGAGGTTCGGGTGCCAAAATTGAGAGGCCATTGTTTCTCTACGTACGCACGGCCTGTCGAACAAGATGGACGGGACGTCGCACAATGCGGAGCTGTGAAATACACTTATAACGATATCTGACACGACGCCGCAGAAGCTGATAGTTATAATCTATTATGGTTGTTATATAGCTGGCAAGGGGTTTGCGTGTGTTGTGTGACGCGTATATATATATATATATATATATATATATATATATATATATATATATATATATATATATATATATATATATAGGGGGTTAGTAACATGGTGTCGTGTCAATGACATAAAATTTAAGCCTATTAATAACGTTGCACTTATAAAGTCACTTGTACATACTGCGATTTTTTTTCCGAAAACAAATAATGGAAATAGGTGTTTTGCTCAAATAGTCGTGGCCTTCAGCAAGTGGGCACTCCCCGTAACACACACACACACACACACACACACACACACACACACACACACACACATATATATATATATATATATATATATATATATATATATAATATATATATATATATATATATATATATATATATATATATATATATATATATATATATATATATATATAATCCAGTAAATGTGTCTGCGGATCCAGACGAACATGAGCAGTGAAAAAACGGACGAACGTGCAAGAACTTTTTACTTTCAACGTTTCGGCCGGTGGTCCGGCCGAAACGTTGAAAGTAAAAAGTTCTTGCACGTTCGTCCGTCTTCTCACTGCTTATATATATATATATATATATATATATATATATATATATATATATATATATATCATGCTATAACAGAGTCACGGGCGAAACATCAAAGTAATATTTAACCTGACCTTTTGGCTGGAGACGAGCTTTGAGACAGGCTGTTCTCCAGCCGACACATCAGATTAAATATGTTATTGTTCACTGTGACCCTGTCATCGCATATCTAACCGGACACACACACACACACACACACACACACACACACACACACACACACACACACACACATACACACACACACACACATATATATATATATATATATATATATATATATATATATATATATATATATATATATATATATATATATATATATATATATATACGCACACCTTTGGCACACGTGGTATAGCGTCACTTTCGGCGTTGTGTGCGCGCCGCGCCGGCTCGCCGCTCTTTTCGTGCAAGTCGTCGTGCTAGAGAAAGAGAGTTAACGCATTAAGAAGGAAGGGACGGAGTAGCGAGGAGGATGACCGGCGCGTCGTGTTAGGTTCGCCGTGCTTTGGTTTCGTTATAGTTTGTCTGCGCTGCCTACGGTATGCCAGGGAGCTGCTGCTGCCGCAGGGGCGTGGGACTCTTATAACGCACGGGGCGCACAACTCCTTGCCACGGCGGAGGCGTGTGCGTGCGTGAGTTGCTATGGCGAGATCGTCGTGTGTGTGCGCGAAGTTGACTGGCTCGCATGGTTGGGATCTTCGAAGCGAGTCCGGTTTGGTTATAAAGCGGCCGCTGACTCAGGAGACTTGATGGTTTGTCTTGTTCTTCTGCTCGTCCCCCTGCATTTGTCTCTCTTTCTCTCTCTCTCTCTCTCTCACCCCCTTCTTTCCTTCCATTACTCTCCTTAATTTCTTACTCTTTTCGTGGGCTTGCACGAGCGGCAACCGGAGGCAGTTGGGCTTCTCTCCCTCCCTCCCTCTCCTCCCCTTTGCTTCATCTAGTAAGGTGTTGTCTTTGGAGTGCTCAAGAATTTCGTATCCTCCTGGAGTCCGCTGCTTCCTGCAAGGGCAACACGTTCGCAAGGAAAGAAAGAAAGAAAGAAAAAAAGAAAGAAAGAAAGAAAGAAAGAAGGAAAGAAAGAAAGAAAGAAAGAAAGAAAGAAGAAAGAAGAAAGAATTGTGATTCGGTATGGATTGTCGCGTATGTGTTAGTGGCGCAAACAAACAAACAAAAAAAAAACGCGCCTCGACTGCGTGGCACATCGAGAGACGAGCACATGTCGGCAGCGGTTCGAAAGTTAGGCCTAAACGAGCCGTTAACGCGTCCACCGCGGGCTGCTTCCGGTGCCCGCGCCAGCATCATTTCGTATGCGCGAGAAGCGGGGATTTATGTAGTGGAATCGTCACCGTTGATCGATGGTCATCTCAGCCCGGACTGTAGTTCCATCTCAGTCCAGAAGTACTTGCTTCTTCTTGGGCTAGTTGGTGCTGATATACATAATATGTAAAAGAAAGGGTTTGATTGGTGTCAGTGGCAGGTCTCTATCACTTTGTGTTTATCGGAAGTGTGCCTTATCCTAGGGGTGTTATCACGGTCATGGTATTATTCTGTGCCTCAACTTTGTTTGTCTGCGCATGCGCGAAAAGTGTGTTTTTTTCATTCACGCATCGTCTGAGTCTCTAGTTGGCGCTTCACCGTCTCCTTCTTCATTATGTCCTTTTTTAACGAAATGGTTTTCGTGACAAAGCGCAGTACGCGTACGCATTAGTCCAGATTCCCGCTACAAACCAGGAGTAGTGTGTTTGACTGTGATAGGTAGATGTACATATAGATAGGTAGGTAATTTCAGGTAGGCGTGCATATAGATCTGGAAAACGTAAAAGGACACAAATGTAAAGCACTAAAGTGGTTTAGACTGATAGAGAACTCTAGTGTCGTTAAAATATCCCCATTTTTACGTTCAATATTCGAAGAGAGTGTCAAGGTCGCAGTTTCAGCTTATAGTTTGATGCCCCGCCTTCTGGTATGGCTATGGCCCTCCGCTGTAGGTTCGAAGGTCGCGAGATCGAATCCCGCGGCCGCGGCGGCTGCATATCGGTGGAGGCCAAGTGCTTGAGGCCCGCGTACTGTGCGCAGTCAGTGCACGTTAAAGAGAAAGCCAGGTGGTCGAAATTTGCCTAGCCCTCCACTTTACGGAGCCTCCCATAACCATTGTGTATGGTTTTGGGGCGCAGAACTCCAGAAAAAAATCAATCAGCTTATAGTTTCACCTTTGGATGCCGCGCCAACACTTTGAGACGATGACGTCACGAAATTCATTCATTCATTCATTCATTTTTTTTTTCGTTTTTTCGCAGCGTTGGCTCTTTCAAATTGTATGAAACACGCCACGCTAAGTATCTGGCTACCTCAGAACGTAATGGGTATCTCTCTTACCTATAAATAGTATAATGTAGAAGTAGTTAGAAATACGCCGTCAGAAATGTATGACGTCACGCGGTTGTAATCCGCCTCCGCGGATTACACCACTACACATTGCGACACTAAATATTGCAAGCTGCCCACGTTTTTTTCTTTTGTCTTTTTAATTTTGTCACTTTGCGTACGGCCGATCACCGGACATTCTAAAATTCCCGATTCACGAATGTGTCTATACCCCTCGTGAAACTGCTCACTAGTACGTATACTGTGCTTCCCGTAGCATATGCATGTCGTTTAGGAAGCGCGGTGAAGTATATATAGGCTCTGTATAACGAATGAGGACCCGAATGCTTTCGTTGAGAAAGAGCGCCTCCTCAGTTATGTCCCCTGTTCTCCCTGCAGAACGCGCTATCTTCCCGGCGGGGGCGAAGTGCTCCGGAGTTCGGCGGAGCTCAATATTGATCTGATATCGCCGGATTTGGCAATACCCTTCCCCTCTGGAGATCGGTTGTTTGCTCAGTGGATGGCCAAGGTCGACAAACTCTCGGTAATTCTTAGAAGGATGCGAGAAGCATCGAAAGTCTGTTGCTTAGCGTGAAACGCGAGACCTCGGAAGGAGCGCGGATCATAGCGGTGTATATACGTTGGCGGCTTCGCGTCCTGATCGGTTGGTGGGTTGATGGATGGGTGACCGGTGGGTGAGTGGGTTGGGTAGGTGGATGGATGGGTGAATGCAGGCGCTTGGGTAGATGGGTGGACGCGTGGTTGGATAAGTGGGCGGATGGATAGATGAACAGGCGCGTGGACGTGAGGGATTGTTGGGTAAGTGTATGGGTGAACGGATGGACAGGCGAGTGGGTCGGCGTATGGTTAGGTAAGTAGGCGGTTGGGTAAGTGCACAGGTGAACGGATGGACAAATTGCTGGGTCGGCTTATGGTTGGGTAAGTGCTTGAATAAATGGATGGATGGGTGGATAAACAGTTGGTTGCATGAATGGATGAATCGAGGAGGAAAACGAGAAAGGGGAGAAAGATCAAGCCGCACGCGCGTCCGATTTGCTGTATATCCTACGCTGGGTGAAGGAGATATGAAGGGATGGAAATATATAGCGATGGAGTAGTATGTATCTGTGATCATCATCATCATCATCAGCCTGTCTACGCCCACTGCAGGGCAAAGGCCTCTCCCATGTATCTCCAATTATCCCTGTCCTGTGCTAACTAGGCCCAATTTATCCCCGCAAACTTCCTGATCTCATCTGCCCACCTAACTTTCTGCCGCCCCCTGCCAGGCCTGCCTTCTCTAGGAATCCACTCTGTTACCCTTAACGACCAACGGTTGTCTTGTCTTCGCATTACATGGCCCGCCCACGCCCGTTTCTTCTTAACTTCTATTAATGTGTCCCTCACATGCGTTTATTCCCTAACCCACTCCGCTCCCTTCTTGTCCCTTAAGCTTACACCTACCATCTTCCGTTCCATACCTCGCTGCGTCGTCCTCAATTTAAGCTGAGCCCTCTTTGTTAGCCTCCAAGTTTCTGCTCCGTAGGTGAGTACCGGTAAGATGCAGCTGTTATACACTTTCCTCTTCGGAGACAATGTTAAGCTATCATTCATTGTCTGACCATGCTTGCCGAATGCACTCCACTGCATTCTTATCATCTTATAATTCTTATGCATCTGTAAGACCAGTTAATTAACGTCTCGGTGGATGGAAGGATAGCAGCGGGGGTGGGCGGATAGTTGGGTAAGTGGTTGAATGAATGGATGGATGTCATCACTGAGTGTGTCGACAAGCCAAACATGTGTCTTGATGTGATTAATTGGTGGAGGTTGTGTCCTTACGTCTGCAAAAGCACGAAGACCTACTTCCAATGCTCTCCATCATTTCCTTAATTATTTCTGGGTTGTTACATCCTAAAACCATGCCATGATCGTGAGAGATGCCGTATAGTGGATAGTTCAGGAAATATCGACAACCTGGGGTTCTTTAACGTGCACTGAGATCGTACAGTACACGGGCCCCTACATTTCGCCACCGTCGAAATTACGGCCTTGTCCCGCCACGGTGGTCTAGTGGCTATGATACTCGGCTGCTGATCCGAGGGTCGCGGGATCGAATCCCGGCCGCGGCGGCTTCGTTTCGATGGAGGCGAAATGTTGAGGCCCGTGTGCTGTGCGATGTCAGTGCTCGTTAAAGAACCCCAGGTGGTCGAAATTTCCGGAGACCTCCACTACTACGGCGTCTTTCATAATCATAGCTGGTTTTGGGACGTTAAACCCCACAAATCAATCAATCCATTGCAGCCACCGCGGCCGGACGTTCGTGCTATTCGTAACACAGCACGCCATGCCAGTTTGAACCTATAGACGCATTACCCAAATCACGTTAACATGACGTCGCGGCCACTCACGTGAAATGTATTCCCGCCAGACCCACGTATAACAGGTCATCACGTGACATCGTCCCGCCGGATCCACGTAACAGGTAGTCACATGACATGTTCGCGCCGAAACCGCGTGAAAGATATAGTCACGTGACAAGATCACGTGGCTCATTATAGTTGATTGATTTGTGGGGTTTTAACGTCCCAAAACCAGCTCTGATTATGAGAGACGCCGTAGTGGAGGCCACTGGAAATTTCGACCACCTGGGGTTCTTTAACGTGCACTTACATCGCACAGCACACGGGCCTCAACATTTCGCCTCCATCGAAATGCAGCCGCCGCGGCCGGGATTCGATCCCGCGACCTTCGGATCTGCAGCCGAGTGCCATAACTACTAGACCACCGTGGTGGGGCGGCTCATTATAGTTGAGCTTGTGTAGAAGCCGGAAGAAGGTATATAGGTCGACCACTGGCTTCGCTCTTGGTGCAGCCTTGCACCAGTATGTAGTGCAAGGTGCGCACACATTTTTTTGCCCGTTCTAATTTCGTCACCGCACCTTATTCTCTGTCGACCACGGCCACTCTGTCCCTCCCTTGCTGTCCATTCCGCCGCTCAAGTTGACCATCGCTCGTCTGCCCTTCCATTACGCGGCCATGCCTGTATGACCCGACCGGACAACTTGTTGACAAGCAAGTTTTTTTTTTTTCCCGACGTCGTTTTATCGATGTATACTGCATTCGTTTTTGTGTCGCCTACAGACATCGTCGACATGTCGCTACCGCGTGACAAGCGCGTCGTCAGAAATATGTCAAGCGACCGGCGCGTTGTCCGGACAAGTTTTGCATAATTTGCCACATTTTACTATATACATAAAAAAGAAAGAAGGTAAGCAAAGACGTCTCAGCGTATACGCAGCCCGTCGTTTGGATACGACATAAACGAGTGTACAGGCCGGCGTGTGATCGTTATAAGCGAGGGCGACCCCTCCCTTACCTCATTCGCCTCTGCTCTGCATAATGACCGATGATTAATGGGTCTGGATCACGACGGTGCTTGATGCACAGGCGCACCAGCGTGTGCGTACACACTGTTTTTCTATCAAAGTCAAGCTCTGGCCGCGTCTTGCCTTCGCGTTACCTGGCGGCCGGGCCTGCTGTGTTTCAGGCTGCGTGCCTTGTGTATATGCCTAATGGCAGCGCGTCCGGGAGGCTCGCGCTGCGTATGTTCCCCAGTTTTACTGTATATATAGTTGCGTGCACTGCAGCTGAGCATGCGGGCAGCGCAGCCTTCGCCATTTAGGCACTTGCGAGAGAGGGCCTGCTTCGTGTGGGAGATGCACGGTATTACCGGGCGCCCAGGTAATAGTATAGTTAATGCACTCCCAAAACTATTTTTTCTTTTTCGGCCACGCTGGTGTGGAAGCTGCCCGCGTCCGGGTTTGGCCGAGGGAAAGAGAGCGAGCCGATGGGCTCCTGTCTGGGGTTAACCAGGAGGCCTGCTGTCGCCTTGGCTATAGGCCGTTAACTGCGTTGGTCTCGCGTTCGAACCCTGGACCAGAACGAAGTTTTCGTCGGCTTTCGTTTCTGTGGCGTCTGTACAGGTGTTCCTATGTAGCTTTGTGCTACAAGCGGGGTGGATGCCAATTGTACCGTTCGTAACCTTTACTACAGCTTGCGGAATTCCGCGACACTGATTTGCTCCATGTTCAAACGTCTTAACTTCTACGTTTGTATATAAGCTGACAAGACAATTTTGATTTTGAGGAAGTGCCTTCATAACGCTTATGAGGTATTGAGCAGGTACAGGAGCGCCGTAAGCTACAGGCACCACCGTTTAATAAGGCGATATGTTTATGAATTGGGAAGTGACCGTGAAATAATAAGTGAGGCTGCGAAGTGTACAAAAGAAGGGAGGTCACGAAAAGTGAAAATATTCCTACTCAAACTCCAGCGTTCCATGCGAAAACCATAAGCGCGTTATGGCATGGCTAGACAGCTAAATGACGTAATTAATTATTGCCAGAGTGATGATGATGTGTTAATAATTGCTTGGGAATTAAATAAACTCCTCAGTGTTTGTAGATGCACCTTCATATGGCCGGTAATCGATTCTGGCATGAAAACTTCGTTTTGAAGCGGTTTGTGCTCACTTGTACGATGGCAAAACATGATTCCCCAAGAATTTCGCGAATGTGTGCTGTAATAAGGAAGTTCCTGGGGATAGAACAAGCTTCTCCTGGCAGCTCAAGCCGATTTCGGTTTATTGCTATGCCTATCCCTTCCCTTCACCGCCGCTTATAGGGGTATCCCGTCGTCGTGGCTCTATGCCAGGTTCGGCATTAGGCATTATGACCCGACGGCTGTCAATCAGCCCTACTCTTCGGTAGATAGATCGATAGATAGATAGATAGATAGATAGATAGATAGATAGATAGATAGATAGATAGATAGATAGATAGCCGCCTACATCTCGGTGCTCTCCTGGTGGTTTCGCTCACTCGGTATACACCAAAATTGCCACTGTAGAATATCAGTGTATCACGAGCGTGAAAAGCTGATTGCAATACCGCTAAAGTTATATAATCGTCATGTGCGTCACGGTTAACGATCACCTGTGGAGCATACTTGTATAACGCTGCGTCCGGTGTAGGCGGGTGTGCGTCACAGGTGTATTTAGATGCGAAGCAGCTTATAGACGGAGGGGAGGCTATGTCACCCTCCCTCCCTCCATCCATCCGCCGTGCGGCGTCCACACCTGCACTGCGCATCCTCCTCCCCCTCCTCTCCTTGTCTCCTCTCCTCTCGGCATTCCTCCTTTCCTCTCCGAACGGCGAGCGCTGACTATGGAAACGCTCTTTCTTCGATGAACGCTTTACCAGCTCGCAAGGAACGAGAACGGGCCCTCGCCCGCAAGAGACAACGCTGACGCAGGCAGCGTCTGCTAGCGTCAAACCGATGCAAACGCGACACCTAGTCAAACCGATGCAAACGCGGTGTGCACCCCCCGTGCTGCTTCGCATCGCCTCATGGTCCCCTTTAGCGGGAAATGTAATTTTTTTTAAATGTTAGCCTTGCAGGTTATGTTCATCAACGACCGATCAAAATAGGTATTGAAAGTTTTATCACAACACACTTTGCGCGGGCCAAAGCTACGTTTGTCGCAGTGTTCGGTTGAAATGTAGACGCAACACGCAGATAGAGACAGACAGGTGTGCTGTAACAACCGAACGCAAACTACCAGGCGATAGGAATCGAACTCGAGTGCTTATTTCGAGCAAGAGCGCTAAAACACTGGTCCGCGCCGGGTCATGATCCCACGCGGTACATGTCGTAAACAAAACCATTGCGTCAGCAGTTGTGGTGGCGCTGTTCTAGCATCAATCGTGGTTCTTGTGTGTGCTAAAGGCCCTTATATTACCGTAAGGGACGATAAACATGTCCTACTGTCACCCAACATGCTTTCTTCCAGGCTTTTGTTGCTTTGTTTTGTGGGGTTTAACGTCCCGAAACTAGCTCTGATTATGATACGCCGTAGTGGAGGTCTCCGGAAATTTCGATCACCTGCAGGTTCCTTAACGTGCACTGACATCGCACAGCACACGGGCCTCGACATTTCGGCTCCATCGAAATGCAGCCGCCGCAGCCGGGATTCGATCCCGCGACCTTCGGATAAGCAGCCGAGTACCTCAGCCACTAGACCACCGTGGCGGGGCTGGTCGTGCTCTATATGCTCACTTTCATACATCAGCTGCAACGCCGTCAAAGCTAGTGCTCATGCTTATGCTGTGTACTTCCGCGACTAAAAAGTAGTGCGTTGCTTGCGGTGAGCAAAAAAAGAAAAAATGCCTCGCTGGCAGCCATAAATAACGGTGCATTTCTCATCAGCTTGACAAAACACGCGCGTATTTCCGGGCGAAACAGTCGAAATGTGCGATTATTGTATTTTATGTTTGTCGTTTTTTGTCGGAATGATACACCTATCCTTTTTTTTTCTTTATGGACTATACTTGCCTAACCATCACAGCGTTGCACCTGATGTACGAAACGGAAGTATAACTTTTGTAACCTGTTCGACAAGGAGTTATAGTGATCGACGGTTGACGACTGCAACAGTATTCTTTCAATGATTGTGTAGTAACAGAAAGAGAACAGTGTCCATTCTACGAGACTAACTTCTCGTTTTTGCTTTTTTTTTTTTTTCGAGCAGGCAAATCCGCAGGTCATGGTTCCTCCAGTGAAGATGACGGCGCTTCGGAAAATGGTCAGTGACAAGCTCACCTCTTTCACTGCCTTGAAACGCGCAAAAAATAGTTTAAAAAAAATTGGCCGCGTATCTGCGTGCTTCGCTGCAAATGTCGTCGAAAGACGATAGTCTTCTACTGGCCGTACTACGCTGCGCGAGATATGGACGCCGTTTGGCAGCGCCCTCGGGAAATATGAGCTTGTGCAGAATCCCTGAGCAACTGCCAGGAGGCAGCACCAAATCGTCGTCAGAGGCCTTTTTCGTGCGTAGCGTCGCATTTTTAGCGCAGCCTAACAAACACTAGGGGCTTCTTTTGGAATTACGTATCTCTGTATTTTATAGTAAAGGAACGCACCACCTAATACTGACGTATTGATGTTGCGCCTCAGATAGGCGTAATATTTGCTTTTTGATCGACAATGTCCACAAGTATTAACTCAGCTGCCAGTTCAAGGTGACTGGGCGTTAGGCAGGTGCTTAAACTTTTGGCCGGCCGGCTGAACCGTGTGACAGACAGACAGACAGACAGACCAAAATTTCTGCGTTCAACCATCCCAAGAAAGACTATCGTCTTTAAAAAAATGAAGAAATGAGTGACGCAGCGAGATGGGATCAACTGCGACAGGTTGCTTTCCGTTGCGACCCGCAATATGACGTACATCTTTATATGTAGCTGCATGAGTAATTCCGATTAATTCTCGCAAACTTGAGTATAATCGATGTTGACCGAAGAATTCAGCAACGACGCGGTCGCTGGCAAAACACCGTCGATCCCTTCTCGTTGCATCTCATTTCTGCGCCACGATTGATTTGATTAGCTGGACCATTGGCTGGACAGGAGCAAGCCGGGCCAGACTGTGTTTACAGCGGTGTAATATCGCTGCGATCGATACGGGGTTAACGGCCGACGCCGCGATTACGGAGACACGATAACGCCTGCGAATGCGCCTGTGGAAAGATAAAAAAAGGGCAGAAAAAAAAAAGACTTGTACAAACAAAGCTACTCGCGACTGCATATCGCAGTCGTGCACTGCTTGTATACACAATGATTCGCAATCGGTAGCTGTATAATGGAGATGAGTTAGCCTTAAAAGGGCAACTCCGGTGATTTTTCACTGTGCACTGACCTCGACAATATTTTCAATGTATTTTCTTCTCGTTGCTGTAATGATAAATGTCAAGCGAGGCGATTGAGTCGTTCAGTTTTCTGGAAAACGGATTGCAAAAGCATTTAGCAGATGCCCACGCGGGCCACCCTGTGTCTCTGACGTCATCATCGTCAGCGATGGCTGCCTGAGCAGACGGGTTGTATAAAGCCAAATGGTGGCCGGCGCGCTCGGATCTCGAAGGCCATGTTATGGTACAGGTGCACTTCTGTCGCTTTTTATCGACGGTCACGTCCACGCATAGTGTGGCCAATAATTGTAGGAAGCCAGGTGGGCGGTTTGAGATAATCGGTAAAAAATTGAATTGCAAGCGATCTGCGTATCTCCCGAGCCTGTGATCTTGCACGTTCAATGGAAGTGTGCCAAGGAACGTAGCCAGCAAATTTTGATCAGATCCATCGACGTCGAAAATTCACCGGAGTTGGCCTTTACCGGTGTTGACCTTTAAAGGGACTGGTCACCTTGCATCATAACACCGGATAATACAGACGGAAATGAAAGAATAAAAATAAGGATGACAGATACACAGTTCCACTCTGTGAAGAAGTATGAACATAACGAAGCTGTGGCTGCGGGATCGGCACGGCACTGTAGACTTTATCTGTCGACGCGACTCGATAGCAGGACGAACTTTTCCTAAGAACCTATAGCCATATAATACAGCTTAAGAAATTGAATGCATTATAGGTTTGGTTCACTTAGGGACACCTTCTAATAACTTTGATTGACGTCTTGCTCTCTTAATTCACATTTGATTTGACATCAAGTCACCTTTATAGTCCATTGAGTGCGCCTTCGATTCGCTTCGGCTCTCACTGGGTTCACAGTTAACCGCCATTTTGTTTTTGTGTACACGAGCCAACTGCCCCACGCAACATGCCTTGTCCCAGAGGGCCATGGGCTGGCGCCTTCGACCTACGGGGTCCCGGAATGTAGGGTGTCACCCTGGTACGCGGGACGATCCTGCGTGAGCCGCATACCTCCCTTTCCTGTTTACTACAGTGATTTCCGCCACCGCGCCCGCACAGCCTCCGAGATCGGCTTTATACGGCCGTGAAATTGTTCTATACGGGTCGTTTTGTCTGGCGATGCGGTTCGCGAGAACCTATAGCCGTATACGGGGCTTCGCCAAGGTACACAACATATGGTAGCCAAGCTTCCATAGAAGCGTTCATGTGTCTAGAAAATGGCGGCCGGTATGGTGCGTGGCGCCATCTATCGAGGAGCGGAAACATCCGGCGGTAGCGAGAATGACGCGGATGCGGCGTCACTTCCGTTACAGACAAGGGCGACGTCAACATTTCATGTTACGTTATTGTACCTTCAAGAGCAAAGTATTACAAAGGAGAGTGGGTAGCAAACACAGATAGTACAAAAACAACAAAAAAGTGAAGAAGCAAGGGAAAAATTAGCAGCAAACGTGGCTGGTTAACACAACAGCTGATTGGTTAACTAAGTCCGGTGGTGATGATGTCTGATATGGCCGAACGGAACATTGAATTGTCCTTGATGGCGACATATCTATCGCCGGTGGGGTGAAATTTTTTTGTGTGTGTGCCGCAGGTTCGCGACAGTATAGGTTCATTTTCTGAATACGTTACATTTTCGGACAGGTGTTGCGAAAAATCGTGTAGTACTTTACTTTCGGGTGTTTGATGAACTTGGCCTTTGCCTGACACAAAAGTTGCATCACTCGGCTAGCAAGAGTGGTCTCGTGATGTGTGGTTTGCGTTGCATCAAGGTGTGTCATGCATGTATAAATCAGTGGAACGTGATGCTCCACATTTCTTGAAGTTACCGCAGTAATAATAGGAAATTGCACTGGTTCTAGGAATTATGTGAACAGTTTTTATTGGACCCGCGCAATAAAATGTGAACGATGCAGGTAGGCACAAATTAAGGCGAAAACAACAACAACAACAACAACAAAGACCGTAAGCATATATCACAAGCACCGCGTGCATCTACATCCTTACGCAGTCTACGCGATCATGATGCACTTGGAATGCATATTCCGCGTTTTCGTTACTTTTTTCTTGTTGTTTCTGCGGGTTCTAGCGGAAAATTTGCAGTTTCTCTGGAAACATAAAGAAATCAAAATGCAAGCTCAAGCAAAGACACGTTTACATGAATGCAAAAGCAGCGCATTGTGTTTCGAAGCGCGTTTAGGCGTTTACATATTTCACTTCGTCTCCCTGTTGCCGCGCCACGGTGGTCTATGTGGTCTATAGTGGCTGTAGCACTCAGCAGCTGATCCGGAGCTATCGGGATAGTGACGGCTGCATTTCGATGGAGGCGATATGTTATAGAGAGAGGCTCGTGTGCTGTGCGATGTCAGTGAACGTTATGAGGAACAAACAAGTGGTCGAAATTTCCTGCACCTCAGCTACGGCGTCTCTCGTAATAATATCGTGGTTTTGGGACGTAAAAAACGCCAGAAATCAGTCAATCAAATCACTTCGTCTCACTCCATTTCTTCATCTGACTTCCGAGGTCCCTTTAGGTTGGCGTGGTCAGCTATGGGGTGTTTACGCGAGCCAAACTGCCGATTTGTTAGAGCTAACGTTACAGCGAAAGCCGTCTTTGTCTCGCGTGAGCCGTCGTCGCTGTCCACTGAACTGCCATCGGCTAAGCGGGCGAGTCACGCGATCTAGGCTCGACCAGTCAGGCGTAAGCGCGCTCGCGTTTCAAATAGCGGATGATAGGCCCTGCATACCGCATGAATACCTTGGATTTTCTGCCGAAGAGAGAAGATAGGAAGAAAGAAACAAACACAGTTTGTTTCCGCCCTTGAACCCGATCCCTCACACTCCAAAGGCGAGTGTCATCCCCGCTACGACTATTTATACACACCCACACATGTAAGAGCGGACATATTTGAACGATATGTATATGACTACACCTTCGCTGTCCCGCCATCGTCGGGGAGCGGATCGGTCGGTGATATTTTTTTTCTTCAGAATTTTCTACTGTTACAATGAATATCGAGTATAAGGAACTTATCTATGGTCCCGAATTTGCCCGTTCTGAAGCAGACAGCAATGTGCTAGGGCATGCAGGTACGTCGTCTGCTTTTTCTTAAAGCACAGCCGGCGAACACAGTTCACGGCCGTCTCCATTAAGCGTAAACACACGCATGAGAAGTCAAGTTAATGTCGGCGCAGGAGCAGGACATATTTTGTATATGTTCGCGCTGGGCAGGATGCACGCGTGGTGCTTCTCCACCTTGCATCGTCGCGTCGGTTTTATGGCTGTGGCTCGGTCGGCGGCGACGCGCCCAGATTTGTTGGCCCGTCGACTCTATATCACGTAAATCTTCCCCGGGAATAATGTGGTGCGTGCAGTGAACCGCGGTGTCTGTGCGGCGCGTAGACCAGCGTTGTGACCGGTGACCGGTGGCATGAAAACGAGCACCTCTTCATCAACTTCCCGGCCAGTTATAGCTGCAGTAGTTTCGAAGGCTGCCACCCCCCCTTCCCCTTCTGCTTTTTTTGTTTGGCGGCATAAGCTATTATGGGCTCGTTACAGTGGCCGTAATTTTACAGTCTGTTTGAGAAGTTCCGTGCAGAACTGTGGAAGCTACAGGCCAACCAGAAGGGCGAACTCATTTTAAACGTCTCCTTCCGCGGCTTGCCATCTGCCATTGGCGGGCGCCGCAGTGGCAGCCGCAGCCTTGGAAGGAGAAGGAGGATGATGAAGCAGGCCGGAATGAACCAATGAAATAAAACGTTCAAATAAAACAGTGTTCTGAGCGTGCAAACTCAGTGTCACTCTTGGTGGAAGGATCCCTTATTCCAGAACCCTCTGGCCGCAATCGCACCCCGGGCTCTGATGACGAGCCGTCGTTGGTCGTCCAAGTCCCAGGTGGAGATTCTTGCCCCCCACGTCTCTCTCGCTTCGGAAGAACTCTGCAATCGATGGCCTCGTGGCCTTGACCTTGCTGCACGCAACTAGTGCAACAAACGTTATAGGCGATGGCGTCCTCCGCTGCCGGTGTCCGTAACCGCTGTCTGGTTCACCGAGGAAAAAAAAGAAAAACTACGCGCATGTGCGGATTTGAACTCGTCTCAGTAGGCAGCGGTGCGACGACACCCACGACTGACTTCTCACCACCTTGGTTGGACGTCTCGCAGTTCTCAGCCACGGCTCCTGTGTGGTATAGTGGAGGATGCGATATGTGTTTTGTGACTGGCTGTAGTTTCAGAGATGAAGACGAAGAAGGCGCAGCAGACGAGAACGAGGAAAACGATTAGTTTTACCTGAAGTTTCATCATTTGTGCTTCGCCAAACCACACACATAAGGGTACTCGTTAAGACAAAGCAGTATTGGCCAATCCCCTGCACTGGGTATGTGCCAACTTACAGAGGGGAAGAAGAAGTAGAGGAATAACATGAAGACTACGAAGAAGGAGAGCAACAGGAAGGTGAAGAATTGAAGAGGAAAAGGACAGTGGAGAACGGCGACGGCTTACGACGATGACAACGAAGATGGAGAAGAGTGAGCAGAAATATAAACAGTGGAGGAGGAAGGAGAGGGGGAGGAGGGGAGAATCAGGAATGGAATAAGACAAAAAGAAGAGTGAGGGAGCTAGTACGCAGCCAGATCTATAAAGCTTATGAAAACTCTCTGCTGTGCTCCGTCCAGTGCGCAGGCCTCGAATCTTTTTATTTATTTATTTATTTATTTATTTATTTATTTATTTATTTATTTATTTATTTATTAAGATGATACCTTACAGGCCTAAAGTTAGGCACTGTGTAAGGGAGGCGACACATAAAAATAAGCAAAAATTATACATAGTAGACACATATGCATGAACAACACCTGTATACACCACATCATAACGAGAGCTGAAGTACAGAATAATTAAGTAGTTCTTCAGACATCTGTAAGAATGCAACACTGGCAAGATAGATCATATGGAAACTACTAGACACATAGGGTAATTTCATCGACACGTGTAGTCGAACAATATAGTAGTGTTATACAATAAGTCTCGCATAAAAAACAAGACGTGGCTCGTGGCGGGGCGGAAGAGGCGGACCTAGTTGAACGCACGCTTCATTTTATTCGCTGTATATCAGTCTACCTGCTGCAAGAGAATGTCGAAAGGAACAAAATCGGTAAACGTATAATTAAGCAATGCTTATAATTGTGATGCAGCGACGCGCTTTTTTTTTTAACATGAAAGTGTTTTATGCCGGGGTCCACCACGACCCATACGTCACTACTGTAAGGGATATGAATCAGTAAACTAATTTTCTTTCACTTTCCACGGTAAAGCATTTATGTGATGGATCAGATGGTTATGCCTTTATTTTATATTCGCATTACAAGCTTAGCATTAGTTTATTTAGAAACAAAAAGAAAATAATATATAGCGCACTAAAAAAAAAGTCGCACACAAGCGAAGAATGACACAACGCCCACGCCTTGTTTCTTGCCTTGCGCTTGTCTTCTTTTCTTATTTTTTCCTGCAGCGTTTTTTTTAGCTTTACAATGGATACACACCAAATCGACAAGCTGTCAGTTCTAACGCTTATCAATTAGTAGAACAAACAATGTGTCCATCGATGTGGTATGCAGCTGTTATAGAGGTCGGCTACGGACCCCCCCCCCTACCCCCCCCCCTCCCCTTAAAAAAAAACGCAAAAAAAAATTAATGCGGGTTAACTCCCGGCCGCGGCGAACGCATTTTCGATGGAGGGGGCAATGGTAAAAAAAATTTGGCAGTAATGAAATTAGAGTAATTAAAATACTCTTCGCAGTAATGAGTAATGTAATGAATTACTCTTGAGTGCTGGCGATTTAGTAATGCAAGGAATTACATCAAGCGAGTAATTTCAGGAAGATTACTCGTTACTTTCTCAATTACTTTTTGACTAGAGTGTACACGTCCGCTTCCCTTTTTACTTAGAAAAGTCGTCCACGAGAGGAACAAAAAATAACAAAGACAAGTTTAATCTGAGTGGCAGGTCCAGAGAAATTCGAAAAAGCCGCGCACTATTCCGAACTCGAACCCTTCATTAACGTTGTTGGGCGGCCGTGACACTCGAAACAAAACGTTGCGACGACGGCTTCATGCTTTGCTGAGGGCTGGACAGCTCAGAAACACGACGTGGGGGTTTTAAACGCGTTACTGTGCACCCAAGGGAGAGAGGGCTTTTCCTTAGACAAAACTACGATGGAATCTAGTTCCGGCGGCTCCCTCTGCCACCCAGCTATTCTTTAATCAAGCAAGCTTCCCGACAGGTGAGAAACATATAAATGCACGTCATTAACAGAGGGAAACGTTGTTGCCGCGACGGTTTAGCCGCTAATTTTAACGTAAGTGTTGTGTAATAAGGACTAGTACATGAAATAGGACACGGAGGGTGAAGTTTCGTTAATTTCATTACTTCTCGAAAGTAATGGTGATGTAAGGTCATTACTTTAGGCCAATGGTAATTTGTAATGTAAGTAAAGTAATTAGTAATGTAATTTAATACTTTTTTAGAAGTAATTTTACCATCTCTGGTGATATAGGGGACCGTCTACTGTCCTTTGTTAACGAGCACTAGGTGGTCCGAGCCTTCCACTATAGACCCTTTTCATAAACTGTAAAGCTAGCTTCCCTGCAATGCAACTTGCCCTACTAATGGCGACAGATGCCTTTATTTAAATGCTGTTAAAATTCAAGTTGCACATGCTGCCGCCCGTTTTTTGGGGATGTTTGTATCAGAAGGGCTGCGTCGACATTTTACATGCCCTATCGCAAGCAAATTGCGCTTGCACACGTTGTTTGCCGGATGGCCAATGCCGCCATTAGTAGGGCAAGCTTTGTTGTTTTGTGGGGTTTTACGTCCCAAAACCAGTTCTGATTATGAGAGACGCCGTAGTGGAGGGCTCCGGAAATTTCGACCACCTGGGGTTCTTTAACGTGCACTGACAACGCACAGCACACGGGCCTCAACATTTCGCCTCCATCGAAATGCAGCCGCCGCGGCCGGGATTCGATCCCGCGACCCTCGGATCAGCAGCCGAGTACCTTAGCCACTAGACCACCGTGGCGGGGCTAGTAGGGCAAGCTGCATTGCAGGAAAGCTAGCTTGCAGTTTATGAAAAGGGTCTATACGGCGCGCCTATTGGGGCGGTTTTTGGGACGTCAAAATCCGGCGTTTTTTTTTCTACCATATCGTGATATAGCTGGTTTTCCAATGTTACTGGCAGCCCTGTATAGCTGGCAGAGTGGTTCGGTTTGCTCAGGAGCTTGCCAAACATTTAAAAAAAAAAGCCAGATCACGTGAAGTGGGAATCAAGGAAATGCAAAGCACTCATCAGGAACGTAAAATGGATCTGCATTGCTGTCTCGCTATACCGAAGTTAACGAAACGGCCGCAAGAGCACCAATACTGTGGCATGTAAACCATGCCGCTCATGACGCGCATGTCATGATTCTAATGTGATGATCTGTCATTTACTTTCGTCATGTAGTCGTGTTGTGCCATAGCAATTTTGGTATCCGTCCCATTAACGAAACGCGTGACATGTAAATCATGCCGCTCGTGACATGCATGTCACAGTTTTCATGTTCTTAGAACGCGTCACCCATGGTCGTCGTACATTGTTGTCTCGCCATAGCATATTAAGTTAACGAAACGGCCGCAGGAGCACCAAGACCGTGGCACGTAAATCATGCCGCTCATGGTATGCATGTCATGATTTTTATGTTATGACCTGTCATTTATGTTCGTCATTCAGTCATGTTGTTGCATACCAATTTTCGTATACCCCACATTAACGAAACGGCCAGGAGCGCCTTAGGCGGCTATAGATGGACAGATACGCTCAAAGTCGCCGAAGTTCGCTAAGAAATGCTTCGAATTTCATAACCGAATGAGAACCGAAACTGGTGGACGCTTCGTGCAGCGTATGCGATGATGTCACAGCCTCTCCGCCATCGCAAATCTGGAGCTGGTGCCAGACAAATGAAAGTGGTGTGATGTTGTTGGACGATGTATCCAGTTATATGCCAGTTTTTCTCAACCTGACGGGGACGATTTGAGCGCTGGAGTATCGCTGTGTTGCTTTGGACCACCCGCCAGCCCGTGTAGGCAGCGTTGTAGGAAATGACGTCGGAAACACGGGTTGGCCCGCGTGGCTATCGGCTAAACATTTCAAAAATTCATATTCAGGAAAACCAAATTAACTGCAAGTGCCTGGCTTGGCATATATTATTACAGCTCCAGAGGAGAGCATATATTGAAGGTATAATTGAGAACAGTGGGAAGTGTAGAATCGCCGGAGGCGCCTTTTAAACCCCATCAATCGTTGTTGTTAAGGCCATTTATTGCCCGTGGGAAATCTGCATGTTCTAATTAGGTGAATGAGAAAGCGAAACTCGGACCTCGAAAAACCCTGCCACGCAAAAGTTTTGACCAGCATTGCGAAGAAAAAGTGTGAAAGGAACGATATGGAAATGCCAACATAACGGAACTCGCGGGCGTACGAGCACTTCCTGTGATTACAGGCCAGCATATCCTGTTACTATTATAGGCAAGACAGCTTGTTAGTACAACTGCAAGGAAATTTGGGTGATTTGGAATATGTTCGTGGCCCACGCACGCGTCAACTGGAAAAAAGAAGAGGAAAAAAAAAAGGCAGCAATAGCCGGCAGTCCATAGAAGTCGAAATACCTCCTAAACCACATATAATTTAAAAAGTCGATGAAAATGATGCAGGAACCTCGCTGTCTGTGTATCGATCAGATTGATAGAAAGCGTGTGCGAGAATTGGTCATCAGCGCTAATGTGTCTTCCATGCTTTATTTTCCTTTACTTGGAGCCCATCGCTCCTGCTAGTGGGCTCCGCCGCGTGACATGTTTAAAGAAACTTCTTCATGCAAATGTCGTTAATTTTCTATGCATACACATAGCGAATCAATGAATCAATCATTCAATCAATCGGTCGAAGATATTAACAGAGCAAGTAGATAAAGATGGAATCGTTGCACTCTGAAGACCATTCCCTCGAGAGAAAAAAGAAATGTCCCGTCGCTTCTCCTCCTTTCCGCCGGCTCCAGGGCAGTGCACATTTTTTTCCGGGCTCGCAAAAATGGGCTGGCAGCGACTGACCCCACACGCCGGAAGGCAGTCGGCGCGAGAGGAGCGTAGTGCAAGGGAGCGCCAGCAGCCGTCGCCAGCGCCGGTGTGTGAGAGAGAGGACAGCTAAAACAGCTCCACTGCTGTAAAACCCGAGAGAGTGCGTATAGCACGGGCATGCCAGTGATTTTCGTTGTGCGCCTGGGAACCAAACTCCCTCCCCACGCAGAGTAGCATGTGAGCGATATTTCAACGCCGGCTAAATTCTCTGCCTTTCATAAAGAGCTCTCTCTCTCTCTCTGAGAAGTGCCATGGGAGGAGAGATCGCGCCGCTCGGCGAGGCGCCCTCCCTGGCGCGTCGCGGACCGGAAGCGTGAGCACGCGACAGGAGCAGACGGTCGTCGACAGGGCAACGCCATAAAGTGCTACGCAATTAAAACCCAGCGTCAAACGGTGCCGCTGCCGCAAGTTCGAACACAGGCATCCATCTTCCCATTGTATGGCCCATGGTACGGCGCGACGGGACGCTGCGGCCAGCGAAGACAACTTAGGTATCTAACTTTAGCGGCTGTTCCAGACTCCGCGATACCCCGAGTACGTAAACATGAGAAGCGTAATGTAAAGGCGTCTTCCCCATTGTATAGCCCATGATAGAGCGCGTTTATATAGGACGTGTACACTGCGGCTAACGGAGACAACTCGGTTAGTATCTAACTTTAGCGGCGGCTGTTCCAGACTCCGATGCCTTTAGTGCGTAAACAAGAGAAGCTTATTGTTTGGGCTGCGTGAGATTTTGTGGGTGAGTTCGCGCTCGTGGATACGTGGCCGACCGGTTGTCGTGGGGATTACGTAGTTCGTTTACCGTCTTGTCGGGCGCGTGCTTGACCGCGTCAGGTTGCACAGAACCGCCATAGCTCTTATATATTACATATAATACACGAACGCGGGTATAGCTTTTTTAGGGCAGCCTTGGTTTATTTGAGCTCCAAGGAAGTCGGTGTGACAGCTGCGCTGGTACGGTGTCTCTGAGCTGAAGACGTATACTTGAAGACACGCAATAAACATGACGATGCTTGTGATTTCATGCGTATAGTGAGCAATAATGTGTGTGTGTGTGTGTGTGTGTGTGTGTGTGTGTGTGTGTGTGTGTGTGTGTGGCGCCTGCGCGCATGCGAATATTATTGCATCGCATGCTGGTATTTTGCAATTTGGTTTCAAGAACCTACGGCTGGAACGGGAGACTGTTCTTCTTTCAACAGATTAGGTCACAAAGGGACCACTGACTGTGACGCTTGACTTCGTTTGGTGCCGTTAACTATAGATAACGTGTGCGTTTTTTTATTTTTGCTGAACCCCAGACGAACATATAAATCGTAACTGAGAACGTTTCCGCGGTCACGGCATCAGCCAGTGCTATAGTTCCGCCTCGAGTGACGCGGTCGTTGTGCCATTTGTGACGTATTTCTGAAGAGAAAAGCGGGCGATATACAGCCGTATTTCAATTTCCGAACTCTCCGGCGCGTGCAGTGTAATAATATTTGGGTCGGGCGCTCACGGGAGCATTCGCGACTGATCGTTGTCTTATCGTTACAGCGTTATCTGGCTGTGCTCGGTGTTGCATGGCTCCTTTGATAATGTAGACGGCGCTGCGAGTTCGGGCACCTATAGAGCGGCCTCAGGGGTGCACCGTGTTCCTCTTCCCAAGACCAGTATCTCCCCGATCACGTGACCCACAGCTCTTGCTGTCAATGACGTTTCCTTCTCCAGCTTCTGCGTCTCCTCCTCTTCGAATGACCGCTTTCAACGGCTTCTGCGATTTGTCTTAGATCTACACAAGCATGCTTTAAAGGGACGCTGAAATGAAAAGTTGAAGTGCTTTAGAGTGATCACTTGTAATCCGAGAACTCGATCATCGTTAATTTCAACATCTCACGTTCAATATTAAAAAAAGAGGAAATGAATGTCGAAGTTGTAGCTTTGAAGTTCGCGCCCTATCTTCGGCCTCTTGACGTCAGAAGGCTGATTTTCTTTAATCATTGCTCTCGACGAATTCGCTCCACCAAACATTGTGAAACCCCCCGTATTAGGTATCTGGCTTCCTTAGAACACAATTAATATCTTTCTTACCGATAAGCAGACGTCGTCATTGATCTGTGACGTCAGGCGTTTTAGTGCTGGAACTTCAAAGTGACGTCGCCACCGTATTTTCTTCTTTTGTTTTCGCGTTTTGTAGCTTACCGAGGGTCCTCTCCTCGCAAGATTGGTGTTTATGGTATTGTGAAGAGCTAACCTATACTATTACGAGAAACATATTCAGTATAGGGTCTCCTTAAATGATGACCTGGTTTCATATATAGCTCGTAAGATGTAAAGCACGCGCGCGCACTGGAGAATGACTAATTTCATTTCACCGCGGAAGGACTGTATGAAGCCCTAAGCGTTAATAATTATAATAATAGCAGTAACAGAAAAAGAACCCCTGAGAGGCCTTACATGGGCAGGCCTGACGCTGTCGGTCACTCGCTGACCAGACGGGTGTCGGTTACTCAGGAAGCTGAACCGCGAGAGGTCATTCGCAGGGATTCCCGCTGTCTCTTCCCAGACGGCCGGCCTCTTTTCTCCCCCGACTCTAGCCAGACGCTTCTCTCGTCGTTGTAGTCTTTTTTTTTTTGTTTTCTGTACACACACACACACCTTGTCTGGGCTCCCAAGACGATCCTCCGCGAAGCGCTTGCCCTGTTCCTCTATCCGTCGTTGCCTCCATCTCCCCCTCCCTCTCTCTCTCCACCGAGACGTTCTACTCTCCTCCTTCGATTAGACTCGATTCTCCACTCTTTGTCGAAGTAGTTTGTGCTGTCTTCTTGCAACCACACACGCAAACCTGCCCTCACAGCCCGGCGGGGTGCCAGCCCGTCGGCATCTCTCCCTCTCTCTCCTTCTCTGTCGGTTTGTGTTGTATGTAGTTCTTCCGCGTTTCATTTCCCCTCCTCCTCCTCCCAATGTCGGCCGCTTGGGTAAGAGTGGGGGAGGGGACGCCCTTCGCTTCTCGGTTGCCTAAGCCTTCAACAGCGTATATACGCCGATACGCGTTCATATCATCCATCATCTCTTTCAAAAGCTTCAGAGCGTGCTTGCTTTCCTGTGAAGCGACGACGCCGGCTCTCTGCAATATCACGTGGAGGGGAAAAAAGAAAATTTTAAAATTCTCCAGGAGGCGTCGTCGCGTGATTCCTCTAGCTATAGAGATAAGTAAAAGGCGCTTAGGAGTTTTGGTGGCGTAACGGTATGGGCAAACAGAAAGGCAAGGTAGTTCGAATAATATTGTTACTCCACAATGCTAATGGCTAACAATAGGTAGGTGCGGAGAAAAATAAAATTGTTGTGGAAATATCTGTGCTCCTGGAGAACAAGCGTGTGTAGGGGATAAAGTAAATGTATAGAGCTTGGTGGCCCACGGGCTACCGCCCCGTTATAAAGGGGACGCTCATAACATCCATCCAGCTAGCCTCGGCAAGTGAGCCTCCTGTGACGCCTAGTGCTCTGTGCCTGTAGGTTACGATCGGGCCCACGTGGTTGCCGTTCGAGATTGCTTGGGTACGCGATAACATTTAGTGTGGCGCCTGAACGTACACGAATCTGCCGGTTGCCTGTCACGTGACCAGGGACTAGTTTCCCAGAGTTCTCACCCCCCCTTAACACTGTTTCCTGACTGGGTTTAGAGATTGTCGCCTAGCTTTTCTTCATTCTTAACGTGGAGGCCAAGGATGTGTCAGGAAGAATTATTCTGGCTAAGCCCCTGTCCCGCATTCCAAGCTCACTGGACCGCAGTCTCTCCGGATGCTGCAGGCAGGTTCGTTCCCGTCTCGTAGCAGGTACAGTCACTTTGCTGAAGGCATAGATTCAGGATGTCCTATAGCTGTGGGGCGGATAACTGCGCACTCGCTCACATGGTCTGGCAGTGCCCGGCGTTACGTAGCGCAAAGTTCAGCACAGAACAGGGCTGGGAGAGGGCCCCTTACAAGCTGCGAGCTCTCAGTCCAGGTCTCAGCAGTCCAGGAGGCCTGCGAACGGGCGGAGGGCCACGGTCTTCCAGTACAGGCGTGGGGGCGGCCAGCAACTGCGGCGGACTCCTCTTCGAGGAGGGGGGGTGTCTGATCGGAGTTCTCCAGGACCAAATAAAGTTCATTTAACCTTCACCCTCACACCGTCTATACTGGCAAAGTGGATGCTGCAGTTTTCGCCTCTAGGCTTGACAGATGCCCGCTTGGAGAACGCGTGCTTTCGTTCTGTTAGTGTAGAGAAGTATAGGTTTGCATGGGTTGGGGGTGGTTGGGGGCGCCACCCTCCCCCTCTAAACTACAAAGGGGGCGCCGTGTCTGTCCCGTACATTTACGTTGCACATCGCTTTGACCGTAACGACCTCAGGATCCAGGTCCAGAGGTAGGAGGTGGGAGGGATTTGTCGCTGGGAAGTTTCGCTGCCCCTCGTAGCGAACACTGGGCACGCCTACGCAGCCAGCTGCGTATTGGTGGGCGCGATCTCCAATAGACCCTTTTCATAATTCGCAAGTGCGCTTCTCTGCACTGCACATTTGCCCTAATAATGGCGACACCTGTCTTTATTTAAAGGGCAACTCCGGCGACTTTTCAGTGTCCACTGATCTTCGTGAAATTTTCAATATGTATTCTCCTCGGCACTGTAATAATATATGCCAAACCAGGCGGTTGCACGTCATTTAGTTTTCCTGGAAACGAATTTTAAAATTTTTTAGCGGATTCCCCCGCGGGCCACCATGTGTTTATTAAATGCTATCAAAATTCAAGTTGCACATGCTGCGGCGCGTTTTTTTTTGGGATGTTTGTATCAGAAGGGCTGCGTCGACATTTACATGCCCTATCACAAGCAAATTGCGCTTGCACACGCTGTTTGCCGGATTGCCAATGCCGCCATTAGTAGGGCAGGCTGCATTGCAGGGAAGCTAGCTTTACAGTTTATGAAAAGGGTCTATAGAATAATCACAAGGATGAAGAACACAGAGCAGCACCGACCAAAGTAAAAGTAAATATATTCGTAAAAGACGTTTCGGCTCCCGCACGGGAGCCTTGTTCACAAAACGAAACCCCGTTCCGAAACGTCTTTTACGAATATATTTACTTTTGCTTTGGTCGGTGCTGCTCTGTGTTCTTCATGTTATTCCCCGACCAGACGGGATTCCGTCCAACTCTAGACTTCATAATCACAAAGACTTCGATTCTCTTGACACTTTTGAATGTGACGGTGCCGGTCAGTTGCAGAGACTCCTTAAAACATGTCAACCATAAATATGGCAATGTACGCGGCAGTGAACGTGCTCTGCGGTTTCAAGTATGCAGTTTGAAATCTCCCGCTCTTTCGTCAAATTGCGTCACTTATAGGAGCACTAGGACTGCCGTCGCTCGGCATTTTTGGCGTCCTTAAGGATTAGCCTGTCTACGCCCACTGCAGGGCAAAGGCCTCTTCCATGGATCTCCGATTATCCCGCTCCTGTGCTAACTGTGCTCAATTTTTCCCCGCAAACTTCTTGATCTCATCTGCCCATCTAACTTTCTGCCGCCGCCTTGCCACGCTTGCCTTCTCTAGGAATCCACTCTGTTACCCTTAATGACCAACGGTTGTCTTCGCATTACATGGCCCGCCCACGTCCGCTTCTTCTTCTTAATTTCTATTAATATATCCTTAACACGCGTTTGTTCCCTAACCCACACTGCTCTCTTCTTGTCCCTTAATGTTACGCCTACCATTTTCCGTCCCATTGCTCGCTGTGTCGTCTTCAATTTATAGCTGAACCCTCTTAGTTTCTGCCCCGTAGGTGAGTACTGGTAAGATGCGGCTGTCGCACACTTTCCTCTTCAGAGGCAATCGTGAGCTACGATTCATTATCTGAGAATGCTTGCCGAAGGTAATCCTTGAACTCAAAACGAATAATGAAAGCTTTACAAGCACGTCCTTGCGCGATTACGAAATCAACCAGTGCTTATTCTGCCGTAAGCGGCGTATTGTTAATGGTCTTAATTAGGATGCCATGGGCCGTCTAATTAAGAAGACCACTGACACACAGACGCTTGCAGAGGCGCAGTATCTGTCCAGCAAAATTAGCCATCTTAATCTCGTATATATAGGGCTCCACGTTAATCTAACGAGTTTAGCATTATCGTTCACTTATTCCGTTTGAAGTTTATGAAGGGGTCACAATCTGGGTATCTCGCCACGGCATGATCGTATATGCGGAAGAGGTGACGTCATCTTTCTGCGGGTGACGTTCGGCCTATATTCCCGTGCATATAACGGAGAGGCTGCAGGGCTGACACGTGTGATCTGCAGGAGGGGCTTTAGTTCATAAAGAAAGCGTATAAACCTGCATTGCTTGATCGCTGTAAGGCGTTATTAGCGCGAAACAGGACGGCATGTGTGTTGGCCTTGTTGCGTCATCGCAGCCGCGGTGGGGGTTATGCTTCTGCGTGCCTTTTTTTTCCCGCTTCGCGCATCTTCGATCGAAGCGTGTGCTCGCGACCATACACTTCCGAGGCACTGAATTCCCGGGCTGCACTGGCCCCGTCTGCCCGCATCCGCAGTGTGGCGCAATGTGTCGTGCTGCGTGGTGTCGGGCAGCGCGCGTTTGTTTCGTGAACGCCGCGCGTTAGCGCAAACGTACCCTTCTGATGATGTCGCGAGTGCTTTTTTTCCTGCATAGTATATATAAGCCCTGCGTAACAGCGCCTCTAGAGGGCGGTGTAGGTGAAGTATGTATGTATGTATGTATGTATGTATGTATGTATGTATGTATGTATGTATGTATGTATGTATGTATGTATGTATGTATGTATGTATGTATGTATGTATGGGTCGGGTCCGAATAGAATATATTTACTTTTGCTTGGTAGGTGATGCTCTGTGTTCTTCATGTTATTCCCCGACAGACGGGTTCCGTCCAACTCTAGACTTCATAATCACAAAGAAGTCGATCCTCTTGACACTTTTGAATGTGACGGTGCCGGGTCAGTTGCAGAGACTCCTTAAAACATGTCAACCATAAATATGGCAATGTACGCGGCAGTGAACGTGCTCTGCGGTTTCAAGTATGCAGTTTGAAATCTCCCGCTCTTCTTTCGTCAAATTGCGTCACTTAGAGGAGCACTCGGGCTGCCGTCGCTGGACATTTTTGGTGTCCTTAAGGATTAGCCTGTCTACGCCCACTGCAGGGCAAAGGCCTCTTCCATGGATCTCCGATTATCCCGCTCCTGTGCTAACTGTGCTCAATTTTCCCCCGCAAACTTCTTGATCTCATCTGCCCACCTTGCTTTCTGCCGCCCCCTTGCCACGCTTGCCTTCTCTAGGAATCCACTCTATTACCCTTAATGACCAACGGTCGTCTTTCTTCGCATTACATGGCCCGCCCACGTCCGCTTCTTCTTCCTAATTTCTATTAATATGCCCCTAACACGCGTTTGTTCCCTAACCCACTCCGCTCTCCTCTTGTCCCTTAATGTTACACCTACCATTTTCCGCCCCATTGCTCGCTGTGTTCAATTTATAGCTGAACCCTCTTAGTTTCTGCCCCGTAGCTGAGTACTGGTAAGATGCGGCTGTCATACACTTTCCTCTTCAAAGGCAATGGTGAGCTACGATTCATTATCTGAGAATACTTGCCGAAGATAATCCTTGAACTCAAAACGAATAATGAAAGCTTTACAAGCACGTCCTTGCGCGATTACGAAATCAACCAGTGCTTATTCTGCCGTAAGCGGCGTATTGTTAATGGTCTTCTTAATTAGGATGCCCTGGGCCGTCTAATTAAGAAGACCACTGACACACAGACGCTTGCAGAGGCGCAGTATCTGTCCAGCAAAATTAGCCATCTTAATCTCGTATATATAGGGCTCCACGTTAATCTAACGAGTTTAGCATTATCGTTCACTTATTCCGTTTGAAGTTTATGAAGTGGTCACAATCTGGGTATCTCGCCACGGCATGATCGTATATGCGGAAGAGGTGACGTCATCTTTCTGCGGGTGACGTTCGGCCTATATTCCCGTGCATATACCGGAGAGGCTGCAGGGCTGACACGTGTGATCTGCAGGAGGGGCTGTAGTTCATAAAGAAAGCGTATAAGCCTGCATCGCTTGATCGCTGTAAGGCGTTATTAGCGCGAAACAGGACGGCATGTGTGTTGGCCTTGTTGCGTCATCGCAGCCGCGGTGGGGGTTAATGCTTCTGCGTGCCTTTTTTTTCCCGCTTCGCGCATCTTCGATCGAAGCGTGTGCTCGCGACCATACACTTCCGAGGCACTGAATTCCCGGGGCTGCACTGGCCCCGTCTGCCCGCATCCGCAGTGTGGCGCAATGTGTCGTGCTGCGTGGTGTCGGGCAGCGCGCGTTTGTTTCGTGAACGCCGCGCGTTAGCGCAAACGTACCCTTCTGATGATGTCGCGAGTGCTTTTTTCCTGCATAGTATATATAAGCCCTGCGTAACAGCGCCTCTAGAGGGCGGTGTAGGTGAAGTATGTATGTATGTATGTATGTATGTATGTATGTATGTATGTATGTATGTATGTATGTATGTATGTATGTATGTATGTACAAATGCGTCGCTTACGCGGCTGCCTATAAGGAGATGCAAAGGCGAAAACCTTTGACGGGCGTATTAAAAGACGCTTTTGCAAACCTGGTTTCGAACCGCATTTCGCGTGAGGCCAATACCTGCACGGAATCAGACAAGATTAATTAATTAATGCTGAAATACTTACTAATTAGCATCGCACTTACTCTATTATTGATTACGTCTTATATGAATGTGCCGTCTTACCATGCTGTGGAGCGCTTCGTGCGGGACCATAATTGGGCCACAAGAAAGGGATCGCGGCCTGCAGTTTCATTACAGCGAAGCTGTAATAGGCCAGGTTCCAGGAGATCGCCCGTAGGCAACAATTTTTCTTTTCCCTTCAACGCTCGCCGCGTTGGCCGGGCCTCCGTGACGTCGTCGCACGTGCGTCGTCATAGCAACCGACATGCGCAGCAGTCGGTTAGTTCCCCTCTTCGCGCACCTATGTCCGTTGGTAGTCGAGAGCCTCGCGACTTCACTTTCAAGACGCGACTCTTCCTTCTCCCTCCGCGCTCACCGCAAAGCAGTGGAGCCCTAGACTGAGGGCGCCACCCAGCGAGGAAGAATGGCCTTCCTGTTTCTTACAGCGAGGCCGTATGCCTCTACCAGCCAAAGAAATTTTCGTCGCGTGGTCAACGTCAACATAAAATGCCAGCTAAAAAAAAAAAGAAGGCAAGCCACCATAGCGCGCTGGAGAGGAGAGGCGCACGGCGAGGGGAGCGCGGCGCATGCGCATAAGTCATCCGGCGCGGCGCATGCGCACCAGGGGTGTTACGTCATCCCTCGCCTCTACCGATAAACAATAGCGTTGCGCAGCATAGCGGAAGCGAGGTAGAGAGGAGGAGTGAAGCAGGCGATAGTGGGATGCATGCAGCTGCTGCCGACGCCGACCGCATTTCCCTGCGCTCGCGCCGAGCACGCCCTGTGCCTGTGACTCTAGCGGCGGCCCAGCCGCTTGCTAGAGCAGAGACCGGTCTAGCAACTCATTCAGTTCATTGCAGGCTACTGTGGGTAGACCACGGGAAGAGGCCAGAAGAACAGCGTGAATATAATGCTCGACGGAAAGAACAAAGAAATGGTGGGACCCTTAAGCTTCACCTTAAGAGTTGAACGCGACAGCGATGCCTGACGCCATTCTCATCGCGCTCTCTTCCGCTTGCCGTGCTCTTCAGTCGCCTAGCCACGCAGTTTTCAGCTTTGGTGTCTGCCTTCTCTGCCTCTGTCTTGCGTGATCCTCCTCGTCCTCTTGCGGCATTTGACATAGACGCGCCATCGAAACTCGCTGGTGAAAAAGGCACCATTAGAACTGAGGCTTGACATACAGTTGGTAATGGCTCATCTTGAGAGGGGTGCAGCGCTTGTGGAGATGTTGACATCCCCTGATAAGCTTTTATCACGTGACGCTCGCGTTTCCTCAAGGCTACTCCAAGATGGCTTCCCCGCGGGGTACGAGCCGTGACGTCATCACCGGTGTTCTCGCGGTAGCGCTACCTGGCGGCAAGGATTCGCGGGAACACGGGGAACGATGGTCGCGAGATCTCTTGGGCTTGGGACGTCGTCGCGCGCGAAACCGAACCGGAACCGAAACGAGTAGACGCTTCGGGAATCGTATGCGATGTCGTCACAGCATCCCCACCATCAGAAATGTGGAGCTGGTGCTAGAAAAAACGACAGTGGCGAGGTCATCCGACGACTTATCGAGTTGTGTGCCAGTTTTTATGAACTTGGCAGCGAAGGTTTGAGCGCTAAAGGTGTCACCGCTTTGCTTTTGACGGCCCGCATGCTCTGGTATAGGCAGCGTTGTAGGTAATGACGTCACAGACACAGGGTGGCCCGCGTGGGAGTTCGCTGAAAAGTTTCGAAATTCATTTTCAGGAAAACTAAATGACTTGCAACTGCCTGGCTTGGCACATATTATTACACTACCGAGGAGAATACACGTTGAAGATTTAATTAAGATCCGCGGACGCTGAAAAATCGCCGGAGTTGCCCTTTAGAGGCGACGCTCAAGCGTCCTCCAAGTTTTCTTCGGTCTATTTGTCACATCCTTGTGAAATTTCCTGTTTGACGACGCCAAATCCTCTAAACCAAGTTCACCAACTATCTTAAGCGCTCTTTTTCGGTTCAACGCACTCCGGGCGCAGGATGTGTTGCGACGAGGCAACATGCAGTCGACCTCGGGAACCCAAAAGAAAGGCCGATTATTGCTGGCCGGAGCCAAAGGGGCGAACGTGATCGGATGTGTCTCTTTAGCCCTGTGAAACAAGCAGCGAAACAAGCAGTGGGGTTGTACTGAAGTCAATACCCACGCCTAGTTTGAAGAGCGCGCACTGGGTGGGTGGGTGGGTGGGGGTTTACTATACCCGAAAGTACGATACCAGAAAGGCCGCGTGAGACACACACACACACACACACACCTAGAAGCGAACGCGAGCAGGTATGTAAGCTCATTGCGAAGCCGCAAGTCCTCCTGTAGGTTGTGGTTGAACTGGCTTCATACGGGCGACTGCTTTCACGAAGCGTTCCAGTAATCATTAGAACAAAGCTCCGCGAAATGACGGGGATACGTGGGTATAGGCTGCGCCCATATAGTGAAAAAACTAAGTGCCTAGTCCCACGCCTCGTGAAATCTGCAGGGTAAACAGCGAGCGGGGCTGGGCCGAGTGTCTCAAGTTCTGTATCTTCATTATGTGTAGCAGGGGGCAGAGGGCGATGATGTCGGCAGCCGGTGGACGTCCGCTTTTGCATTCACCGCAACTTAATTGATTCAGAATCAGAATCCATTTTTATTATTACAAGTTGAGTAAGTTACAGGCATTTAGAAGGAGGTCCCATAGTCAAGAGACTGCATCGGGACCTCCTGTACAAAAACAAATGAGGTAGTAGGCAATTCACAGCAGCAGTAGCGAAAGATAGTAGTGAAGTGAAAAACGTAAGAAAAAAATATACGAGTGATTACATTAAATAGCAAGGTTTTAACATGTCACTAAAATAAGAGATAAAAAAAAGTGTACATCACTTTAATAACCTTAATCCAAGATACACTGAACAAAAAGCACACAATGAAAAAAAAAAAACGTTGGTTTCTGGCGTTTTGCGTTCTAGGAAACCACAACACGATCATGAGAGACGCCGTATATGTAGTGAAGGGCTCCGCCAAATTCGACCACCACGTGGTTCTTGAAACGTGCGATAACATCGCAGAACACTCGGGCCTGTGGCATTTTCGCCTCCGTCGAAATGCAGCTGCCGCGACCGCTGGATTCGATCCCGCGACCTTCGGGGTCAGCATGCCGAGTGCCAGAACTACTATGGACCACCGTAGCATGGCTCAGCGCGACCAGAGACCCTTTCTTTCTTTCTTTCTTTCTTTCTTTCTTTCTTTCTTTCTTTCTTTCTTTCTTTCTTTCTTTCTTTCTTTCTTTCTTTCTTTCTTTCTTTCTTTCTTTCTTTCCCTTCACATAATCACTATTGCACAGCAGTGAAATGAGACCGTGAGTGTGGGTAAACTCCGGTACAGGTCGAGAAAAAAAGCGGTGTCAGCCCGTCAAAGGACCCCCTCCAGCAAATGGTGCCGCGACGTCACGTTTACAAAGCGGTACCATTGGCTGGAAGGTAGAAGGGGGTGGGGGGGTCCTTTGACGTGATGACGTGTATAGTGCTTCGAGAGCAGGAGCGCGAGTCGCCTCTTCTTTATTGCGTGTCAACGGCGGGATGGAACGGACATTGCAACCCCCCTAAACTTCAAGGTCACTAAAGTAAATCCGGCCTTCAAGGGACACTAAAGTAAAAGGTGACGTGCTTTAAACGATAAGGCGTATTTTGAGAATGTCGTTGGTTTTGCCATTTTTTGTTCAATATTAAAATAGAATTCTAATGTCAAAGTTTCAGTTTTTGAAATTCGCGCCTGAACTTCGGCACCTAGTGACATCAGAAGGCCGATTTCTTTTCTTTTTTTTTTAGTATTCGCCGAATTCGGTTCATCAGATGTTCTGAAACCACCCGTATTAAGTCCCTGGCTCCCTTGGGACACAATGTTGGGTCTTTTTTTTTATCGATAAATACTTATGCACGCATTAGCAGAGGGCCGTCAAAGATGCGTGACGTCACGCGTTTTAGTGCTGAAACTTCACAGCGGCGTCGCCACCCGTGTTTTCCTACTTCCTTTTTTTTTTGCGTGCGTTTCCTAGCTTATAGCGAGGGTCTTCACCTCGCGAGACTGGTGTTATTGGTTTCGTGAAAAGCTAACCTACTAATACCAGAAAAACTGTTTTCCCACTTCTGTGGCCCTCACTGTAAATATGAATTTCGCGATCCAGTATAATATGGCCGAATAATGACTGGCGCCTTCCGCGCCTTTCTTCTAAAATTTTATTTGTTTATTATTATTTTTGTTTCGACGTGTCGAGATATGCGACGCCTACATGGCTAGGCATCCGTGTTCCGAGGTATACATCACGATAGCAGCTGACCATGGAGCTCGCCAGTACGTGCGACCTTCTTGCCGTCAACATGCTGTAGATGTGCGTCTTCCTCACCTACACGCTTGGCGGCGCTGTAGGCGCCGACTTATAAGCATGTATGCATGCTTATAATATATATATATATATTATAAGCATGCATACATGCTTATAAGTCGGCGCCTACAGCGCCGCCAAGCGTGTAGGTGAGGAAGACGCACATCTACAGCATATATATATATATATATATATATATATATATATATATATATATATATATATATATCCACGGTTTGAACTGCGCATCAGGGCGACCAGAACGTGCTGGCATTGTGCGCCGTTATCTGTCACGTTCTCGTGCAAGATCTCTTGAGCATGAGTGGCATGCGTCGTGAGCCACCTGGAACAAGTAATATTCCTTTATGATAGCCCTTAGTATTAGTTATCACTTGCTTTTTTTGCGATGTCTTATCAGTATACAGATAAGACCTGACAACTTAGCTATAGAGGCATATAGTGTTCATGACGGTGTTGTTATCAAACTGTAGCAGCGAAGAATATCCAGAACGCAAAATACTACGTCAGATCTAGTAACGTGATCTACCTTTACATTAGAGAAAGAAAATCAGACCAGTCGCCCCGGCTCCATGATATATATGTACAAAATAATTTTTAACGTACAATTACGTGTTATGAAAACATCATTACCGAAGCCGAATTTGTGTTTCGAGGTTCGTAGCTGGACGTTCGTATTCGCTTCGTATTCGAACAATTTCGACATTCGCACGTCCGCGAATAAGGTAAGAAAGAACGTACCGCCAACTTCCGCGTCCGCGGCGCGCCTGTACCGTTTTGCGCGCCCTCCTCCCGACGCGCCCTGCGAGCGTGTACGCGCCATGGATACCGGTTCATTCCGCGTCCAGTTACGGTCGGTCGACTATACATATACTATATAGAGGGAGAGGCCGGTGTACTATACATAGCTCGTGCCAGACAGGCCGGCCGAGGGGGGGGGTCGACTTGTCTGGGAGTCTGGATGACATTGCTGGAAGCCGCCGGCGGGGATCGATCCATCGGCGTCGGCGCAGCCGATGATGATGATAGCAACGACGCAGTGCACATTGCTTCGGGAGGCGTCGGCAAAGGCTCCCTTTCCCCCCTCCATTCCCTTTCTTCCTTCGACGATGCCTTCCCCCCCGTCGTCCCTCCACAGTTTCTGTGCCGGTCCTGCTTCCCGCATGCGCAATACTCTCCCGGGCCATTTTCCGTTTTAACCATTAGTCCCGAGCAACATTATTTCGTAAGAGTTATTCATTGCGAATCGTCGTGCGTGCCCCTTTCTCTCGGCTCCCTCTTTCCCGAATTCCTCCTTACGCAACTTCCCTGTGTAGGTCTCTGCCCCTTCGCAATCTTGTGTTGCGCCGCCCCCTCTTCAGGCTCGCTTTCCATCTCCCCAGACCTATTCGTTTCCCTGTCTCCCCGCTTCGTTCCTTATCTTTCCCCATCCTCCGTTCCTTCTCATCCCCATCGCGCGCTTTTTCCAGAGGCTGCAGCTCGGTGGCGGCGGTGGCCGACCCCCCCCCCCTTCTCTCCCGTCGCCACTCCCCCTTTTTTTTCCTTTCCTTCATCGTTGTCACTTTTCTGTTTTGCTTGTCTGGCGTCGCTGTGGGCGCCGCCGACACTGTAGCCGCGGCAGCAATGCGGTAGTGCTTCGCGGCTCGCTGCACTGTTGAGAAAGAAAAAAAAAAGGAAATCAATAGGGATATAGGCGGGGATATAAAAACCGGAAGAAGGAGCAGCGGTATACGAATGTGAAACGGGAAGCCGAACGTATAACCGTGTAAGCCGGGGCGACTCTCTATACATGATATGTAGCCACGTGCGCTGTTGCTTTTGAGCACCGTGCTTGTACCGAGCGTTTCTCTTTTTATTTGGAAAGCTTGTCCTTAAGAGAAAGCGAGAGAGCGACGGACACACAGGAATAGATAGATAGATAGATAGATAGATAGATAGATAGATTGATAGATAGATAGATAGATAGATAGATAGATAGATAGATAGATAGATAGATAGATATGGAGATGCACAGACAGATATAGATCGATAGATGTAGATACAGCGATAAATAAATATACGCGCAGGTAGACAGACGCATAGACATACGGATACATAGACCGACAGACGGGCATGCTGATATACAGATGGACACAGACTGATAAACAGCGTAACCACGTGATATATATTACATTCGGAATTCCCATAGTTATCCCATATATCGATAGATGTAGATACATTGATAAATATACGCGTAGATAGATAGATAGATAGATAGATAGATAGATAGATAGATAGATAGATAGATAGATAGGCCGACAAACGGGCAGACTGATATACAGATGGGCATAGATAGATAGATAGATAGATAGATAGATAGATAGATAGATAGATAGATAGATAGATAGATAGATAGGAATTTGCATGTTCCCCGATTGCCCTCTGTCGACATGGGCGACGAAAACGCTGCGGCTCGATCGAAGGTCGGTGCTGACGTGTAACGACCGTCTTCGCCGGAGCGGTATTCGATTTGTGTCGATTGTGACCGACCGGTGCCGGGTAAAGAAACTTAGGGTCCCAAGTCTTGCCGCGTCTTTGTGGCCCTTAGCGATGGTGAGTAAAGTATCCGTGACATTTCGACGCCCTTTCTGAGCCACACTCAAATTATCGAACCTGCAGGCCTAGCGAGTGGCTGCCAGAATCTCGGAGGACATAGAATACCGGTTTATCGGACGCGCTAAATGCCCCTATTCCCTGTTCTTTCTTTTTTTTTTTACCGCACTCGCGCTTCCGCAGTGAGGGCATTCGTGCCACCAGAGTAACTGCTGTTACGTGGCGCCGCCCCGCGGCGTCCGCGGTAACTGCGTCCGCGAATCGGCGTGGGGTAGTTCTCCCTCCGCCTATCGTGGTACGCCTATTGACTCGATTTATCGAAAGAGCGGGCGTTATTCCAGCTGGATGTACTTTAAAAAAGAAATAGCAAATGTCATCATCCGCGTGGTGCAATAAGATTTGGCTGACGTGTTCACAGCAGCCTCCACGACTGATCGCCACAGGGACAGCGTAAGCTGAAGGAGCGACCTCCTTAGAGGCCATTTTAAACGCTTGAGGAAACTAGTGCAAGTAGAGGCGGTATCCCCCGCGCCATGACTCTTATCATTTCGCCCAGTAGGGAAGTACCCACTACGCAATAATTACGGCGGTATTGTAAGGCGCAAATCTGTATAACTGCACATCTTATTCTCTTGCCGTCGTTTTCCCAATAAAGAACCGAACTCACGGCCCGGCGTCGACGGCGAGCTGCGGTTTGGGCTTCTGTCTGCACAGCTGTCTGTTGTGCCCGACGTTGCCTTGCTGCAGCCGCGCGCGTAGCTCTGCGATTGGAATCTTCAGCAACGGTCCGCACCTTGCGAGCAGGCGCCATCAGGTATTTCGAAGAGCCAAGTCAGGTGGTGTCGGAGCTGCGCACGTCCCCTGGCGCGTGATGCATGACCCGATACAACAAAAGCTTCAAAGGGCAGCGCTTCGTAATATTGATGACGGAAGTGTTGAAGAAGATTGTTTCATAATGTTGATAATGCTTCTGTAATGGGTTCAGAGCTACAAACCATGCAGCCCTGTGTTCTTCCAAATGATTCCTCGAACTCGTTATGCAATCCACTTTCCCCGGCATGTAGTGGCGTATTATTATTCTGCCACGTAACATTACATTTTGTTAATGCGATTCCTCGTCAGACTTTATGCCTGTTTAGCTCTTTTAGCGAAGGTTTTTTTCAAGCGCAGGCGTGGCTCAGTGGTAAAATGCTCGACTGCCACGCAGAGGATGTGGGTTCGAATCCGCGCAGATGACGTGATTTGAATCCTCCTCGGTGCTGGTTATATTTTATATTATAAAATTTGCACGGTAGCGGTTATGGACACCGGCGGCGGCGGCTGCGGCGGACATCTACAGCGCAAAACGTTATGAGATCACAACAAGGACCTTATGATCTCATAACAACTTACGCTGTGAAGAAGTATTGCGGTGCTTCTTTAAAGGTGTACAGCACCGACATACTGTATTATAGTTTTATTACTTTTAGTGAAGAACCGGAAAAGGCGGCCGCACTTAGTCCATGCACTTCAAAATTCAAACAAGTTACCTTTAAACCGTCAAAATTCCTTACAGCATCTCTTGTAGGCGTGCGAAGCTTACGCTGTAATCGGTTTACCGTCCGGTTTTGGTGTCTACACGTCTTAAAGGCTCAGCCAGTGTTTGGTCGTCAGCTTTGTGCTGTAGAAGCGTTTCGTAGAGTGGGCTTCTCCTTAGAAAGCCTCGCCTTGCGGGGAAGCCACCTTTGACGAGCGCCTATACGTAGCTATAGCCGCGCAGGCGCTCTCGCGGGTACAGATTCCGATCCACGCTGCGTGTAATGACGTGCGTACCGTTATTGGACCCGCGGTGCAGATGTTTTATTTGTGTATACTCACAAAACGCAGCGAACGTCTTGCCTTACTACTTGAGCGTGACTCGACGGCTTAGAAAGGGTATGCTGCATACAACGAAATTAAACCAACATCGCAGTTATGTAAGCGAAAATCTGCGTTAAGTTGGTTAACTCAGTTGCAGAGTGAGCTACCCTGACAGGGGTTGTTCCCGGGTTCGAACCCTTGACCAGGACGACGTGAACTAGCCCTAGATGCACCAACATATATTGTCATCCTTTACTAGCAGACCCACTCGACACGGCACTTAAAATGCCCTCTAACCCCCGTATTTTGCTCGCGCTGAGCTGTTTGAGTTTTCTTATTTCCCGAGAAGCATATAAGGGAATGGAACCGCTCTTACCAGAGCAAGTGATCAGTCTTTGATGGAACGTTTCCGAGTCTGTATTATTGCGCTTTTTTTGCTGCCCTTTCTTTTGTATTCCTTTTGTATTTGTACCGACCATCCTTCTAGGACCATGAGTGCGCACTATAACTAACTAATTAATTAACTAACTAACTAACTAACTAACTAACTAACTATCTAACTAACTAACTAACTAACTAACTAACTAAATAAATAAATAGATAAATAAATAAACTTCCGTCGACTGACGAGCTTTCAGTTTCTCATAAATCCGTACGGATTTCCTCGCAGCTTTAGCACTACACATGATCGAATGCTAATTTTTCCCGTTCGTAATTGTTACTCGACGTTGTGTAGTTCCGCACGGCGAGTTTGCCGTAAACAAAGTGGTTTTCAGGCGCGTCACGGTTGGACAGCTGCGCTGCTGCAGGTCGCCTGTGCTGTCAGACAGTGTTGAAGTTAAGAATAACGTACCGTACATATATTATTAGACATTTTTAGTTTAGCGCGTTAGCGTGATAGCGGGGCTATGGGAAGAGCGTTACCGTACCGTAAACATTCGTTGCAGAAACGAGCTTTAGTTGATCGGAGAAGCGTTTACGGCCCGATAGCTGTCATTGTGGCGCCATCTAGCGAAGGATACACGCGTTAAAAAAAAAAGGTGAAAATAAATAAACCCTTGAAATGTTCACGTACACTCCCGCGTGCAGCGGCATTCTAACTTTTCGACAGTAAAGAGAAATAATATATACGAACCAAGCACCAAGAGCATAAATTGACATGTTGCAGAAACGTAAACAGATGCTCCCTCGCTAGGCCTAACAACGTTCGAAATGGAAAGCGATCTCGAAAATTCGGCTAAGTTATCCCTAATACTGCGTCGTCGAAGCTAGCTGAAGGCAAGCGAAGCCATTCTGCACAGTCATTTGCTGCGAACGAAGTGAATCCAGCCACAGCAACGTCAAATTCAACTCGAGGCGGGCGTCCGAAACCGCCGCCATGTTCTACGTGAACTACGATAAACACGCAAACACGGTAACGTTAAGTCTGCGAAATTCCGTGTGCACGCTAAACGGTATCGGCCGTTTACGGCACTGCGCATGCGCATTTCCATCCCGCTATTCCGGTAACTACGCTATCACGCTAAGCCCGATAAACTAAAAATGTCTATTACTAGCTATACGTATAACGAAAAGTAACATGCAGTAAATATAACGAACAAAAAAAAAGTGACGCCGCTGGGGTGCAAGTTGCAGTGCTTGGCTGGGGACCTAGAACACGCGGTTGCATGCAATCCCAGCAGCGGCTTTTCGATTGGGGCGAAATGCCATTAATCAGTAGAACCATTGTAGCATATATGGCGGCTCAAATCGGATGCCAGAACGATACAAAACGTAAGAGACGTGCTGAAGGTCTGGCCTCGCCACGGTGGTGGTCTAGTGACCATGACACTCGGCTGTGTATTCGAAAGTCGCGTGATTGAGTCTCGGCCGCAGCTGCTGCATTTCGATGGAAGAGGAGTGTTAATTGAGGGGCCGTCAGTTCGCGATGTCAGTGGACGTTAAAGGAGTACTGACACGATTTTGCGGCGGCTCAAAGCATACATTTTTCGTTTTCTAGTCATCTATTGTTAACGCCCTCCGCACGCGGAAGCCAGGAAACACGTACAAAATATTTTAATTCGGTTTTAAAGTTTTCGTCGAACAGCACCGCAGGTCAGCCCCAGCGCAATGGACACTGCGATGACGTATGAGGACGGTGTCTCAAAAATCGCTGAAATCGCTGTCAGAGTCGCTGGACGACCGTGAAATTGTCGTTGTTTGCGCGCCCCACGTGTAACTAACGACAGACGACAAAGTTGCAGCGACGCTATTACGAATTGCTGTCCCTACGTGACTTAGACGTACGTCCGACTCTGTTGACACACACGTCACTAGGAAACCGCCCCCTCGAAATCGAAACCGAAAGTGGGCTTTTAAAGGAGCCGTGTTAAAAATATATTCATTGCGTTGCCAGGCGCCATGATACTCTTTTTGGGGTTCTCCACGGCAGTGCTTTCACTTACAGCAACAATACGAGATTGTCAAAAATTCGTGTCAGTACTCCTTTAAGAGGACTCCAGGTGGTCGAAATTTCCGAAGCCTTGCTCTGCACGGCGTCTCTCATGATCATATCGTGGTTTTGAGGCGTGTAAAACTTCATGAACTAACATCTGGTCCTGTTCTGCTTATGCGAGATGACTGTTGTGGAGGGATCTCGGCAGTTATATCAGTAAGAAGGGGGCATTATTTACATTTGTGTAAATTTACATGCGTGGGCATTATTTACATGTGTGTGTGTGTGTGTGTGTGTGTGTGCGTGCGTGCGTGCGTGCGTGCGTGCGTGTGTCAGGATCAGCAGGAAATGCACGTTTGTTGCCCCTTGTTACTTGCCTTTTCGCTTTGGCATGGAATTTTTGGTTCATGGGATTTCACCTCCCAAAACCGCGATGTGATTATGACAGACGCCGTAGTTATAGGATTGTTTAACATGCGCTGAAGTCCTCACAGTGCGCGGTCCTCTAGAACGTGTATCGCCTCCATCGAAGTTTAAGTGGCTGTTAATTCCCCGCTATTTCATCCGAAGTATCCACATAAATGAATTAAAAAAAAAAGGACATTGCCTTCTTGTTAAGGCGAAAGGCCCACCTTGCTTAGCATAACCTCGCTTGTATCTGAAGGTCTTGCCGGGAAACCAACATGTATATAAGTCTGAAAAAAAAAAAAAAAAAAACGCATCACAACAGTTTACAAACCGCGGCTGTTTTGCTCTTCTGGTGTGAAATAAGCTTTCCATCGAGCATATGCATTTCGTAGCAAAAGCAACGCAAAACTGTATGTTAAAAAAAAAAGGGGGGGGGGGGCAATAGCTGCTTGATGCCGTGTAGTTGATGCGCGGGGGTGTTGGCCCGCTCAAGGTTGCCGCTGGTCAAGGTGAGTAGCTGTTTTTCTCGCACACGGCGTGCACCAGATGCAAAGCAGATATATAGCTCTTCGACGAAGACGAGGCAAAAATAAAAGAATAATAAGAAAAAGAAAGAATAGAAAAAAAGAATAGGAGGCGATGGAAACGAATGTGTGAGCCGCGTCGTGATGTGGGTACATATCGGGGTTTCATTTGCAGCGTTTGTATCATACGTGGCTGTATAGACTTGCAAAAAATGAAAAGAAATAAAAAAGCGAGGGGTGGAGAAGCGGTGCGAAATTCCTGGCAGTGTGCATAATTTTTGTGTGGTCTCGAAAGTTTAGCGCTCCCCCTACCGGTTATGCCACTCGGCTGCTGCGCGATCCGAAGGTCGCGACATCGAATCCCGGCCGCTGCATTTCCATGGAGGCGAAATGCTTATATATAGAAGCCTGCTGTGCGGTCTCTTATATAGGTGTACGTTAGTCAACACCAGCTGGTCGAAATTTCCGGAGCCCTCCATTACGGCTTCCCTCATAACGATGTCATGGTGTTGATATGTGAAACTGCAGGATTTATTACTATGAAAATTTAGCGCTGTTTCGCTTCCCTCTCAGCCGTGAGCCAACTTAGCCCGAATATCAACCCTTTCTGCCTTTATGTGGGGGCATAATAATTTACATAATCATAATCATCAGCCCATCTAATGTCCACTGCAGGACGAAGGCCTCTCATATGCTCTCCATCCTGTCGTATCCTGCGCGACCTGATTCCGTTTGATGCCTGTGAACCTCTTAATTTCGTCACTCCATCTTACTCTCTGTCGTCCACGGCTGCGCTTGCCCTCTCTTGGTATCCATTCCGTCGTTCTAACTGCCCAACGGTTGTCTAGCCTTCTCGTCGCGTGACCTGCCCATGTCCATTTTTTCTTCTTCGACTATGATGTCGGCTACCGCTGTCTGTTCCTTGACCTACTCGGCCGTCTTCCCATCTCTAAAAGTAACACCTGTCATTTTTAGTTCCATCGCCCGCTGTGTGGTTCTTAACTTCCTTCAAGCTTCTTTGTAATTCTCCAAGTTTCTGCCCCGTATGTCAGTACTGGCAAGATGGAGTAGTTATACAATTTCTGCTTGAGTGATAACGGTAAGTTTCCGTTCATGAGTTGGGAGTGTCTCCCGTATATGCGCGCCGTCGCATTCTTAGTCTACGGTGTATTTCTTTTACATGAGTGGGCTCCCCTCTCAGTAGCTGTCCTATAGATATGTGTATTCTTGTACGACTTCTAATGTCTGGTTTTCAGTCCTGAAGACACGTCTTTTTTCGCCGTGCCACCTTACTATTTACACTGACGAAACCACGATACGATTAGGGGACACATCCGTTGTGAGGGTCTCCGCAAATTTCCGCCACCGGCGGTCCTTCGAAAGGACTACATATATAAAGCGAAGGACAATTTTTTCTCGCGTTATATAAATTAGCTGCTCGCATGTACCATAAGTGTTACTCCCCTTTGCACTAAACGTATATGCTCTGATATCACATCTGCCGCTTACGATTCTGAAGTTCATTCTTCCTGTATGATCCTTATTTTCGAACGAGGCTTGTACTGAGTGATACTATTCTGTCACCGCGCCTCAGACTATTTCTTCCATGTCGTTTTTATGTCATTTTCCCCCTTTTTCACATGGTTCTGTGGACTGTGGTCAAGCTGTCCTAGTTACTATCCTGTGCTTTTCTCTTCTTTTCAAATAAAGAATCCCTCTCTCGTAGAGGCAGCTTTTTTGTCACGGTCCTCCTTTCTGTAACCGCGGAATAAAAATAAACTTGATTTGATTCGATCGTCCCGTCTCTGCCCCTCCGTCCCCAGCTTCTTCCACTCTGCGCGCGAAATGTCCTCTGCTCAACAACAACAATTTTGTACAGAAGCCCGCTGTATATACGTATGCATGTCAGTTGTTTTCCGGAACCCATTGTACGTATCGCGCTGTTTTTTTTGTGTGTGTTTTGCGAAGGCATGTTCTATAGCACGTCGGCACTGTGGATGATGTGTCCGCGTTATGCTCGAAGGCGGTGCCGTCCGTGGCGATAATACAAGATGGCCAGTGGCGATCTCCGGGGTCGTCGACAGAAGTGACCGCCGCGATTGCGGACTTTCCGCCCTCTCCGTCCGGGTTCGAATGACTGGGTGGTTTGCGCTCTGCTCACACGCGATCTAGAACCACACTACTTCAGATGATTATATATATATATATATATATATATATATATATATATATATATGGTTGAAAAGAGACACACGTTCAAAATTCTTGCTTTATTAACGTTTCGGCCGGTGGGCCGGCCTTCGTCAGAATGGGCCGGCCCACCGGCCGAAACGTTAATAACGTCAGAATTCTGACGAAGGCCGGCCCACCGGCCGAAACGTTAATAAAGCAAGAATTTTGAACGTGTGTCTCTTTTCAACCCTACATTGGACCGGACCCATCGAACTTCAATCTGAATATATATATATATATATATATATATATATATATATATATATATATATATATATATATATATATATAGTCATGGTTTTTTTATTTGTTAGAGACAATGAGCAAACAGACAATGAAGCCTTGGAAAGCATAGGGGAACTGTAGTATTGTAATTGTGGAGTAAGTAGAAAGGAATTAAAGTGGACGGAAAGACAAACCTGCTTTCGGTGGGAACCGAACCCACGACCTTGGGATAACGCGTCGGATGCTCCTCTACCGCTGAGCTACGAAGGCGGTCGTCCCCTCCCCCCCCCCCCCCCCGTCCACTTTATTGGGTATTTATGAACAGATTATCCTGGGAGTGGTAGGCAGCGCCACTCGTAGCCGTGGCGGCGTGTGTGGAACACACTTTCTTGCCAGGAGGCGTCACGTAGAACGTGAATGTGCGACGAGATGGCTGCTGTACATAATACCCTCGCAGCGACAATATATATATATATATATATATATATATATATATATATATATATATTTTTGTGGGGGGGGGGAAGTGACTTTCTTCGTGGTGGCACGTACTGTAAGATGTGTAGGAGCGACAATTTGCTCAGTAATTAACAAAATTAGACTAATGTTTTAAACCCGTATGGTTAGTCTGTCAAACCTAATTGAAGAGTGGAAGTTATTTATACAGGGAATAAATATCTATTGTAGCATTTGCAAAAAGGCAGCGCTGCTAGTTAGTTTCTACAGATTTATGAAATACGTCGAACTTCGCCCAGGAAAGCGAAAAATTGAGTGGTCGAAGTGCGCTATTTCGCTGCATTGTTTCTGTTTCCCGGGCGAAATTGGTCGGATTCAGTTAGGTTTGATCTTCAATTTCTTCAACCTAAATGTTGAACCTAATTGGAGACCAGTTAGTTTTATCTTCAATTAGGTTTGAACGTATCACTGTGGTGGATTAAACTTTAATTAGTGTAATTTCGTTAAGTGCTGTTCGCATTTTCTCCCCTACACATTTTACAGTACGTTACACCATGAACAAAGCACTTCCGGAAGAAAGTGCACAGACATATTTTTGTGTCTTTATAGCGACCATGGGCACATTTTCTGAAACACCCGGTATATAACGAAACAAGGGAACGGGTCAAAAGCTTGTCAATTTGATAGAAACAACCTCATTAATCCAAGAGATAGTGAATCCATGGCAGGCATCGGCAATATTATTGAAGTGTTTAACTGTAGTGTATGTAGTTGCGGAATAAATGGACAGGAAATTAATGGACAAGAAAAGCACACCTGCCTTCGATAAGTACCGAACCTACGACCTTCGTAAAACGCCCTCACCACTCTACAGAATGAAGCTACGAAGGCCTGCCTTATGTGCTTATAATCCTGGGAGTGTTAGGCAGCGCCACTCGTAGCCATGGCGGCGAGTGTGGAACGCTCATTGTTGCCACAAGGCGTAAACGTGATCTTTACGACGAAGGCCACTGACCAATAAACCTTCGCATGCTATACCTACAAAGGCACCAAGTCTCCCACAACGATGCCCAAGCTATATGAAACAACGAAAGAATGGGGAAAGTGTCAACAGCTCTTTATTTGTTAGAAACAACCCAATGGAGCCAAGGAAATCGTACGGGAAATTAATGCAGTGGGCGTTCGAGTTCTTTGGTGGAGTGAGCGTTATGAAAGGGAGATGGATGCATCGATGTGTGCTACGATGGTCCCCTAAAAACACTTAATGTGTTTTGTAGAAGGTCTTTTCAGCTTGCTCGATAGAATTCTATCGTGCTTATTTTGACGCCCTATAGAAATGTTTATAGAGTCCCACAAGTTATTTGGGCTCCGCATTCTTATAAAAACTCTATAGATGTTATACATGGAGCATATCTGTCGTGTTTCTTTTAAGATTCTAGAGGCTAAATTCAATAGAAATATTCTGATGGAGTTCGTTTTTAAGATCGCGCAGACAGATTTCAGTAGAGAATTTGTACGCAGCTTCTTTTGAGACGGTAAAGACAAAATTGCTATGTAGCTTTTCTGTGTAGTTCTCTGAATGTCGTAAATAGGAATTTTTTTAATGATTTTGAAACGATCCTTTCATGGCGCTAGCTCGCTACATAGGGGGTGTCTTTTCAAGAGAATCCCGTAAGCAACCAAACGCCAGGTCGGTGTGCTTACCTGTCTCTTAGAAAAACCAGCGGCCCTTGGTCAGGCATTGGGATTCGAACTTGTTACCTCTCGCATTGAACGCCAATGCTTTAGCACGTCGCCGCCACTGCGGTTGCTTTCCTATGATGAAGTTTGAGTGATATCCTAGTCGAAGTCAAGGTCACGGAATGAACATGGGAGGGACATGTAATGCGAATGGAAGGTAACCAGTGGTCATTAAGTGCGGAAGATTCGGTTCCAAGGGAACGAAAGTGTGGCGGGAGGCGCCACAATGCTAGCTTGGCGTATTATAGATTAAGATTATGCATATTGACGGTCAGCGCGAAACACGAGGAGAAAGTGAAGGAATGACACAGACCACAGCGCTGTCTCACTACTTTTTTGGCAACACACGCATATTTAACAGCACTGACCAAATCCACGTGATCCCATGACGTAGATGGAAAAGTGTGCAACAAGACATAAAAAATCCCGTTAGAACCAAACCAACATAAGCTGAGGGATGAATTAGATTAATATGTTTGTGGCGACAACATGGCCGCAGTTAAACATGACCAGGTTAATTGTAGAAAAATATGGAATAGGCCCTTGTACTGCAGTGGGCCTAAACAGGCGTCTGATGAAACATCCTTCTATAAAATTGATAGAAGTGCGAACGCACCCTCTTTAGAACCCTCATAGAAGACGTATAGAAAAACAGTTTGTAGACAGGTAGCGTTAAATGTTGTAAAGGTGTGCTATAAAAGTTAATTTATAGAATATAGTAGATCTGTTGTCAATACGTCTCCCATAGAACGCGTATGGAGAGCCGTTCTACAAAAAAATAGCGTTAGAAGTTCTCAAGGCGATCTATACAGGTTACTTCATAGAGTTCAATACATATGTGACGTCAATACGTCTTTTACTGCGCGCGAAATAACGTATTTCTATAGACGGGTTGCTTTAGACTTTCTATAGACGTTCTATGGAAAACACTGCGCTGTGGGTTAATCCTATTGAGTTTATTTAGACTCTGTATGAACAATTTATAAAGGGAACTCAAAATCAATTTTCGTAAGGCTCTCCCTTATTTGCTACAGCGCAGATCTCAGCACCCATGAATTTGTAGAAGTTATGCACATTATGAATCCAGATTCTTATGGCTTATACTCTTACCGTACACGCGTGTCATGATGTCACACGAAACTGTCATTCAAACATAATGAACAAATTATAATCGTAAGTACAAGCTGCATGTGGTGGCTGTTATTCAGGTGCAGCCATCTACGAAACATCTGGTGATATAGGAGCGGCTTAATTACTAGTTACCTAGTTGGAAACACTAGGAAACGTCTCTGGCTAGTAAAAGGCAGCTTAGAAGGCAATAAAGTACCCGTCAAATTATAATAAATGCATGTATATACTAGCTTTGTACTAACTTTATTCTTGAGACGTGCATACTAAGTCATATACATAACTATTTTTTGGTAAAATGGATAGGCATTGTGTTATACACTTAAAAATAAAAAATTCCACCATTTCCCGCTAAAGGGGACCATGAGGCGATGCGAAGCGGCACGGGGGTGCATACCGCATTTGGATCGGTTTGACGCTAGCAGACGCTGTCTGCGTCAGCGTTGTCTCTCACGGGAGAGGGCGCGTTCTCCTTCCTTGCGAGCTGGTAAAGCGTTCGTCGAAGAAAGAGCGTTTCCATAGTTTACGCGCGCCGTTCGGAGAGGAGAGGAGGAATGACGAGAGGAGGGGGAGGAGGATGCGCATGCGCAGTGCGGGTGTGGACGCCACACGGCGGATGGAGGGAGTGGCATAGCCCCACCCCCCCCCCCCCCAACCATTAGCGGCCTGGCATCTAAAAAAGCTGTAGAAAAGCTATAGTAACAGGATCGGTTACTACCGTCTTGGCACCATTAGTACATTTTTTGTCGCTTACTAAAGTATGCGAGAGGTCGTAAATGTCAGGGGTAGTAACTGCCACTACATACGTACGAAACAGGTTACTAAAAGCGACTACCTCCACTGGCAGCAGTATATTATACTGTAATTGCGATAGGTATACGCAGAGTTTAGACAAACTGTAATTGACTTGATTATGTTGGAATAACAGTCCCACGCAACGTCGTTGCACACGTATACGGAAACAGTAAAAAAAATACAAGAATCTCGATCCAAAACGTTTATTTCATATCCGAATCCACTTATGCTCACTTAAGTGAGCATCCTTAGGTACGGCCGTAAATAGCGTTATAACGTTGCTGTTAGGGCATATGTCGCGTAGAAGCTTTGATCTTCTGTATGCGGTAGTGTGTGCTGCCGTTTCTGGTTCGCACATGTTTCTACTTAAGCTGTCACCTAAACATTTCTCTGTGCAATGTGTTCACAGGGCCAATCACACGGAGTAATTAGCTATCGTTACCTGACGTAACACGACGTATTCAGTCAGCACAAATCAGTGTCACCGGACAATGCCTTACGGCTCATTTTTTTTTTTGATATTTTGCAATACAGCAGGCTTGATACGGCAGAGTATAAGCAGCCAATACAAACTGATACAAACCGAATCATAAGCCCGATAAAAAATTGCCATGGTAGTAAAGCTACTAACTTTGGTTACTACTCTTACCTAGAGCCAGTAGCCGAAGGTAGTAAATGGCATGGTAATAAAGTTACTATCTTGTCGTTTACTAGCTGCAGTTACTACATAGGTCGTGAATGTTGTGACAAGCATTTACTACCTCAAAGTTAGCAAGTAGCACTACCTTTTTTATTTTTAAGTGTAGTGTGTGCTGCCGTTTTTGGTTCCCACATGTTTCTACCTAAGCTGTCACTTAAACATTTCTATGTGCAGTATTCAGGGCTAATCACACGAAGTAATTAGCTATCATTACTTGGCATAACACGACGTAATAAGTCAGCACAAGTCAGTCTCACCGGACAATGCCTTACGGCTCATTTTTATTTGATCTTTTGCAATACAGTCCGAGCCTGATATGGAAAAGTATAAGCAGCCAATACAAACCGAATCATAAGCCCGATAAAAAAATTGCCGTGGTTGTAATGTCTTTGGTTACTACCCTTACCAATAAGGCAGTAAATGACTGTGAAAGCGCGCGCAACTAAAAACTACTGGTTAATGTATCTATACATGTATAGTAGAGCGGCGGTAACGAGTGCGGGGTGTGCGCCGATGCGGAAACGGAGCTGCGCAACTACACACTCGACGATTTTCCATGCAGCCTTGAAGAGCCTCGCACGCGGCCTACGCAGTTACCGAACTGCGACGCAACTAGACATACGCCTAAACCAACCGACCATCCACACAGAACCCCCCCCTCTCACGCGATGGTTTGTTGCTTGTGGTTTCCTCGCGCCATTCATGACCGCTATAGCGAAGCTTTTTTTCCGTGTGTGTGTTAATTGCGTATCTACACGTGGATTGAAGAATTATAGCATCCTTGTTTGACTATATGTAGAAGACAAGCCGTGGTTTCTGTGAACGTATAGTTAGATGTTTCATGTATGCGAGTTCAATAATTCCACGTGTCTTCTTACGAAAGACATGTGTACGCTCCATGATATAGTTGTATTTTTCTATAAGGTCCTTATACGGACGCATATGGATTGTTGGGGTTGACATGCAGAAATCTTCAGTAGTGACATTTAAATAATTCCACACGCTTCCTTACAAGTGTCACATATATATGCAGAAATTTTCAGTGGTGACGTGTAAATAATTCCACACGTTTCCTTACAAGTGTCACATAGATTGGATTAATTTGGTGAAACTTGTTGTTGGACCACCTGATGTATGCTTGAAGGGTATAGATCAGACTCAATGCACCAAGGAAATATCCAGGGGCAGGAAGAAGCGTCAGCTCACGCCTGTATATATTAATCACGAAAAACGTCGACATATATACCACTCACGCGCTGTGCAAGATATACTATGGAATCATAACATTTCGGTCGTTTCCGTCCGATTGCTAGTACAGAAATTGCGTGAAAGAAATTCATATTCAGCTGACGGCAGTACTACTGAAGTTTCGATGATACAAATGTAGTCTTTTGTTCTTTTTTTGTTTACTCTTCATCTAAAATTCTTCCATGGCATTTCTCGTTGTGTTGTTGCCTTGCTTTCGCACGAAATTCTGATGCGGTGATGATATATGTTGTGATTGTATATATTACAGATCTCGGTCTGTCGCCTGGCGCTTTTGTTAGTGTGTTGCGTCTACCTATAGTCTTATTGAAGCATTAATTTGGTATGTCGCGGAAGCATATTGACTATCGCAGTATAGCCACACGGATTGTTTCGGTAAAGACTGCCTAATTTACGTAACCTTACATACTTCGTTACGAAACTCATATAGATTCCATTAATGTGGTAACCCTCAGGATATGAACCCTACGGGAACCTATAGCGGCTGTTGGTGTCACCATATACTGAGGGTTTCAGTAGAGATTGTTTCAAGAATTCCACCTCCTTACTTACGAAAGTCAAACTGCGTTAACTTTTTATAACCTTTCGCAAGAATTTTACGGAAGCACATGGATGATTGGAATTGCTGCACGGATTGTTTCATGTGAATGTGCAATTTGTGTTGGCACTTCGATTTCTGGGGTTTTACGTCCCAAAACCACGATTTGATTATTAGAGACGGCGTAGTGGACGTCTCCGGAAATTTTGACCACCTGCGGGTTCCTTAACGTGCACTGACATCGCAGCACTTTGCAGCCTATCGAAATGCAGCCGCCGCGGCCGGGATTCGATCCCGCGACCTTCGGATCGGCAGCGAGTGCCATATGCACCAGGCTGCCGTGGCATTGGCTCGCTGAAGATTGAGTGAAATGTTTGGGTTGAGTGTTCCTTATATTCGCCTGTGTTCGGAGGAGACAAGAAGGCGGGGGGCTCCGAATCTGCACCTTTACATTGCACTTCGTTTTGACCGAAATGGCATCAGTGGGAGAGAGAGAGAACAGAAAGCATGAAACATTTTTAAGTTCCAAAAAAACTAAGGCCCCAGTCCGGGCAGAGGGATGGAAGGAGGAGAGCTGGCGCTGAAAGTACGCCCCCCCCCCCCCCCCCAACCCCCTGCGCCCCTACACACGCCCATGCCTGTGCGTTGTCGATGTATAGGCTGATTGTGCACTAATGCTCGTTTTCTGTAGCCCCACAAATATATGTGACTTTACAGCGACAGCTGCGCAGTTGTCGATGTCTCTATAGACGTAGTTCTTTGGTTCTATGAGTAACGATCGCTTCGATGGGGCGCAGCTTACATCATCGTCGATGCCGTCTTTACACAAGAGGCTATTTGCTCCGTTTGAACATCGTCCACATGAAATCTCGCTACGAGTTCGTCGACAAATGCTACATCGGGCTTATACGTCGAAGCATTTCACGTTCTTTAGTGCCTGATAATTGGGTATAAATTACTCACCGTTAATTTTTCACCTGCTCCTGTTGCTAAGCGCCTCCGTATACTGACTACGTCACACCGCACTTTGACTGGTTCGCTTATTACACCTTTTAAATCGCTTCCTTCACCACTTCGTCTATAGTTTACGGTTCGCAATCACCTCTGGACGATGCCCGGCACCGTCTTAACGGTTCAACTTAAAAAAAATTAAATAAATCACCGATTTCATTGGATAGATGCTGGTGTTGTTACGAAGTCTATCTATCGCCCATTATGTAATATTTTGGTGACCATTCGATTTGCAGGACATTGTGTAACTGCAGAGGACATGTGCCGGCCATGGCCATATCGCGAGCATGTCGATTTTCATTTTTTGAAGTGCCCTTTCTAATAATTCACTCTGCGACCGATGTAACGCAGTATGTTGCGACGGTAGCGTAGTATGTACGGCGAGGCATGTAATGCGTGCTTAATTCAAATCGGCTCGGAAATTTAAGCGAACCCACTTGCAACGGTGTGTTTGTGCAAGGTTGTCTTATATTAGGGGGTTTACCGCGCTGATTTGAAATTCCAGCCGCTTGGGCACAACCGATCAGGCTGAGCGTAGGAGTATAAGGCTTCCGCGCTTCAGACCTGTCGCGTTCTTCTTTCTTTCTTTTTTTTTTTTTTGTGCGCTTTTCAGCGCCTGTTCGTGCGTCGTTGCTATACGCCTCGAGGAAGGCGAACAGCGGGTCCTGTCGATCGGCCCGCGCATGCGCAGTGCGTGACGCGGTGCCTGTTCCGAACGAGCGAAGCGGCCAGCTTCTTTCTTGACTGCGTCGAAAAAGACGGTGAGCCCGAGAGTCGTGTCTGGAGAGGTTCGAAAAAGAAAAAAAATAAGGGAGAGAGCGGCTGTCTCTCTGTTGCCTGCTGCCTCTTATTTTTGGGTTCGATTGCCGCTGGCCAATGTGGCAACTAGAAAAAAGAAAAAGGTGAGGTAGGAAAAAAGAAAAAAAAAAAGGAAGAATGCCGCAGCACGCTGGCAGCCGGGCAAATGGCGGAAGGAGCAGGACTGCCGGGGCTCGCTCGCGCACGATTGGCTGGCTCGCTCATTACGGAAATGACGTCACATTGCGCTTCCGTCGTCTGCGGATTGTCTACCGTCGCCGTCGCGCCTCCCTCGCCACGTCTCGCCCGCTTTTACCACTCTCTCGTTCGTTTTATAGCGAAGCCCGCGGTTGGTTGGTTAAGGGCCACACCCTCGCTCTCTGTCTAGGAGTGGGCCAGGAGGAGGCCAGTAAAACCAGCGCGTCACCTCCTCCAACCCACCCAACCAGCCCGCCGTCGGCGACAGATTATCCGTTCCCTTCGCAGACGTAACTAATAATAAGAACAACGCGCCGCCGCCGCCGGCTGGCGCTTGCATCGTGCGGCTCGGGAGTTGAGCGCGCCCCGGTGGATGGGGTTGAGAAGGGGTCATTCCCATCCTCTCACGACGAACTCTCGCGCGCGCCATCTTTTTGGTTAGAGTCTCTCGCGTCTGATTTATTTTCCCCCTTCTTTCTCATTCAGACGTGCCGGCCTTTTGAAGATGCGCGGGAAAATTTTGTTTTGGTGTCTGACGTCGCTCCCTAAGCCTCGCCGCCTTAGGTGTTTCTCCTTTGTCGCGTGCCAGCGACCTCCGGAAGGCCGAACGGCGTAACCAGTTGGGGGGTGAAGGGGAGGATATATCCCCAAACCTGACCCGAAAGTTTTCAGCTTGTATGTGTATGTAATAACGCGCATGTGCAAACACACGTACTCAGATACACGTAGACATGTCACCCCCTCCTCTCTCCATTTGCTTTTGAAAGAAGAAATGTGTTGATTGCAGCAATTGACATTTTGGTCCCTGTGTCGCAGCAGATTAATTTTTCTCACTGAGTGGTTATTTTTTCTTTACATTGTGTAAGGGGTTTTCAGAGTCACTGCTCAGGACCACATTAAAGTTCGTTGTCTGTCTGTCGACACCATACTTGAAATGCCACGGTTCCGACGATGCTTTATTCCACGAAGTCAAGATGGCGCCGACGAAGACGCACGAACCAATGACTGATGATGGTTTTCTACGGGTAATGAAGATGAAGTCCGGATCAATGCTTACAACATTCTTGATTTCAGATATTGAGGTCCGATGGTTTGTAGTAATATTGCAGGTATATAGCGACACGGCCAAACCACTGCCATTTGTGCTGCGAGGCGGCGATTTGCTTCGTTATTATTTTTTTTCGGCACTAGCAAAGCAGTGACAGGCGTCAAAGCGATGGCGTTGTGCTTCTGTGCCATTATTTTTTTTTCTCGTCACCGCAGCGCGGCCAGCGACCGCTCCGTGTGCCTTCCATATGCCGGGGGATCAATTGAGCGCAATTGGTGCAGAAGTCTTCCGAGATGTTGTCCGGCCACCGGCGGTGGCGGGGTCGCGTTCAGACGCGCGCGCACCGCGGCGCGGACGAGATTTTGTAGCAGACGACGCCGACTGGCGGCGCTGGGTTTTACAGCCATTTGCATGCCATCGTTTTGCCTCTATCTCGCATTTTCCCTGCGGGAGCTGCTGTTGCGCCGCGAAATTCGGAGCAGCTGTTATGATTGTTCTGCCAACTTTTCCTGTTCTCGCACTCGTAAACTGTATTTGTTATTTTTATTTATTTATTTCTTTTTTGACAGGAGGTATACACCTGGCGGTTGCGCCGTTTGTTTTCGCGGGTAAAGCAATTCGAAGCTTTAATGCAGCGATTCTGCGCTCGTGTAGTATATAGTGCCGGAACGCGTCGAGCCTGCATCCGCTTTCCCGTCAATCCGGTGCCTGCGAATATGTCCGCACAGCTTTTTTTTTTTGTATTTTATCCGACTGCGGCGTTCGCGAAGATTGGTCGTCTGCTTCCGGCGATTGCCTTCTGCGCCGTCTGCTCGGGATAACTCGGGCTTCGGGAGATCCGTTTGTCGGCTGCTACACTACACACGGCGGACGTCTGCTTCCAGACGTCATGCATTATTGTCATAACTCTGCGTGTGAGGGGGCTCGTATACGAAAATTTTTTTGCTAGTGCGGTGAGGTCACTGTCTCGTCAGCGAGAGAGTAGGAGGGTGGTTGGAGGTGGGGTTGATGGCGCGAAACATTTTTTTGAAAGGGAACCGTCTCGCTCGCGAGAACGCGGCGCGTGATGCGGCGGCTGCCAAACAAGCAAATGCGCGTCTGGAAAAACGGCGGCGGCCGGCGGCGGCACGCATCAAACAAATACAAATCAGCTGCCGTCGTTCTTTCTCCCTCTCTGCTGCGTCTGTGTCCGTAGTTGAGGCCCCGTCCGCTGACCGTCGGCGCGGCGCTGCGGTAGCGCGCGCGACGCTGGCGGCTTCCTTCCCGCCGGCGCAGACGGGTTCGCAGACGACAGGGCGTGAAGCAGACGACGGGAAGGGGTGAGGAGCAGCGCGGCCGTTTGGTCCGTCTGGCTCGCGGTTGTTGGTTGGCTGGACAACGGCTGGTGGCGACGGCAGCTGGGTGATCTTGTTGCGTGCAGTGGGGCTGGTCGTCGTCGTCGCGGGTGTCGTCTGTTTGGGCATCTTCTCGGTCGAGGTTTTTGTGACCGTTCCGCATCTGTAGCGCAGGTAGCCGGCCGGCCCCCCGCGCGGTCCGTTGTTATCTAACGGCGGCGGGAAGAAGGTCGGGGAGCGGGTTTTTTTTTTCTTCCTCTCTCGTGGAGTGGCTCGCGGCTTTTTCGACGGAGAGCCGCTGCTCGATTTCGTCGTGCTTGACTTGCGAGAAGACGACGTTCCAATTGTTGCTAACGGGGTTTTACTGCACGAAACAAGCCGCCAAAAACGAGCGGCGTGGCAAATTGGCAAACGGAGGATACCACCACCACCAGCCACTACGGTAAAGCGGAAGACGACGGCGGCCTACAACTCGGGGGGACGCCGGACGACGGTGCCGAAGACGGACCGCTGCGGTAACTGCGGACGTTAGCAGACGACGCAGCTGGAGCAGACGACGCGTCTACTGTGTGAACGAGGGGGGTAAAAAAAGGAAGAATTTAAAGATGGCGGAAGCAGTACCTCTGTAACGGAACGCCTCGACTTCTCTTTCATTCTGTCCCTGTGACGCGTAGTAGAACAGCGACCAGCATTCGCCGGGGGACTGACTCGGGAGCTGCAATATGCTACAACAGATACAGGCGGAGCCCGAAGTAGGTGTGACCGATTGTTCCGGCGCCGAAGACGACATTTCGTGGACATAATCGGCGCCCGTGTGATCGCGTTTATGACGCGTGCGTCCGCAGTGGAGACGAAGAAGGGACGCTTGACAAGTGTTGGTGACGTACTGGAAACCTAGCGCAATTTGTTTACGAAGGCCAACGCGTTAGGAAAAAAGTGAACAAATAAGGAAACTTGGAGAGAACAAGTGTGTACTGCTGTCGAACTGACACTTTCTGACTTTTCTTTTCTTTAATTTCCTTCGTTATATCCCTCCGGCGAACTGTTTTATCGAGAACAGTGTGTGCTTCTTTGAGGTCACAGTCGGACAATTTTTCGCAAAAAATCTCTCGAAGACGTCTTGATGCCGGCCGGATTCATGATGGATATATCCCGCCATTCCTCGTCGAGCGAGCTCGGTGAGTACTCGAATTTTCATTGCCCTAAACGCGCGCTTTTACTTCCCATTGAAAGCAGAGATAGCGGACATCATCTCTACACCTTTCAGTACGTGCCCATAACCATTCGAATCCCGTTTCATTCATTAAGGAAGGACTCCGTCCCGAAAGCCACGGATACGATCGCTGAAGACTGGTGCCGACTAGCTCTGTGGCCGCTGGCTGCACGCTTCGTAATCGCACAGTACTCTTACATACAGTCACCCTACCCTAACCAGGCCCTACGCCTAACCTAACGACGTCTAGGGAATGCCGGCGGCGGCCGAGAGACGCATACACGAGCTCGAATCACGCGATTGCCTCCCCACCACCCCCACCCAACTCTTTCGCGACACCCCGGCAAGGTCCTCCGTACCGAGTTCCTGGGTAGCTGCGTCACAGGTTAGTTGCGCAGGTTTCGCTTAACTGGCGTTGCTAACGTCACGTTTAGACAACCTCGCTTCCGGGTGCTCTTCTGGCTTTTCCCGAGTCGTGTAGGCCTGATCACGTCGCCGCCATTTGAATACGAAGAGAGTGAGAGAGTCCCGACGTCGCTGTGCTAATAGCGTAGCGTATTATTGCCAAATCAGGCTCGTACGTTACGTGCCCGCGTTGCAATTACTTCGATAACCATCTTATCTACGAATTAGTGTAGGAAAACTGGAGTTTCCGATGCATGTGTACCCCGCGGTTTGTCCAATCTGTTATACATGGCGTCGTTGCTTGCGTGTGTGCGCTCATCTCGCGCTGTGAGGTATTCCGCGATAATACTAACCATTATCGTCAAAATCTTAGTATAGTGGGTTTTTATTGAGGCCGCTGACGCGTGTAGAAAAACAAGCGTAAACTAAAATCTCGCGCCGCCATCTTGGTTGCAGAAAGCGGATGACAGAAACCGCTTTGGTCGGGAATCAAAGTGGTAGTAGTAATAATAATAATAAAAAAAGCTAACTAAATGGTGACCAGCCAACCAGACGGCAGCATTGCCCGCACGCGCAGTAAGCTAGCGTGCGCAGTTCAGCTGCGCAGGTGCGTAGCAGAGGGTTAGCAGACGCAGAGGGCGAGGGTGAAGCAGACGATGTAAATAGCTACAAACGAAGCCGCTCGTGTAAAGATTTTTTTTTGGCTTTTTGTTTTGTTGTTATTCGTTCATTCGTCTCTCGCGTCCATGACAGTGAGAGAGAGGGAAACGCTTTTACTGTGCACTGCTGCTTTGTAGTCTCTACAGCATTGCTTGCGGGCTGCAGTGTCGACGAACTTTGTGGTTTGCTCAGTCTGTGTCTGCATGCCTGCGGACAGCTATTCGTATTTTGAGTTACACTAGCCCGTGTAACGAACACTTTCGTTGGTCCCTAACGTCGTCTTCGCGACATTTTTCTTTCATTCTTCACGTTTTTCCTGGAAGCCCGCGAGCGACGCGTCTGTCTTTGTGCGGTCGAGCAGATGGAACATATATTATTACACGTCTGCTACGCGTCCTCGTCGTCTGCTACATGTTTCTCAGTCCCCGATATCTCGGAATACGCGTATCTCTGTGTGCATATACATTTACTTGCGCCCCCCTCCATTCGAACGCACCTCTCGGTTTTGAACGAGTGCGTAGATAACGCTCGGCGCGCCGCCATTTTGGCGCGCTTTTGCAACGGCCGTCTGCACCAATCGCGTGCCGCTGCTCGAGTTGTCTTCGCTTTGGCGCCCGAGTTCGGGCTCCATTCGGCTTTGCATTTAGGTTTTTACTGCCAAACGGCTTATTAGATCAGTCAATTTCGTCCCGTTTCGCCTTATACGTTGATGTCAAGGCAGGAGCCGCCATCTTGCAAGTACCATATTTTTGTTATGCGCCTATGCATACGATCAGATTCGTCTGTGAAAACACCTACTCGGTCTTGTAGCATCCGAAATGTATATCAGAAGAGGTTGCCGTTCTCAGAGTTCTTGAAAACGCCGCACACTGTTGTCGGGCCATGTTCCTAAATTCGTCACCATTATCACTTTTTTTTTCACAAGACAAATGGTCTTGTAGCCACTAACCCTAAATTACAAAGGGGGAGGTGTAAGAGGTCATATACTACAATGAACACTATAAAAGTGGCATACACGCAACAGTGAATATAGCGGTGCTGATAACACTTGCGCAGAGACGCTTGCACAAACCTACAGTTACGCCAGCCTTTTGCCAACTTACACACACTCTTCCATAAACTTCTTTGTAGCACTGTCTTTGCCGTTCCCCCTTCTGTAATCTCGTTTGCGTGCACACTCTGTGTGATCCCTACTGGCTGGGTGACAGCTATATACCTCCTTTCGCTGTCATTTTCACAGCACTATCTTATCGCTTTACGCCTATCAATTTCCTCATATCGCTTATTGTGCGGCCCATCCCCCCCTACCCGGTTTCAGCGCCACATGTTACTACTTGTACGCATACAATGCAGTCATTGCAGTTTTGAGTGACGATGGCAAGTTGCCCGTAATGATTTGGTTCAATGCTTATCGTGTGCGCTGAAAGTAATATTTAACACACTCTGCGTGCTTTCATGGTCATGGTCGCTTCATCATCATAAACATGTACCTCTTAATGTTCGTATTATGCACATCATATTTAATGGGACACTAAAATGAAAACCATTTCTTTTTCGTATTAGTTAGTAGGTTAACCTTTCGCAGTGCAAAAAGCACCAATCTCGGTAAACCATAGGAAACGCAAGAAAGAAAGGAAATTCTAGTGGCGACGTCGCTTTGAAGGTCCAGCACTAAAACGAGTGACGTCACAGTTATTTGACGGCGCCTGCTGTGGAGTACATAACTGTTTATCGGTAAGAATGAACTACGTTGTGTTCCAAGGAAGCGCGAGTGTTAACACGCGGAGTTTCAGAACATTTGATGGAGCGAATTTGGCGAAAACACGAAAGAAATGAAATCTGCCTTCTGACGTCATAAAGTTCCAAAGTTCCGGTGCGAATTTCAAAACTAGATACTTTGACGTTCGTTTTGCCCTTTTGAAATTCAACATAAAATGTCCAAATTAACGACAGTGGTGTCCTCGAAATAAAAGGTATCATTCTAAACCACTTCATCTCTTCATTTTAGTGTCCACGTAATAAAATTAGTAAGCGTTCTCCCTCACTGCCAATCGCAAGTTCTCTATACTGGGCTGTTAGACATCGCCATTGCTTTCTTCACACTGATTCGCAGTAATCCTTTCTCTCGCGCTTTGTTAGCATAGAGTTTCTTACAATTACCTAGAGGGAAAGGCGACGCCACCGTCTATGCGAGTTTATTAAGGGGCGCTGTGCCGCGATGGGAATTGTGGTATATGCGTCTGCGAGGCTTGTGTTGGCTGGCTTCGAGCGGGGCTTTGACTCGTACGTGGATACTTCTCCGTAAATATAGGTTCTCTAAAACAACATCTTCGTAAACGGATTTCATTCACACATACTGCATATTTAAAATAAAATATTACTCACCTGCAGGGCGTAAGTAAGCGCCTAAAAGAAGAAACAGACGACAAACGGACGCAGAGTGAGCGTTCACATTGTCGTCTGTTGTCCAACTTTAGCGGTCAGTGGTTGCTTTTTACTTTTAATAAAGGAGTATATACAAGGACAAGCAATAAAGTTCTTTGTATGTATGTACAAGGACAAGTTCTCAAATGTAGATAAAGCTTTCTTTTGAGTTATGCCACGAAAGAAATAGCTCATTACCGGCTGCTTTAAGGCAAAATTAATCATTATGACGCGCGGAACGCGTCCAAGCCGAACGCGTCTCGGAGGCATCGGAGCCGTTAGTAGACGATGCCATTCCGAATCCACCAAATCCCGGCATTCCCATGCGTGCAACGGTGTTCGAGTGCCAGTTTTACCTCTAGGTAATGGTAAGAAACTCTTATGTTTGTTAGCGTATGGCTCCAGCAAAAGAAACGAAACTTGACACCAACCGCCCCCACACTGGTATTTCTCACTAACGCTCTCACGTTCCTGAAACCGAGTTATAAGTACGGAAAGCCTGCCGGCTACTAATTCGGTGCTTCGTGTTGTGCGGATATTTCCTTGGAGCGCCCATCGCTGGGACTCCGAGAGTGGCGCCGTCTGTCCAGACGTCTCGGAGGCCACGTCAGGCAACGTTGTGTCGGACTGGGAATAGTTTGTGTAGCGCGAAGTAGTTTTTGAACGCTATCTTCCTTGCTTTTTTTTTTTTTCTCCGTTGCGAGCTGATGAGTTCCGAGTGGGTTACGTAACGTAAAATGTGGGACGTTGAGAAGATAATACGACACGTTTATGAGTTCATGGGGATAGATAATATGGTGGGCTGCCTATGTTAACGTTAGGGCTGTTTGCCGGGAGACACTTGTTAAGAGCCAGATTCCACAAGTGTGATAAGGTATTTGCGTGTTGCCTTTAAACGAACTCCCGAGGCTTCCATTAAGTTCGCAGAGCCATGATTCATGCCTCAGGAATGCTTCCGGATCACATTTCTTTTTAAACCCTCGAAATCGCGTTTTAAAGCAAGCGGGCATAATCGCGACACCAGTTGTCACGTTATTGCGCTGCCACCGACACGGGCTGCGGGTTTGGTTATACATCACAGCTAGAGTTACTGTATAGCCTCCCTGCGGGAGCCAAGAGTTGCGCGTTTCCTTCCATTCGCCGCTTGCTACCATGCACTTGCGGAGGAACTGTCGCTCAGGCACAGATACACAGGCTGCGATGGCAGCGCCACCGCGTCACCACTGCCTTAGAGCTTCCTTAGTTGCAAAACGAAACAGCGTCTTCCGGTATCCCCCAGTGCATTTCAGCTAGCTGGCAGGCACTGGGAATGCTGTACAGTGTGTCCAAGTGCCTTAGATTATTCGATAGCAGTACTGTAGATAGGAATTTTTTTCGGGAGGCGCCCACTTGGTGAAGGCACTGACTATTTGAGAAAAACGTCTATTTTCACTACTTTTTTTCTCGGTAAAAAATGCAGTGTGTACAAAGAATGACTTCTTAATTCCAACGTTATTAATATAGACTTGAATATTCTTATTAGCCCTGCGCTATGTTATCTACAGTACCACCAACCAAGATGTCGGGAGGTGCCCGAGCCCCTAGGGCGCCTTTCTGGCTACGGGTCTGTTCGATAGCCAGCATAACCAACATCCAGGCCACCGTTTGCGAAATTTATCTCACTTGTTATCCTTTTATTGTGGCGAAATGCCGCTCTACAAACACCCTTTTCTTTTTCTTATCTTGAATTAGCTTGTCGATCCACACTGACATATTCTTCGACAGATGGCGCCACGAGGTCGTGAGCGAAAAAGATCATCCTGTGGTAGGCGACTTATTGTCAAGGGCAGCATGTTGTTTATTATCGCTGACCTCAGATAGAACATCTCTTGTTGTTCAAATGTATACATGTTGAATCAAGCGGTTTTCGGTTGTCCCTAACATATAGCGTGTATAGCACCGGTTCAGTGCAGCTTTGTCATGATAACGAATTTTACGAGACGCTTTTCTGCTTTAAATACGGCGTTTGACTTTGCCTCAAGATCTTGGTTGCTTGCGCACCAAGATGGCGGACCTACGCGCAACTGTGCTCTCGTAGGGAGCGTATACAGTAACTGTAATCACAGCCGATGTCTAGCGAATACTGGCGGAGAAGCGTGCGTCAAGGAGTGGTCGCGGACACTGTATGCTCAGTTTCAGTAGTTCTATGCAGCATTGTGGAAGCTACAGGCGTCGCAGGCCAATCAGGATGGCCGAACACGTGTTAAACGTGTCCTTCCGCGCCATGGCATCTACCAATGGTGGCCGCTTCAGTGGCAACGGCAGCCTTTTCGACCCTTTTCATAATTCGCAAGTGCGCTTCTCTGCACACCACGTTTGCCCTACTAATGGCGACAGCTGTCTGTATTTAAATGCCGTCAAAATTCAAGTTGCGCATGCTGCGGCCCGTTCTTTGGGAGTGTTTGTATCAGAAGGGCTGCGTCGACATTTTTATATGCCCTATCGCGAGCAAATTGCGCTTGCACACGCTGTTTAGCGGATTGTCAATGCCGCCATTAGTAGGGCAAGCTGCTGTGCAGGGAAGCTAGCTTTACAGTTTATGAAAAGGGTGCATGTCGGCACAATGGCATTTCGTCTGGCATCGCAAGAATTCTGCGCTTGATTGCCTCATAGACTTGGCTCTGGTCCGCGGAACTAGTCAAACAGTATAGGGGTTGTCTATTCCACCTGTCCAGTAGCCACAGGAACAAATTAAGTTGGCTCCCGCCTGCCATGCAGTGATGGAAATTATGTTCTATATAGGGACACGTGTGGGAAACATTTATATTCAAATATGTTGAATGATTAGGCTTCTGTATTAACCAATTTGGCATTGTTGTCGAGGACAGAACACTTGTGAACTGTAGGAAACGAAAAAATGGGGAAATTGAAGTTGCCGACCCCTTTCGAGCGCTTCATGAAAACGGCTGTTGAATTTTCGTTGGCGAATTGTGGGTTCTCATTGAATCAACTGAAATGCAGGGGATTTTCAACGTCCGTTGAGCCTGCACGGCTACAGCCGCTACGAAATTTCCGTTGTTTCAAATTCCATTTATGTTCCATCGAAGACGTTCCGTGGATTTTTCATTGTAAATTGGTTGCCCATGTGCTCGAATCTTGACAAATTCAATTTTTGTCGAGTCACGCTCAGGGCTATGACTTCTACTGCCACCCTGTAGTATTTACCTCACATTGCTGCCCACATCCCCATTCCATCGGTTTTTGAGCGTTGACCTTTTTTCGCCTGGTATTGCTGAATCATGATCGTTATTCAGTCATCACTGTACCTTACTATTACATCATAACCTTATTTGTAGACATTACGAACGCCGATTGCCATTGTATAACACTGCCAGGGTTTCTGTTCATCCAGTTTTCGGCGTTTCATCCTTATCATCATAATTAATTCGATGACTATCATATAATGTAGCACTGTTTATATTCCTCGCGTAATTACTTATCGATTGATATATAATGTTGTGTGGTTTCGGAACGGTGTTGTACGATTACCCAGTTTGTACATGTTTTAATGATATTCCATTGTGGCCACGCAAACGTAAATGAAGTTTCGTAATTACACCGCACCCTATCATGTGCCATTAGGTTTGCAGATCCGTGTGCTGTAGCGTTAAATACAAGATGGATGCATCTACGTGTATTCGATTTAATTATGAGATCTACACATTTGAAGAGGAATCAGAAGTCCACTCTAACACGGAGGGTCGCAATCCAGTGGCTATGTGAGGTTCTGCGATCGCTCCGTATAGTAAAGCGGCCTGCATGTACGTATAATGTGCTTACGCGACTGCGTGTTTGGTTGTTGGTTGTGTAGATATGTATGAATGTATGTTAAATTAAATGCGTTTAGTCTCTGATCGTGTATTCTAGTGAACACTATAGCCCCCGTTCGTTGCCTGGTAGTGAAGGAGCGTCCGTTCGTTAAAATGGTTGTTTCGACCTTATCTGCTGTAGGAATAACTTTATGAAGTCTTCGTTGCCGCTTTTCCTATACAAGGTAGAGTAAGCAGTCGATGTCATTACTCCTTTAAAGGAGTGACCATTTTATTGACGTACTCATCTTTGCCTTAATTATTTCGCATTGGAAACCATGGTTATCCCACGGAAATCGACTCGTAAATTCAACGCAATATATCGAAGTAAACGAAATTTCACTGCTTACACGGTGGCCTCCATTTATTTCATTGATGGACAGGAAATCGTCATCAATACGACCAGGGTATTTCAACCAAAATTCCTTTTGATTGCGCCTGAGACTTCATTGGAATTTCTAGGAAATTTCAACAATAATTTTCGTAAGATACTTGATGAAATGACGTCACAACATCTATATTCGTGTTACACGCGAACAGTGAATTGGGCAAATTTTGACAATGATAAGAGGAGGGAAGAACTGCATTGATGACAATGATAACGACGTGTCAGGGTTGTTACCACATGTTACGGCCACTTGAGTTCACCACGCGGTATAGAACGTGTCAACAAGTCCACGGTTTCTGAACCGCGCTCTCACTTTCAATCAATCAATCAATCAATCAATCAATCAATCAATCAATCAGTATTTATCTCGTGTAAAATGTAGCACAATGCAGATTAGTATGCAGGAGCAGGTGCCAAGGTTACAAACCGCAGGCAGGACCCCCTCCTATATGTTAATACACTAAAAAATTTAAAAAAAGCGAACAAGAAATAGCAATAGCTAACTAAAACAGTTGCTCGTATTAAGTACACTAATAAATGATCAAGTTTTATTTCTATATACACAAAGCAGAAGCAACAGTTATACATACAGTAGATAAGTTGCTTGGCTAATGGCGAAATTTTCATTTTGTGGCGTGTGCTGATGTCGGTGCTGTTCCACGAGAACTTTCCTCAGCTTTCGGTACCAACAATCGGCGGCTGGGAAATTGGCGGCGGCTATTCTTTAATAATTCTTATTAGATTAAGGAAAGGATGAGCTGCTTATGCAGCCCGTGTAAGGAGCACGGCTCAGCGTCCTTCGGGAGAGGGGGGTAGGGGACAGGGAGGTAAAGGAAATGAAAGTGGAACGCACTGGGTTTGCCGTGATGTACGGCTCCGGAAATTTTTTTACTTACTTTTTCGTTGTTTTGTAATGTGTACGGGTCTCTACCATTTTCGCCTTCATCGAAAAAAATGGGTCCTCAACCAAGCACGGTAACCACTATATAGACCACCGCGGCGGATGTATCTCGCAGAGCGAGCCGGCGAAATCCGCTTACTGTAGCGCCGCCTCTCGGACGTCCACTGAACGCGGCGGCGGAGATGATGACGTCAGATTGTACTTTTTTTTTTTTTGGCGCGGGAGATTCGAAAATTGAGCAGTGGCACCACGGAGCCTCGCTGGCAGTTTTCGACGCAGCAGATTCGGTTATAGGCGCCACTTTAAACGAATTATGAGGAGTTGATAAACCGAATTTTACGGATATAATGAGTGAACCTAACGAAAAATTAGCGCATCCCTTCAGTGTGCTTTGAATTTCATAGAAAACCGCGTTTGAAGGGTGTGTGTACTCCCAACGCTATCCAAGTCGCCCGACCCCGAGTGGGCAGACTGTCGTCGCAAACTCCAGCACTGGTGTCGCTACGCTTCTTGCTTAAGGGAGTGTAGAAACCGAAATCTTGTATGATAATTTTGTTATCTTTCGTTAAGAGCCGGTTATCGAGGAGCATGATAACGGCTGCCACGTGGGCGATTATGTCCCCTAACCGATTAATATTGTGCAATTAATATGGCGCAGTTCACGATTAAAAGAAGGAAAAACCGCCAAAAGCGCGCGAAACTCCGCGGATAGACGACACAGGCGAGCATATATAGTGACATTACATGGGCCCTGCTACACTTTTTCGAAGGTACAGCAAGAAAACAGCGCCGATTAGTCGTGGAGGGTAGCCCCGCCCCGGTGGTCCAGTGGCTAAGGTACTCGGCTGCTGATCCGAGGGTCGCGGGATCGAATCCCTGCCGCGGCGGCTGCATTTCGATGGAGGCGAAATGTTGAGGCCCGTGTGCTGTGCGATGTCAGTGCACGTGAAGCAACCCCAGGAGGTCCAAATTTCCGGAGCCCTCCATTACGGAGTCTCTCATAATCACAGCTGGTTTTGGGACGTAAAACCCTAACGATCATCCATTAAATCAATCGTGGAGGGTACTTTGACGTGTCAGGCCGAATATTACGTGCACTTCGTGCAGCATGGGGAATACACCCGCAGAAAGCGCCTGCTGTTCTTTCAGCGAAAGAAACGTCGTGACATGCAACGTAATTTACGAAACAACTTTGAGAACCACCACTGGCCGATTCCCAGCACCATTTACCGCGGATGCCGTCGGTTGGCGCCACCGTCTCAGCACTGACTCTGGCCACAAGCTTGTCGTCACTGCGGAAGTTCGAGCACGTTCGATGAAAACAGAGAAGATGTTCAAGGTCGTAGTGCGCGAGATAGCGTGGCTTCCTGCCCTCCGCCTCTCGCCCCTCTCCCCCCATGCCCCCTCCCGGCCTTCCCTTCTAGCTTACAGCGCGCTATGGGCTCTGCCTCTCTTCTTCTCTCTGTCCCTTTAACTCCCCCATCCCCTGAGTGTATCGGTTGTGGTGTACTCACTCAGAGACAGTTACCATGCACTCTTAACCCCATTTTCTTCACTTCCCTAACTAGAATCTCTCTCTCTCTCTCGGCGCGACGAAAGGAGAATGAACGCACTCGGGCCTTTTTCAGGAGTGTAGTCTGCGCATGCGCGGTGTCAATGGAGAAACGCGCGCCATGTCTGTCTTTTTTTTTTTTGTTTTGTCGTCAGCGCTCGACGAGAAAGGTGACACCCGGTGTACTATCGCCCTTAAAGGGCAACTCGGGTGGTTTTTTAGGGGCGAAGCTCCTTAAGGTTTGGGTCTGTCCGTCCGTTGTAGTAGCGCGTTACCTACTAGGAACGCGCTACTAGGAGGGCGCGTGCCTCCCGGCGCGCGAGCTCTCTCACTCTTCCATCTGCTGTCTTGTGAGAGAGAGAGAAGGACAGAGAGAGCGAAAGGCGCGCGTTGACTATGGAAGCGCCCTTTCTTCGATGAACGCTCTACCAGCTCGCAAAGAAGGAGAACGTGCCCTCACCCGCGAGAGACAAGCTGAATCATTTACTGCGCGCATTTTTTCGTGCTTCGTTGTTGAAAACCACGATGCCGTCCACAAAGCATAAATTGCTGAAATGTCCTCTGGTATAGTCTTCATTCCTATATCTTGCCAATATATGTAACGAAAGAAAGGGAAGGGGTCAGGGGCTCCTTTATTTCTTGGAAACAACTTAATGAAAAACAAACATGGAAGCCTAGGAAAGCATAGGGGAAGTTATTCCAGTTCCTAATCGTGATATTGTTGGCACTAATGTGACTGTATA